>JAQFVV010006360.1:0-600000 GCA_028023455.1 Epiperipatus broadwayi | reverse complement strand
CCATTTAAAAATCTATTTTTTTCTTGAAGACTTTCATGCATGTGTTGGTTGATTCATACAGTAAACTTTGGCCAAAACTAATTGGAAATAATAGTATTGGGATTGTAAAGTTAAATGATTTGTGATTATCTAATTTGTGTATGACATATAGATTGACTATAACAAACACTATTTTTAGACAGGATAACTACTACAAAAATGCTACATCGTGCTTAAATAATGACACTTAACAGATTATATTATTGGTAGGAGTCAGTAAACAAAAAAAGGTCACATTACATGAGCACTTGCAAACTCAGATTATTGGACATATAGATTAATACAATGCAAAATTAATAGTAACTGCATTAAAAAGTAGTCCTTATTCAATCATTGTCACAAGAAAATTGAAGTTCCTTCTTTAAAATAATGTACTATATGTAATAAATTTCAGCAGCTATTAAACACTAAATTGTTTATTTGGATCTTCAGGACTGTCATATTACTGAAGCATGGAATTCTTTTAAGGAGTGTGTGATGGATACAAATAAATCTATTCTTGGAGTCACTAATAAGAAGAATCATGACTATTTTTCTGACAATGATTTATTAATGATTTAATTAAAAAGAAACGTAATATTCTCTGCTTAGCAAAATAATAGATTAAATGTGGAATTTTATAATAAATATAAAAATCTGAAGACAGATGTTCAATGACTATTAAAAGAACTTACAAATGATTGGTGGGTTAAAACTGCAAAGAAGACAAGATATTTACTGATTATGGTCATTCTAGATCTTTTTGATGCATTAAAAGTGAAAAAATTTATCACAGTCATATTAAATCCAAAAATGATATTTTTTTATATGATTACAATATTTAGAACAGGTTGAATGAGTATTTTGATCATCACTTGAATAATAATGTAAGAACTGATTTAATGACTTTTTAACAATATATCTATTGTATCTAGTCATTTAAATAAAGATATCCAGCTTAGTGAATAAAATTATCTCTTTGTAATCTTAAAAATGGAAAGGCTGCAAGTTCTGGTGAAATATTTGGAGAAGATTTAAAATATGGTGGTGATATGTTTGCTTCAAAAATATTGGAATTTTTTAGAAATATTTGGACTTATGAAGTTGTGCCATCCAATTGTAAGGATGTTTTTATTATTCCATTTTTTTAAATCCAAAATGAATCAACAATATTGTGGTAATTATCATGGAACATCATTATTATCCATTACAGCAAAAGTACTTTCAAGAATTTTGTTGAATAAATTATTTCCAATTATAGATGAATAATTACCCGAGACTCTTCAGTTTAGAATCAAGAAACACTCTACATATGATTTTTGTTGCCACACAAATGCAAGAAAAGTGGAGATAACAAAGGAATGATTTGTATATTGCCTGTATTTATTTGAAAAAATCATTTAGAGCAAGGGGCCTTATTTGAAATTAGTTCATTGTACACCAAAATTTATTCATATTATACAGCTTCTACATGATGGAATGAGAGGAAGTGTTATTACTACATCTGGAAAATCTGAAGCATTTGAAGTAAGGCTAGTGTTAAACAAGGATATGAACATACTCCAACATTGTTTTCAATTTTTAGAACAGTGGTCTTTGAAATTGTTTATAGAGACTGAATCAGGCAGAGATCAAGAAATGATATAAATCTGATGGTGAAATTTTTAATTTGAGTTTGTTAAAAACAAAAACAAAAACCTTATTTTCTTGATTTCTGGATTTACAGCAAGCTGATGATTGAGCTATTTTTTGTCAGTTTAAAAGAAGATTAACAGAATATACTTAATGTTATAAATGCAACTTATAAAAATATTGGTTTATTAATTAATGTTCAAAAGAACTCATTCTTTATCAGTCAGTAAGGGAAGAAAAATCCTCAGCAACTTTCAGCTTAGATGGTTATCAAAATAAAACAGTTTAAATACCCTGGTCTCTTTACATGTAGAAAGGTGGACTTAGATGTTGAGATCAAAAAAGACTCTAACATACTGCTGCTGCTTTTAAGTTACAAGACAGAGCATTATATTATATGGAAATAACTACTGCAACTAAGCTGTATATAAAGCTTTTTTTACCTAATTTATTGTATGGATGTGAAACGTGGATACCCAATCAGTAGTATAAAGCATTACAAAAGTTTCATTTAAAGATGCTCCTAAAATTTCAAAAATGCAATGGCAAAATTTTAAAACCAATTAATGAGTTCTTCAGCTTGCTGGATGTGGTGCTGTTGGGTCCATTATTGTAAAAACATGTCTTCATTAGATTGAACAAGTAAAATGAATGAAAAATGAAAAACTTCCTCAAAAGGTATTTTAAGGTGAACTTGAATATAGGTTTCATAGAAAAAGTAGATCCCATATACATTATAATAATTATTGCAAAGACATTCTAAAGAAATGCAATGTCAATTGTTTATATTACATTGGAGAGCTACAATTATATATTGTAACGATCAAGTTTGTACATTCGCATAACAGAATCTAGAATCCAAACAAAGAGACCAAAGCTGACCAGACTATGATTGTGACGTCCAGAATCCGACCACCCTTCAACTCGTTTGCCTGTACTTCACGACTCAAGACCCTACGAACGACCACACTTGAAGTTACACGTAGTATATCCATTTTTTGCAGCCGGCATAGGGCAGGAAAAAACATGAAACTCAGGACTTTAAATATATATATTAACTAATTTAATTGCTACCAGCACGAAATTAAAGATAACTTTCATAAATGTTAATTAATGCACATAGTTATATCACATCTATAATTAACTAAAACTGAATTGGATTGAAATAGGAATGAGAAATAACATGAAACCAGAATAAATTTAACATATATTTATTAAACAAAACATAATTTAATGTGGGAAAAGCACGCAGGCTTTATAATGTGAGGATTTGACATTTCTCCTCATCAAATCTTTAATTATTAATGTGAAGATATGTTTAAAGAATCACTAAGTTGTGCCTAAATAAGATTCTGCCAATTACTATTGAAAGTGGTAGCTACTATTTAAATTTTCTGTAACAGTCTTAGGCAAAATATTTATTATCTTTTCTTTTTAAATGTATTTTATTTAAACATTTAAATAAATATTTTAAACAAAATATTTATTTCGACATTATTACTTTAATAAAGTATGAGCGTATAATTTAGCTCAGAGTAGAGATTGAACCCAGAAACCAAAGATATAAATATCAATTTAATACTGAATAATTAATTAAATTATGGGACTAAGAATTGGCTATAAAGAGATCTCCAACACACTACAGCATCGGCAGATTACAATAACAGAGCACCCTGCGGATAGATTAGAGTCAAGGGTTTTTATGACAAACACAGGTAGGTACCCTGGAACTGAGCATCCTGCTGCTAAAAAGGTCGGTGTGATTAACACGACTGCCGGGAATTATTATATCTGGTCTTACTAGTGTGCACCCTGAAAAAAGGTAAGATGGGATGGCCTTTCCTGAAGTCCCATCTTAAGGAGAAGATGCAGCAAAACATTAAACATAGAATGTGAATTTAAGGTATCTAATCCGCCAAGCGAAAGTATGACATTAATTATTACAAAATATGGGACAATAGCCTAGTCAGTATTACTATCAAGAGCCAATTCTAACAACGCTATATAAAATCAAGTGACATTAGAGGGATAAAGAAAATATAATAAGCTCTGGTTTATAGGTTTTAATCTATATATATATAATTTATTACAGGGGAAGGGAAAGTATATTGATCGAATGGCCAAATAATTTCTGAATATACTTTCGTATTATTACTAAGACCAATACATTGCTTTAATCTCAATAAGATGAAATTTAGTAGCAGGCCACAATACATTTAATATTAAATAAAATTATAGGATTTCAAACCAGCGAGCATCAATAATATTATTAAGAAAATAGCTATGGGGAAGATATTTGCAATTATATCTCCACATATTTATTACGTTTAAATGCTCGCTGCTTCGAAGCATTGGCATATAAATAAGAATAACATTAAAGAATATTATAGGCACAATCACAGTGATAGGCAAAGAAATGAGCGTAGGTTACATTTAGTTTAATTAAGATATAGACAAGTTATACAAATGAAATCATATTTACTTAAACGAGAATTTATAATAAAATAGGAGTTAAAAAAAATACATTATTTTATAGTTTGCTAGCAATTTAGAAATAGTTCATTAACACAGAGCTCTGAGATTATGGATTGGCGTTACCGATTAATTAGTTGCTGGACTGGATAAGGTGTTGACTTTCAGGTATTGTGGTCTTTTTGAGTGGGCATAGCTGGACAGTTATTTGTGGCAGCTCTGGTGGTTGAAGCATCAGCTAGCAGTGATCGCACCATTTTTTCATTGGGTTTAGAAGCAGCCATCGCCTTTTTCCCGTCAGATCTTTCAAAGATTGATCTGACATAAATTCAGCATGGTGACACCCTTCTAAAATTAATGATCTCTCTATTACAAGCTTAAAATGTACCATATTTATACTTTTACTAGAAAAAGAACCTGTTTCACCTGGAAACCCATTAACTCTATCTAAAATATCACACTAAAATGTAAGATTTCTCAGTTTGATCAAACATACTTTTATTTAGGCTTCCATGATGCTGCAGATCCTCTCCCAACTGTCAAAATAGTTTTGCTATGGCGAGTTTAATGACTATTTTTATTATAAATAAATTTGAGTATAGCAATTATCAATTTTCTAAATTTGATTTAATCCCAAGTGCAGGGGACTTAAATACAAATCTGTTTTCGGCTAACTTTTTATTTTAACTAATTTAACTAAAAACTTTTTGCTCTTTTACAAAAACAAAATCACACCACTCTATATATATATAAGTGAATCATACATCCACATACGAATTTATATTTATTAAATTTAATAAACTGACATTTTTACTATTTAAAATTATAACATTAAATTTTATATTTTATAAATAAATGATTTAACATTATATTTGCTGTAATAACTACTAGCCTATATATGTACAGCGTTTATTCATATGTGCATATATAATACTGCGCACCCACCTGTGATAGAAAGGTTTATACATTTATTTATTAAAATATTCATTTTAATATGGTTTGAACCCAGCACAGATGAGTTTGGTGGTTAAACTGAAAGGTGCAATGAGAAGGGCTTGAACCTGACCATTGCAATATGGTGTGAAGTATTTCAGAAAGAAAAGTTATTTTCCTGAGAAAACTAGCAGACAATATCATCAAATATCAATTGAATGGAAAAATAAAGCAGATTGTGCTATACGTGGAATTATTTATGGTTCACACATTGGTTTGCCTCAAAACTCATTTCTATAGTTTTTTTTCTCTTTCTCTCCTTTTGTTTTTGTGTTGGAATGGCCATACTCATTTTTGAGTGGCTCTTTAATATTATTATATTAGTAGTAGTATTACTACTATTAATTATTATTATTATTATTATTATTATTATTATTATTATTATTATTATTATTATTATTATTATTATTATTATTATTATTATTATTATTATTATTATTATTATTATTATTATTATTATTATTATTATTATGTTTCAACACTATACTTTATTGACAAGATGTGTTACATAGTAGTGACAAAGGTTTTATAAGAATTTTGCCAGAATTACATAGGTATTCAAGTATAATGATTGTTATTATATAAATTTGATTAATAATGCTGATTCCAGTACAATTATATGAACATTGATAATGTACATGATTGTTGTTAATGATACTTCTTTGTATAATTTTAGTCTTGGATGTATAAAAAAGAAATGTTCATAAGCTTTGAATTAAAGTTCATTGGCCTTGATCTTGACTGGTAGCATTGAATAGCCTTCTGTGGTAGTGAACAATTGTAATAAGTATCTGGAACATAGTTTTTCATATAGCTGGTTGTATTATGAAGCAGTTGAAAAATCCAAGAAGATTGTTAGTACTGCTTACTGTGGTTGTGGAAGCTTATAGATTGGATTGCTCTCTAATGAGTGATCAGGTGGCCACAAATATGTCTGGGGGTTATGTTGTTATCCTGTGTGTTTAGCAGGTATAATTTATTGATAAATGTGGATGCCTCCTGATATTGTTGTGTAACAAGAAGGTGCAATGGGTACACCAGAAGGTAAACATAATAAATGTTGCAGGAAAGTGTAATCTTTGGAAGGACTGAGTTCTGTGGTGGATGGAAGTTAGCAGGCTGCATGTATGCATGTAACATAATTTGTCATGCTGAGTTTAATGCTTGGCAGTCATTGAGAAAGTGTTGAGTTTCCTTGTCTTCATGGCATAGCCCACAGAATGAGTTAATATTTTTATACAGATGATGATACCACTGAAAAAAGATGCTGAATGCATGTGCATGTTGAGTCTAATTAAGAATCATACAAGTAGGGTTCTATTGCCTATTTTTTAAATTGACAGAGAAGGTGACAGTTACTTATTCCAAGCATGGTGAAGGAGTAATCATTGCTAGGGTTTGAATAAAACAGGTTATATGTTTGCCAGTAAATGTACTTGAAATTGTGAGAAAGGCTGATCTGGTTGGTGGTATCTTGGATTGACTGAATAAGATCTGTGAGATGGAAGAGGTTTATCTAAAAGGATTGTTTTCAGCATGCACTGGAGATTTTATAACTGGTTACTAATTGTTGTTATTAAGTTATTGGCCTTTTGTGTACAGAACACCCCAAATGTTGTGCAAGCTTAGACCATTGTAAAAGGGTTGGCAATTGAGCTATTTGGTCTTGTGGCTCCAAAGTAATTTATTGAACATGGAGTTGATGGCAGAAATGAACATCTTTGAAAATTTATAATAGATACATAGTATGTAATTTTTGTCATAGCAAAAGTATTGAATAAATATATCTTGGAGTAATTTGATAGATATGCCTTAGAAAGTGAGTTGGTAATTTGCAATACAAAATCTTGTAACTCAGTTTGTATTATGAGATCTCATACCAAAGAAGACTTTGTAAAAGGGAAAGCCTAGGAATAGAGTTGGTTTTTCTTGGAAAATTGGGAAACATAACTTCTTTGTGAATAGAATCCATGCAGCAGTTTTTGGGAATTAAATTTCAGTTTGTATGCTTCTATATAGTCATTAACAATGGTTTGCAATATGGGAAGTTGTTTCTGAAAAGGCAGGAAGACAGGGATGTTATCCATGTAGACTGTGCAAGGAGTGTATAGCTGGCTGCGTGGAATTTGGATTCCAGTAATTTTATTTTGTTTTTATTGTAAATGCAAATTTATGTAGAGTGTAAAAAGTAATGAGTTTAGAGGTGACTTTTGTGAGACTGACTGCATGGGAATGAAGGATGGAGACTTTCTACCATTAAGAGTGATGTGTAACTCATGATTCAGAAGAAGGTTCATGATTATGTATAACAAAGTAAGCAGGATGATGATGTTAGCAAGCATTTGAATAAGTAGATTAACTGAAACAGAATGTCAAGCTGAAGTGCAATGGGACAATGTTTTATATTTTTTTGAACTGATCTTAGAATTGTTATAAATATGAGTGTTGCTTGCCTGATAGAGGAGCCTTTTTGGCAAACTGTAGATGTAATAATAATGGAAGAATGTGTGGCCCAATTTATTCCTTCATTGCCTATTCAAGTATTTTAATGGTTAGTGGGCCCATGAAAATAAGCCAGAAGTTGATTAGATCAGACATAGCCTCAGGTTTTTTAGTGAAAGGTACTATAGGAATTGGAAGCAAACATTTTACATTATATATTCTCTAAGATAGGAAATTGGCCAGATCATGAATATACAGCGTAGTGAAATGACTAAGATGATTCAATATGAATGCAGAAATTCCATGAGCCCCAGGGTGACAAGTGTTTTCAATAGTGGCAAGCCTGATGGAAAAATTGGCTGGTTTGAAAAGACATATCAGTTTCCAGTGGTCCAAAACAATATACTGATGGAAAGAATACATCATGGGTCTAAATTAAAGTCCATATATATGAGGTGGAACATATTATGTTCAGTACATACACCTATATCAATTTGAAATGTCATATAGATCATTGAAGTAATGGAAAACCCAATGCCCAGTGTATGTATGCTCTTGTCTATATATGCTGCTGGGATAGGCAATTTTTTCTTTTGTTGATTGTACTACCTTCAACTGTTTGCAAACATAATGGTAAGTTTGAATAAGCCCGATTAATTGTTGGTGTATTTGGTGAGTGAGCTTAGTAGTGGAAATTTGCTTATGTACCTCATATGACCTAGAAGATGCAGAGGTAATGCAAACTGACATGTTAAGTGTTGTATATTAAATGATAATAAGTATATAAGGCATGATACTTCTGAACTGAGTCTATATTTATTTGATGTAGCTTGGTTAATGTGATGTAGGATTTGGAAAACATAAACACAGTAGTTAATTAGGGAAGAATGGCATGGATCAGTTTATGTAATTAAATGGATGTTGCCTGGAGTTCATTAAGGTTAAGTGTGACTGTGTGGGCAAAATGATCTAGAAATGGAGTGGGGTTCATGTTAACTTCTATTAGGTGCAACATTGGAGAGTAAAAACGAAGGTTGATGAATGTGACATGCTGGTTGTTGTGTAAAGTGATTGAACCAGATAGTAAAAAACTCTGGGAAACTCATTAGTTGGAAGTTTATGAAATGAAACCATTTATTTATAAACTTTGGGTAATCCAGATTGAAATCACCCTAATAACATTGTTGAATGTGGACTAGCTACAAGAACTGAATTGATGATTTGGATGATATATGTGATGATCATAGGGCCAGAATGAATGTAGATGAATATTATGTTTAGTGCTACTATATGGTAGGTGAAAAGTGATAAGTAGTAAGAATTTTAAATGAATTGAATGGGAAATCAAATGAGATAAGAATATCACTGTCTGCTGATGATTATATTTGGAGCAAGCACAGAAGCCATGTCTATGAAGGTAGTCAATTGGAATCAATTCAAGATACTCTGTAAATTTTGATTTCCAATAATTCAAGAAGATGAGGTTGAATGATAGTAATTCATTTTTGTAATTGGTATAGTTTTGATGGTGAATTGAGTCTATATCCATTGAGCCCTATTACTTTTAGTTTCATGAAGTATAAAGAGAGTTAATGATGTCAGAAGGAGAGGGATGAAAGTAAGAGATTGTAAAATGATATTTCGTTTTAATAATGTGGAGTATCAGTGGGTGCAATTGTTTGTTTATTAATTGCTATTAAGGGAAATTGAAGAGTTTTGTTGAAGGGGGGATCATAAACTGGGATGGTATTGGTTATGGTTTAAAGGTGAGCAAGGTGAGTGATCATGTTGGTACAGTGAGATGATAGTTCACATGGTCTTGTAGGGGTTGTCAGCAATCTTAGTGATGAGTGATATGTAGTCTGTATCATTAGTTTTGGGGTATTTTGTTGATGATTTTTCTTAGGCCATCCAAGTTTCTTTTACTTTCATTAGGGGTTATTATGGAGAGCGAAGTAGTATGGGTGATAAGCATAGTGCAATTGTTTTCATGTTATTTATTGAAGTTTTATTTCTTATAATGTGTTGACTGTCTACTATGTTTTGATGTAGGTACTGTACCAGTCGAAAAAGCACCACCACCTAAACTGCAAGTCGGATCCAAACTCAGGCAGTTCAAACTGAATTTAAACCCAACTTACCAGCTCAGATTAGTAGAAATCTAAATCAATGGCACCGTGTGGCAAGAAACTAGCTCAATGGTTGGTGAGGATTAGAGACCCCTGAACTGACACTAATATTGGATAATAAATTCTAAAGATAATTTTAAATCGAATCATATGTATATGTTCGGGTTGCCAACACAGACAGTGAGCATTAACATTAAAATAATTATTGAATAAGATAATTAAGAAACTAAGAAACCAAGTGTGTTTAGAAAATATTTAATAATAATAGTTTGTTTTGTTTGAATTTTAAATAATGATTATATTAATTAATTTTAGTCCTTAAACAAAGTTTATAATTATAATCAGAGTGGTGGTCTTTATTATATGCCAATGAGTATTAAGCAATATTATGGAATTCTATGTCTATGCCCCCAACAAGAAAATAAAGGCAGATAAAGGTATTCATTTGTAAAGGACATTATTACTCTAATTTTACATGAAAAAATGTGAGATTTATTTTCACATTCGCAAATCCATTCATGAAGAACAAGATATGTATGTAGGGCATAACTTTAATCTTTATTAGAAAACTTATTTACTTTGAGATAATTGAGAATTTGTTTGACTCTAATTGAAATCACTTCATCATGAACTATGAGCATCAGAATGGGCTACTGGAACAGAGAGGCAATGGTGCTGACGAATTATGAGCTATAAAATGAAATTGAAAGACAATGGCTGGTCGAAGATCTAAGTCCTATGGCAGCTTGCATTTCACAAGTCTTACTGCCCTTTAAGGAGAGGTGATTTAAAAGTAGTATGGCAGCTTCTATTTGACAAGTCTTATGCCCTTTAAGTAGATGGGAACACGGGAAAGCCAGGCCGAGTTGTAACTACAAGCCTTTGGTGTTCCAAATATAACGTGAGCAGAGGAGGAAGTGCTTTCTTCCTCTATAATTAAAATGTCAGAAATATCATCACCGACAAGCCTGCAAAACGAACGATAGCCCTACACCAGCAACATTGAAGATGATGACTTGATAGTCACCGTTTGAAAATAAAACCCAATTATAGAATGCTCTATGTGATGACTTGATCAAATTTTAAAGTCAAACGAGCTTTTAACTAAAACTATTTTAACACATTATAAAATTATATTAATCATGTCCCAAATATTGTGTCCTTCCTAAATCTAAATAGCAAGTAACTGAAATTTGAATTAGAATATATTTGATTGATTCCTTTATTGGCCCTTTTGCAAAAAACATTTTAAGATTATATATGAATAAATACACATTGTTGAATACAAGAAAATAGCTGGGGCATAGATTAGAAATGAAGCTAATAATTTATTATTAGCCAATTATAAAAATAACAAACATTTAATCATTTCTTTCGACTCGATGATTAATAGAACTGTATAAACCTAGTTCTAATGGGCGAGAATTACTATCAAAATTAATATTATATTATTTGCACAAAGAAAATGGGACAAAGGAGCTCATTGAGTGGAAAGATTATTGGCATATAATTAAAAATAAATGACATTAATAAATCACATGATAAATATATACAATATAGTAAATGAACCACCAAGTAAGAAAGGAGAAAGTTAAGTTTAAAGACTAGAGATTGAGAGAATTTATATAATTTAGAATAGCATAAATAAAAGTAAGTTTTACACAGAGATTATTACATTAAAGAATGAAAAGAGCTCTTAAAGGGAGTGTAAAGTAAAGTTCAAAACTGGCCAGAAAGTTTAAGGTTCATTATGGAAACATATTACCCATTTCTTCCGGGGCTGGTTCTTAGTTTACACATCCGGGTTGGTAAAACATAGGCATACATTAGATCAATTACTTGAACAGCATTTTATTGATTTTTCATGATTTTAGCAGCATGATTGGTCCGGAAAGGATTTAGCAGCTTCATTGAAGATTTTCAAGGGGCTTCAGGAACCGTAGCCAGATTTCTGATGTTTTAGCCCTTCACCATGATCGAAACACTATTGAATTTCATGATTTTTTAAATGCATAGAGTTTACTGCACTTCTGTATAACAAAGATGGCTTTCTCTCTCCAAACTTTTCAGAGCTATATACACTGTATTTGATGCCTTTAGGCTAGCACTTCTTTCATTATCAATGTTACAAAATTTTGGTTGTTTTTAGATACATTCCTTCAATAAGGCTTTCAAACTCATTGACTTGAATTCATTTTCTAATTAGAAAATGAATTCTTAAAATCAGAAAAATGATTTTAATTAGAAAATCCTTACATTTTAAATACTTATCTTTTTTTTTAATTAATAAAACTTTAACCATTGTTTTGGGAAGGGAAAATATGAAAGCTTATTGAAAGAATGTAGCTTTTAATCAATAAAACTTTAACAAATTATTTAAAAATAAAATCATAACATTCCCCTTCCAAACAATTATATATATTTAAATATTTGCAAATATATACACACAATCCATGCAGTTATAATATATATAAATTCATGAATAATTCTATCATGAATTTATTAATAGAATTGATCAATTTAAACCTGAAACGAATTGATTTTAACACACATTTATGAAATAAGTTTTTCTTTGTGGAAATTAGCGTGGATTGAACATATAAAGCCCTATTGAATCGGAAATTTAAGGTTAGTACTAGGGTTTGAAGTGGGCTTATGGCTAGATGTCATGAAACTAGGATTGAACTCAGATCCGACTGCTTCAGTACATATCAAAAAGAGGCTTGGCATTCATGCTTTAGCCTGGGATTCTTATTGCATCAGGAGGGTAGCAGGTTGACTAGTTGAGTGCACATATACAATGGGGATAGTCTAAAGTATTTGTTCTGGTGTGAGGGTGGAATACATTGACATGAATTGTATTTGTGATATGGGGGGCTAGCTAGGAGGTTTTGAACCATCAGGCTAGCTGTTATTTCAGGCCCCAGATGAAAAGTGGCCAGATTCTCATTGGGGAATAATTGTTTGCAAATTTGTTTTGGGATAGTTGTTGATGAAGATGGGATGGTGAGTTGAGGTACAGAGTTGTCATATGGCATTGAGTTTTTAGACCCCACATGTATAAACACAGAGTCAATCTCTGGATACAGTTGAATTTTGAATTCATATCTGTTGCCTGAAATATATCCTTAAAAAGAACTGATTGAAAAAAGGTGACCTTTCCAAAGGGCTACATCATGTGTTGGAAATATTGTGAGGTGTATCCAAAATAAATATTCTACAACGACCCTGTGATGTAGTTGTTTCAATTTGGATCAGTTGTTATCAGTGCATAGTTTCAGAATATTTTGATTTGATTTTGGAAATAATAGGCTGAAAAAATTCAATTGCTAGATATATAGAATTTGGATGATCTGCCATCTGACTGATTGAATCCCACATCCCATGACATTGCAATGTCGTCATAGAGATTGTCGAGATAACTTGTAAAAAGATACATTTATATCAATGAGATAATATTGAAGATCTGTAACTAATATATGTATACATATTTGACTTTTCAAGATAAAAATTAAAATAGCAAAAATGTATATATTGCTTTTATTTTGTTAAATTTATTACGTTGTTAATAAGGCCTTTGAGATATTTACTGTATTAATTTAGTGTAAAAGTATGATCAAAAATATATTTAAGATAGAAAATTCTATTGCTTAAGCAATGAGAGAGAAAGAAAGAATCAGTATTTGCCTGAAAGTTTATGAAGTTGATATTATATCGATGTGATAATATGTTAAACTATTTCCATCATATATCATTAAATATTGAATATCTAGACAATTTTAGTATTTAACACAACGTTTTCAGTGATATTTTTCTTCTCTCTTCTTCAGGTGTCACAAGCATAGGAATCAAACATTGATCTTTGATTATTGAATATTAAAATATTCTAATCAATTGAGCTCAATTGATGTGAGAGTTATTTTAAAATTCAATATTCAAGAATCTAAAGTTCAGGTTCAATTCCTATTCTAGTACTGTCACTGGTTAGAACTCCTATCTTAAATTTCAATATTCAAGAATCTAAAAATCCAGGTTCATTTCTTATGGTAGTACCATCACAAGTCAGGCGAGCAACACCTAAAGAAGAGAGAAAAAGAATATCACTGGAAAAACATTGTGTTAAATTCTAACCTGTGTGCATTACGAAGAATAGAATGTATTTAGAAGGTTTAGTAACTGAAACACACGCTTATTATATATCCGTGTCTATATACGTAATATATAGGATATATGAGCACAGACTTTCACATGACCCACCACTCTCCACTCTATCTCATAACACTGACACATTTTGACACATATATGTTGAAAAGAAAAATAATCACCAATACACGTATTTCATGCTAAATCAGCAATCATCAGTTGGTCCAGATTACCATCTCTATCACATATATGCTATAAGTGCTCAAATATATATTAAGATGGTTTAGCATGAAATACGGACATTGGTGATTATTTATCTTTTCAACATATATGCGGTCAAGTGTATGTGTTATGAGATAGAGTGGAGAGTGGTGGGTCATGTGAAAGACTGAGCTCATATATCCTATATATTAGAAAGTTTAAATGAAGTTCAATATTTTTTTCTAATGACATTCAATTCTTAATATTAGATTATGGAAATAGTCAACAAATAATTAATACGAACATCTACATCATATATAGGTAAAACTTTCATGTCTCATAGCCAGGGGGGGGGGTATTTTCATTATTTTGTTCAAATTTATATATATATTCTTAAAAATTTTGAAAAAAGAGAATATTAAAATTCAAATATTTTATTTTTGTTAATATTATAATTTCTTTGAATATTTTCTTAAGTGTAGTATTAACATTTTGATATTGTGAAATTATTTATAGTATTAGAAATATTTGTATTTTTAACGAATAAAAGTGTGATTCAAAAATGACAAATCTAAGACCGAAGTAATTTAAATATTTAAAAGGAAAGTATTACTAAAAAATTTTAATTTGTTACTGGATTTAAATATAAAAGTAGGTTTTTATTAATGTTAGATGTACTTAAAATATGTGAGTTAAGATTTTTTTAGATTGATTGATCTCAAGATTTCATTATAGATGCAATACAATATTATATTAAGATGTTATAAAAGAGAATATGTTGCTCTATTAGATACCGAATTTGCCTCGTAAATGAGAAGTAATTATTGAAAGAATTTAAGATAAAAAAATTTGTTTGAGTAAATAATATTCCTGTCTTTTCAAATCTTGATATGGCTTTTTTAATTATTAAATGAAAAACATATTAAATGTGTTTGAATTGATTATTAATAAGTATGTGTGTTTATGTGTGTATGATATATAGAAAGAACTTGAGTTTGTGATAGTTTTGGAAATGCTTTACAAGCAGTTGTCCCGGATTAGCGGGTTCGCTTCACGGTTAATGCTATGACACATGAGAAGAAAAAAAAAGACTAATTAGATAAATAATTATATAATTATAGGAATGTTTAAAATAGCAAAAATAAAACTTTATTTTTATAACTTTATTTAAATGCTACATATTTATTAAAAAAAGAAAAATATGTTTTGAGTTATTTTAATGTTGTTTTGAAATAAAAATGAGTGATGTTGAACTATCAACCTTGTTAAATTTAATGTAATTCTAAATGTTTACTTCTCTTTTCACCAAATATTGTAATTTTTATAAACGCGTTATAATTGAGTATTATGAAAAGATAACAATTGAATTTCAAAAGTTTTATAATGCATTAAGCATGCTTTCGCAGATCACTGCCAGAACTATTGTGCCGTTTTAAGTTTAGCAGTTAAAACTATGCTATATATATATTGACGTAGTTTGATATGTAAATGAGACTTAATATATAAACATGGCATTTAAATGTTTCATTTTTTCAAAAATGGAACTCGTGAATCCTTTCTGTTGATAGAATGTGGATTCTTTGTCCTTGTCCTAGCCTCTTTATATTTTCTTTTTCCATCATTTCTTTCAGCACAGATTGTTCTCATATTGATGGGAGTGAAAGTGTGGCCTATAGTGAGCTTGTGGTCAAGAAAGATTTATTTGGATTCATTACTCTGTTTTGCTCTGTTGTACAAGTATGTATTCTGGGCAATTCTCATGGATCTATTTGCTCAAGATTCACCATAACATACAGAATTATGGAATGGGACAGTGCATGTGATTTTATAGATTATTGAAGGAGTGGGTTCATCTAGTATTTTGTCTTTTAAGTTGTTTCATGAAGGGAGCAAACTAAAGCTTACTTTGTAAGTCTTAGTACATGTATTTCTTAGAGTTTTTGCAATCCTATGGAGATTTGGAAGGCTTAATAAAGATAATTGGATATTTTTATATCAATGCAAATAAAAATAAAAATATAAATAACATGTCAAATGCATGAATAAGCCTCTCATACATTCCTAGAATTACAAATAATCTAAGGAATATAAGTGCTAACAGTTACAAAGTAAGTTATCTATACTAGCACATGAAGTGCCCTATTTTGTAGTTCTTTATATGATGGTGAATCTGGAGCAAATTAATATATGAAAACAGCCCAGCATACATATTTGTACAACAGAGCTAAACAGAATAATGGATACTAATCAACCTTTCTCAATCATGAGCTCACTATATGCCACACATTCACCCTCATCAATGTGAAAACAATCTGTGCCAAAAGAGATGACAGAAAATGAAAATATAAAGAGGCTTGGCAATCACAAAGAATCCACATTCTATCGCAGAAAGGATTCATACATTCCACTGTAGAAAAAATGGAATATTTAAATGCTCCATTTGCATGTTAAGTCTCATTTACATATCAAACTATATCCATATACACAAGCATAGTTCTAACTGCTAATTTAAAACAAAACTATGATTTTAGCAATAATTTTTTGAACTTCAATTGTTATCTTTTTATAATACTTGATTATAATGCATTTATGAATGTTAAATTTAATGTATGTTCTGAGATATAATTATTTAAGTCATAAAATGTGAAGCTTAATGATAATTTAGTCATCCAACATTTGATGTCAGTACAGAGTTATTTAAAACCATCTCAGTTTATATGATTTTGAATAAAATTGTGCATCGAATGCTTAACATTTTATTATCTAATGTACACCTTGGTAAATATCACATATATAAAAAATCAAGAATATTCTATTGTTGATATTGGTTATGTATTTCTTAGAAGTTTTTTATATAAAGTTAAAAACCTATAGCAAGAGCCTTAGCAAGACTCAGAGACTTGTAGCAATTATTATTCCATTATTCAAGTAGTTATTTAATTTTTAGCATTCTTCTATGTGAGGTTATCAATGTCTGTAGGATGTGTCAAATTAAAATGCATTTTTTTGAGAACTTTTTATATATCTTGGTTGAAATATTACATAAAGAGATATTGAGGAGAATGGGTTTTATGTATTTAATTTTAAGCAAGAAATATTAGTTAATCTCGTTGTGACAGTTTTATTGTAGTCAATTTAGTGAACATTTTGTATTCATTATTTTCAATATAGAAATCTTTATTGCTTATATGTTATTTATATATTTTAATTTATTTATTAGAATATTAAGTTTAAAAATAATCTTAAATTTTAATCTTGTCTTTTTAAATATGAAGTTTTTTAGATGATTTATGATGATGCAATCACTTGGTTTAATATAATTTAATTGCAGCCATCATTAATACTGACTTATTTGTATTGGATTCATCTGATAATTACAAGATGAATTAAAATGTACATTGATTTATTCACTACGTAAAGATGTCAGCATCACATGGAAAAAAGTTTAATAAAAAAATGTAGGTGCATTTCCAAAGGCAGTGGCAGTGTTTTTAAGTTCAGATTTCAAACTATCATTGTGCTTGCATGAACTCATCTTTTGTCTAAAAATGTACTTTTGTTTTTTATAATATTAAATAAAATAGATGTTTTTGATAACCATATTTTATTTAGATAAAGATTTTATTTGAATATATTTGTTGTTTTTTTTTATTTTACAAAAATCCATTTAAAGGAGATATAATAATATCAAACTGAAACTGATATTGGCAAAAAAAAAAAAACACCTCATTAGCATCATAGCTATAATTTTTGTGATTTTTTCTGAAATTATAAGTGGCATTTTAAATTTTAAAAATATAATTTTATTATTTTATGTATTCTTTACAAAAATTCATTTTAATAACAAAAATGGAGTTCAAATAAATTTGGTTTTATTTCAAATGCATTTCTGTAGCCAAGGGCAGCAACAAAACTAATTGCTTAATTATTTATTCAATTCTTTTTTATACTTGCAAAGTTGAAATATTATTTTTAAGATTATTTTTTATTTTTAATCAAACAATAGTGGTGAATGAGGTATCTCATTTCCAATAAATAATGGCACTGGTATTATTTTTACCATTGCATGTGTTAATGGCAAAATAAAATGAGTTTTAGAAATGCTACAAATTATTTATAAAAATTAAACTATTTCAAATTTTAGTTAGAATTTTAATCCATAAATGACAGAAATTTTGAGTGATAACTTGAAGAGA
Source organism: Epiperipatus broadwayi (assembly GCA_028023455.1). NCBI lineage: Eukaryota > Metazoa > Onychophora > Udeonychophora > Euonychophora > Peripatidae > Epiperipatus > Epiperipatus broadwayi. Next base: position 581,774 of record JAQFVV010006360.1, on the reverse strand, counting down.
TGTCTGAATTTAAATAATCATCAATGAACTGAAAATGAATTTGCATATATATATATATATAGAACCTGCTTTTTTTCATTTGTGTTTTTTTGTAAAATCATTAAATATTTATTATTAAATGTTTGTGTTATGTTTTATTTAAAATACAATAACTTTTTAAATGGATATTATTTTACCTGTCACCAATGAGATCCAGCTACTACTAAAAATTTATTTTATTTTTTAATCCTACATTTTAGCTATTATATTTATTGTTCCTTTTTATTATTATCAAAATTGATATTTTAGGTTTTAGGTAACTTTCAATTTTTAAATTTATGGGTTTGGGAAAATATTTTAAATATATAAAGAAATAGTTCAGCGTTGTTAGCCGAGAGGTCAGCGCAACCACCTTGCAAGCAAATGGTTGCAGACGGATGTTGCAGGTTCGCCTCCTGGCCGATGCTATAACATATGGAAAAAAATATATATAAAGAAATAATTAATAATAAACTTTAGTTCATTAAAAAATAAAAAATAAGCAATAACTATCTCTAATGGCAAAAAAAAATTAACAACTAAAGTCTTAAATTTATATTTGTAATAAATTTTTAGAAAAGTGTAAAAATGTGATGAAGGCAGATAAAAAAATTAATTTTGTAAATAAATAGCCCAAGACAAACAAAATATTTTGCAACTAATAAACTTAATAATCATCTAAACTCATTTTAACAATGCACATATAAATAAGTAATATATTCAAACACTTAAAATAATCTTTCAAATTTAAAAATTCAATTTAAAATAATGACAAAAAAGTCATTTACAAATTTAATTTTTTCAAAATAAAATAAACAAATTGTATATAATGTAACAGATCGATCTGCAGAACGAACTTACTTACACGTATATATGTTTTGGCTGGTTTCAAACTTCTTCATAATACATTTATAACCTTATTTAATTATAAATGTTGTGTGAACGAACCGGCATGTTCGAGCAAAATGGGGAATATTATTGATAGCTTTAACTATCAACAATGGCCCACCTCAGCTGCTAGATTCAAACCCCTACTATCCAAACACTTTATTTGTTTCAGAGTAAACCCCAGGGCACCAGCTAGTCTCAGACTAATGTATTTGGTCAGTAGGCTCATAATCCAGCACTCGAAATGATCCCAAAACTAGCCCAGTCTAATTTTAATCAATAATAAAATATAGAAAAAAGAATTGGTCAAAGGAGATGGATAAAAAGAAATTAATAAAAAGAATCGACCGACAAATAAAGTATAAGTTTAAAGATCATTTATTTTAATTAACATTAACTAAGTTTAAATATTTTCTAAATCTAATATAACACACGCTCATTTTAATTTAACACAATATAATATGCCTTATGAGAAAGCAAAATAATATTTGACATTGATAAATTATCTAACATTCGCAAACACGCACATCAATAGTTCATTTTATGCATGCTTAAGAGTTCAAATTACTTGTCTCTGTAGGATTTACGAATTACAGCAGTGGCTACTATATATAAATGAGAATAATAAAATGTTTAACCTAGGATTTTTGGAACGTGGATGATGCTTCTTGTTAGCTGCTTCTGATGAACTATATCTAACCAGTTAGATTTGACATTTCTTGAGGAGATCTGATGCTAATCCATTGGTTTTATTCTTGGAGACAGTTGAACATTGACGGAGGAATTATGAGTTGTTATGCAGACATTATTTCATGGGCAGGATTTGATGATCTTGTTGGACCAAAGGGCTGAAGTAAGAGCATTTATTCCCAAAAGCTGTTCAGCACTGCATTTCTGTTTCTGGATACATAATATAAACTGCACTGTTATCTGAACTGAAACAAGACTGACACTGAAAACTAGGCTAAAACTGAAACTGAATGTCCGATAAAATCTGGCTATTTATATATGTGAAGTGTTTTTGTTTTAATATTCTCTGGCAATATGTGTTGTCGAAATTCCTTTAGTAACTAATCTTTTGACAACATGTTTTTGAAGATTGTTTAATCAGTAGTAGCCTTCATAAATGTGTTGTTTTTATATCTTTAATTAGTAGCCCATCGCTGTGTGTTTTTTAAATATAATTTCTTTTTAACTTTCATTTATATTTTTTAATATTATTCTAACATGCATACATTTATTTACACTCGCATGCACATATATAATTTATTATAATAAACTCGAATGAAAAGATATTTATATTTTTTAAACTTTAAATTATTTATTTTTATGAATACTAATTAAAAAAAACTTTACTTTCTTTTATAAAACTTTTAGTTTAACTTTCTAAAAAAAAAAACCCTTCCCACTTTTAATCAATTATTTTCCAACTTTTATTTCAAACTCTTTTACGAAAGATTTTTATTTTAATAATTTTTTTAGACAAAATTATTTTATATACATGTGCCAATTTGGCCTTGGCACATTACACCCCTGTCCATTTTAGAGTAAAATGCGTCATTTTTTGACCATTTTATCTCTTGCAACTTTAATTCTTGATTCTAAATATTCATTCATTTTCTGCTTTTCATAATGCTTCCACTTTACATACCATGGTCAATCTGTTTTGACTATCCTTTCCTTCTATCTATGCTGAATACATTGCTCACAATGATCTAAATTCTGGATAATGACCACTGCGACAAACTAATTTTGTGGCACAGGGATCTTTTATAAACAAAGCTTTGGCTGCTAATTCTCTTGATCAGACTTTGACTAAGAAAAGATCGCTGTGAATGGCAGAAATTTTCAACTGTCCATTTCTGACTTACACTTTGGAAAAAGAGGTACAAGATATGAGGATTCTCTTCTGAAAAAGATACTTATGATTTACTCTGGTTGTCACCAGTGCACATTTTAAAAGAAGAATGATCCCTGCCAATCCGTTATGGGTGCTAAAATTTATCCAGTCGACAACTTTAAACTTATCCTTAACTAAAACATTTCTATACTACCCTCATTCCCTTTAGTTTCAAACCCTTATACACTTCTAATATAACTTAGATTGACTTTATATTTATATTAACCTTTCAATATTATTTTTAAATACACATGAACATTACTTTAACATATTAATTTATATTACGATATTATTTATTATTATTAAACCATTTATTCAGCTTCTTTACGTGCATGTATTCAGAAAACTATTTTATTTTATTGCTCTTCATTATTATACAGATATTTGATTTGACTTAATTATTTTAAACCATTTATTTACTTCCTTTTATTAACTTATGTATATTCAAAACTATTTTATTTTAACGTGCGTGTACTCAGAAAAAAAAAACTATTTTACTTTATTATGATTAATTGTTTATTATTATTTACTACAGATACATTACACTTATTTGCCTAACTTGATTTTATCAATTTTATTTTAACTATTTGACCTACTTATTTATTTACGAACATTTTTCTTAATTAATATGTGCGTGGGGAGAAAAAAAAATCTTTTATTTTCTGAAGCCACCGTTATTATTATTACTTTCAAACATTTAATTTATTATTATTCAGTTATTTTTAATTTTATTATCTTAGTTTTAAATAAAAGTTTCAGATTTAATTTATTAGATTTATTTATTTTAGAATAATCATATTTGTGCTCATTGTCCATTTCCCATCCTTTTTGTTTATTTCCTTTACTATTCCACCCATTTACTAACTTTTAAACTATGTCAGGCGGTTTCTTCTTTCTTTCTACTAACTCACTAATATAAATTATACTCCATATTCCCACTTGTATCCCTCGATTAAAATTTATTTTATCTTTTTCTCTTTCTGTTCTATTTTCAACTTTGTAAATCAGAAAACCTTTAAGCTTCACAGATCTCCGTATTTTTCCTAACCGTGAATATTTTTTCTTATGCTTTCTCTTTGTTTTAAATCTATTTTTAAATCTACGGACATGAACATTTAATTTAACCTTTTTAAATTTTTGTAAAAACTTTTCAACGCTATCTTCTACCTTGAACTTATGTCTCTCTTCTATTTCTTGATCTACATTTTCCTCCGTCTTAGCACTATCCTGTTCTGCTTTAATTTCTATTTCTATTTCAGTCTTCTCTGTTTCAATGCTATCTAGTTCTAACTCAATTTTTACGTCTTCTATCATGTCAACTTCTTTTTCAACTTCCTGACATTCTTTAACTAAATCTAACTCTATAACTTCTTGGTTTTTCTCTACCTTTCCTGCAATTCCATGTCTCCTTTCTCTTAGTTCCGCAATGAATTCTTGCTGATCTTGCATAATTTCTTTCATCATATTCATCATGTCTATCATCATTTTCTTCATCATCTGCATCTCAGATATTTCTTCTTTCTCTTTTTCCTCCATTTTTGAATAATATATATATATATATTGCCTAAATTTAATATATGACTTATTTATTTATTTTTCTTACTAAGACGGCAACACATGCTAACTCCACCCCTTTTGTCCATTTTTCTACATGTTCCTAATGCTTTAGCTCCACCTAAATATCAACTGTCTGATTTAAAAGAATGATTTATCTTAACCAACATAAATAGCACAAATCTCTCTTCATTGGTTTCGGTCAATTTTTTTTTTTTTTTTTAAATTAATACCACTTTAAGTATGTAATTTAGATTTTCTTTAAGGTTTTTATTTTTAAATAAGAAACAAATATTTAATTAACCATCATTTTTGACAGGTTCGGCCCCAAATGTTGGGAGACATTTGTATTGGATCAATCCGCAGAACGAACTTACTTACATGTATATATGTTTTTGCTGGTTTCAAACTTCTTCATAATACATTTATAACCTTATTTAATTATAAAAGTTACGTGAACGAATCGGCATGTTCAAGAAAAATGGGGAATATTATTGATAGCTTTAACTATCAACAATGGCCCACCTTGGCTGCTAGATTCAAACCCCTACTATACAAACACTTTATTTGTTTCAGGGTAAACCCCAGGGTGCCAACTAGTCTCAGACTAATGTATTTGGTCAGTAGGCTCATAATCTAGTGCTCAAAATGATCCCAAAACTAGCCCAGTCTAATTTTAATCATTAATAAAATATAGAAAAAAGAATTGGTCAAAGGAGATGGATAAAAAGAAATTGATAAAAAGAATTGACCGACAAATAAAGTATAAGTTTAAAGACCATTTATTTTAATTAACATTAACTAAGTTTAAATATTTTCTAAATCTAATATAACACATGCTCATTTTAATTTAACACAATATAATATGCCTTATGAGAAAGCAAAATAATATTTGACATTGATAAATTATCTAACATTCACAAACACGCACATCACTAGTTCATTTTATGCATGCTTAAGAGTTCAAATTACTTGTCTCTGTAGGATTTACGAATTACAGTGGTGGCTACTATATATAAATGTGAATAATAAAATGTTTTACCTAAGATTTTTGGAACATGGATATTGCTTGTTGTTAACTGCTTCTGATGGAGTATATCTAACCGGTTAGATTTGACATTTCTTGAGGAGATTTGATGCTAATCCATTGGTTTTATTCTTGGAGACAGTTGAACATTGATGGAGGATTTATGAGTTGTTATGCAGACATTATTTTATGGGCAGGTTTTGATGATCTTGTTGGACCAAAGGGCTGAAGTAAGAGCATATATTCCCAAAAGCTGCTCAGCACTGCATTTCTGTTTCTGGATACATGATATAAACTGCACTGTTATCTGAACTGAAACAAGACTGACACTGAAAACTAGGCTGAAACTGAAACTGAACGTCTGATAAAATCTGGCTATTTATATATGTGAAGTGTTTTTGTTTTAATATCCTCCAGCAATATGTGTTGTCAAAATTCCTTTAGTAACTAATCCTTTGACGTGTTTTTGAAGATTGTTTAATCAGGAGTAGCCTTCATAAATGTGTTGTTTTTATATCTTTAATTAGTAGCCCACTGCTGTGTGTTTTTTAAATATAATTTCTCTTTAACTTTTATTTATATTTTTTAATATTATTCTAACATGCATACATTTATTTTTATTTACACTCACACACACATATATAATTTATTATAAGCTCAAATGAAAAGAGATTTATATTTTTTAAACTCTAAATTATTTATTTTTACAAATACTAATTAAGAAAAACTTTACTTCCCTTTTATAAAACTTTTAGTTCAACTTTCTAAAAAAAAAAACCCTTCCCACTTTTAATCAATTATTTTCCAACTTTTATTTCAAACTCTTTTACAAAAGATTTTTGTTTTAATACTTTTTTTTAGACAAAATTATTTTATATACATGTGCCAATTTGGCCTTGGCACAATAAATTGACAGATATTACTTTTTAGATTTTAAATGAAAATGGATAATCATCTGAAATCTGGGCACGACCTCTTGGGGCATTGATGCTATACAAAATCATTCAAATGTAACATTACCAGGCCACCGCAACTTTTTTTTTATAGAACATGATTTTTTTTTTGATTAACAAATTTTTATTTCATTTATAACATGATTTATTTTTCATTAAACAAATTTTTATATTCATTTTTGTTTTTTTTTTTTAACCTGACATTTTTCTTTATTCAACAAATTTTGGCAATTTAATTTTGTGTTTATTTTTCTAATTTTAACAACTTTGGACTGTTTCATGATGAAAAAACTCATTTTAACCCCGCCGAAAAAATATAATGGTACAATTATTTGGGTCTTGTTTTGACTTTGTTCTATCTTTTTTTGTTGTTGTTGGTTGACTAAATTGTTTTTCTTATTACTATTAAATCAAAAGTAACTTTTGTGTTCTTGGGGGTTCTAAAATTGCAACCCCCTTCGGTTCAATAATTGTAACAAAAAGTCAATAACTTTGTTTTAAAAAACAACTTTTTTTCACTTTTTACTTTTATTTATATTTCATTTGAATTAGCCTTTTTTTTTGCTTCTACAATAAACAGATTTTTGGGGGGCTTTCATACTGTTATTATTGACAAAAAGTAAACCAAAATAGTCTATTTTAACCCCACATGTTTTAACCCTGCTGAAAAAATATAATGCAATTATTTGGAAATTGTTTCAAATTTTTTCTATCTTTTTTTTTTTTTGGTGACCAAATTGTTTTTCTTCTTATTAAATCAAAAGTAACTTTTGTGTTTTTTGGGGGTAAAAAATTGTTTTCAAACCCCCACACTCGGAAAAATAATTGTAACAAAAAGTCAATAATTTCTTTTTTTTCAACTTTTTCTCACTTTTTACTTTTATTTATATTTCGTTTGAATTACCTTTTTTTTTTTTTTTTGCCTTCTACAATAAACTGCTTTTTTTTTTGGGGGGGGGGGGGCTTTCATACTTTGTTATTATTAACAAAAAGTCAACAAAAACAGTCATTTATTTTAACCCTGCTGAAAAAAGATAATCCAAATACATGTCAATTTCTAATGAAATAAAAAAAAAAAGTACACAAATTTTGGACTTTTTGAACTTATTTATTATTTTATTGCTGTAATAAAAACAGTCTGGTATTTGGGAGAACATTATGTGCCTGAAAAAAATGACACAGTCTCCCTCACTTTCTGTACTCGGCAATTCTGAAAAGTTGAAAAATTGCACGTTCTTCTCAGACCTTTTATTGGTCTCATATATTTTCCATGCTGAAACATGATTTAGTGTGTGCGCTTTGTCGAAGCGTGTTTAAACATACTCTTTGGCAATTTTTTACATATTAACATTTTTTTAGGGAAGGGTGGGGACCATATGACAATTATTAGTAATTAACAACATTATTTAAATATAAATGGCATTACTCTATTATGGAGATTTGAAAAGTTGTACAGATTTGAAATTAAAACACCCTCAAGTGATACAGTAATCAGCTATGAATAGAACAAATACACATAAATAGTTTCGAAGCACAAAACAGGCTGTAATATTTTTGTGCAATGTTATGTAAAGAGGACTGCTATGGGTTAATACAATATAAATGTTGTATTAGCCATAAGGTCGGCTGCAGAAATAGCATTTTTATGTGTTTTGACACATAAAAAATACCATCAGGTGGCCCTGTATTTCAGATGATTACCTGAAAATGTAATAAATACATTGCCTTTAATGGCTAGTCTCTTTTTTCTCTTCAAAGTTCAACTTCATCTCTTCTTCTTTGAAATTCAACTCTTTATCTTTGATAATACTGTTTTTTGAAATGATACTGACAAATAAAAATTTTGGGAGGAATTAATATCAAATCACTATACAATAGAATAGTCGCAAATGCACTTTAGACATAATGGAAGTGCAATTATAGTTCCAGTTTATGCATTTACAATACTTTGTGTCATAAACTTATTGAACAATAAATTGGAAATGTTTAATAATATGACCATAGTACAGGGGTGTGCAATTGTTTTGGCTCAGGGGCACAGAGATTGGTGGAGGACCACATTGGGGGACTTTGTTGAAGCGAAGGTTAGTGGAGAGCCGCACCTTTTTTATGACACAATAAACACACTGCTTTATTTCCTATATTATCCAAGAAATATTTGTTTGCCCATTCTTCATTAAACACACAACATTCATCACCGATTTTACATTTTTTTGGAGGGTTCATGGTTTAATTAAAGTTGGAAATGTATATATTTGCTAATGCAAAGACAAAACTGAAATTAACTAGATCAACTGAAAAAGCACTGCACAGCATATCTACACTGTGCATGTGTATTAACATGGCCATGTTATGGAAAACATGAGACGAATCTTTGGTCGTGCACGGAAGGAAATTTCAGTTCAAAGTGGATTTTTCTGATTGTCTTGGCAGGCCACATAAAAACTCTTAGCAGGCTGCATGTGGCCCTCAGGCCATTATTTGACCATCACTGCCATAGTAATTAATCTCATTTTAATTTTATTTATGATTTACTATAACTGTGACACTTTTTCATTTGTGGATTATTTATGACTTTGAATACATATAATGTAATTAAGAATATTTTAAGTTATGTCTTCACAAAGTTAATTTAGCATAGAAAAATTCCATAAATCATTGGAAGAAAAATCTATTTCCAAAATTTTTAATAATTCATTTGATTAAAAATCCAAAATGACAGTGTTAGGCATATATATAGTATCCTTGAAATTATGTGTTATTTGATGTTTCATAAATGTAAATAGAATAATCAGATCAGATCAAAAGATTAACCATGCAAATATTCAGTTATAATAATCTCAACATCACACAAAGTAGCCTTTAAGTAACAAAGTAATAAAAATACTTTTAAAAAATAATGATAGAATTAAAGTTAAACTTAACTAGTAGAGAAATAAAATTGATGCACCTTTGGAAACAATAAGTCTTTGTTGTATAATGTGATACAAAAACAACATAAAATAGCAACATTTTATTTTTAATAAATTGTTATTATATTCAAATAAATTTAATATTTTCTTGTATTACATTGACCATAAAGTTTCATGACCCATTGACTTAAGTTGGAAATAAACCTGCTAGATCTTCACGAAGAACAAGGAAGAAAATGAAGCAGTCCAGAATAGAGTGAGATATAGAAATAGTAACTAATTCTAAGTCTTATTATTATAGTTCTTATAAAAATTTAAATGATAATTTTATTTATTAGGTCTGCATATCAAATATAAGAATATATTTAGTAAAAGCTGAGTTTGAATGTAGCCTCATTCATCTTTTACATTCTCTATTAATTTAATGACATCCAGTGAAGAAAACTTTGCAACATATATATATAGAGAGAGAGAGGGAGAAAGAGAAAGATAGTCTTAACAATTTTGCTGTCCTGTGTAAAAACAATTTGAACTCCCTCTCCCTAAAAAAAAACTCTTTTAATTTAATAATATCTTAAAAACCATGTTGTTAATCTAGACTTCAATATTTCTGAGCATAAATTTTAAATAGTAGTATTAATTAATGAAAATTCATTAAATTATGATTTTTTTATAAAGAAGAGAGAGAGGAGAGCTAAAAGGAAATAATGATTTTCTATTAATTTTTATTAGTCATTCATTGGACTAGAAATTATTCACTTAATGAATAATATTTCTGAAGTATAATTTTCATTAGTCCACTCTCACAGAAGATAGGAACTGATTTCTATCCGCTTTAACATTTTATGGAGGGGTATAATCATATACATGTGACCAAAGACATGTGAAAAAGATGTATAATCCCCAAGATGCATATTTCGTGTTGAACCAGCACTCATCAGTGGATAGAAACCAATTCCTAACTTGCTTAAGAATGGTGTAGTGAAAATTATACTACAGAAATATTATTCATTAAATGATTTACTATTATCTTAAATGAAAGCAATTAGTTTTTAGGTATTTATGCAAGACTTGCTTTGTTTATTGAATATTATATTCTTTTTCTGTTTTTCGTTTATAATATTCGCACCTGATAGTTTAAAATTGTTTTAAAAGTTAATCTTAATAACTATATTAAAAAATATTGTTAAGAATGATTAGATAAATGTATTTAAGTACTTCGATTTAATTCTCAGACTAATTGATTTATTAACCAATTTTCTTAAGTTAATTTTAACTCTCATTGCTCAATTTTTGAACCAGAAATATAAAAGAGCAAATTTTTGTAAATATATTCATTACCAAATATTTTTCAGTATTTTTTTTTTTAAAAAGAAAGTGTATTGTTTGTCAAGCATCGGTGGTTGAAAGGTCAGTGACGGCCGCTTTACAAGCAGTTAGCGGGTTCGCTTCCCGGTAGAAAAAAGAAAAAAAGTGGGTAGTCGGAACCCGCGTTTTCTATAATACAACTTTTTTGTTGTGCTACATATTGCAGGCCGCTATGTAGCGTCTCAGTACAGCATGTATGTCGCATTGCAGCTAATACATTTTCCGAATTCGCACAGTTTATAAAATGGTTACGGCTTGGTGAGAGGGTGTGTTTTTTTGAATTGGATGGAAATGTTGTTTTCATTGGATTTGTTTTTATTTTAAAGTATTGAAATGTTCAGATTTTGTAAAGTAATAATTAACAGATTTTTTACACCGTAGCATATTGAAGTTTTAAGTGGTAAATGTTGACGAGATATATGTATAAAGTGAGTTGGAATTAGGTAATGCGTCAACTAACGTACTGTTTGTTTGTAACATTCCACGAGACAAAGAAGATTGTACCGTGTGTATATTTTTGAAATAAAAAAGGTGTGTTAACACAAAAATATCCAGTAAGAAAAGTACAATTGTACACTGTTTTTTTTAAATGTTATAAAAACCATATATTATAAACATGTTTAATAAGTAAAGAAGACATTTTATATATATATATATTTGTTGTTGTTTAAAAAAGTTTTAGTTTCTTTCTTTTCTTCGACTACTGTTATATTTTGTTGAATATAGTTTATGTTTATTGTTATCATTTATTTTATAGATGTTAGTAAAAAAAAATATTTACAAAAATGCAATTTTGATATTTTTTATTTTAGCATTACAACCAACAGAACACTAACCCTAAACCTAACCCTAAAACTAACCCTAAACCTATAAAAACTAACCCTAAACCTAACTGTAACAACTTTTACTTTTAGTTGTCATTCTATTTGAAATAAAAAATCGCGATAATATCTGTTTGTCTGTAAAATATATATATAAAACAAAGACTAAAAAAGTAAAAAATTGTGATAACACAATAATATATGTTTCTCTGTAAAAATAAAATGAAAAAGGAAGACTAAGAATTTTTATTCCGATTATGAGTTTTTAAACAACAAAAAAAAAAGTCGTAACCCCAGTAAAAAAATCTCCGATAAAAAATTGATTTTTCTAATAAAAAGCAAACTAAAAAAGACGAATCAAATTGTAATTTGTTTATTTTATTTTACATTTATTATTATCATTTAATTTGTATACGTTAATAAAAAATAATATTTAAAATTAAATAATATTTAAAAAAGACGATTTTCTTTTGTTTTTATTTTCGCATTACAAAAAACACATCGAAATGATTATAATTAACGCCCGGGAATGATCATATTTTATAGTTTAAGCATGAAAACTGTGCCATCGAGTGGGATATAGTGGCTATTCGACGACAACCAAAAAGTGTATTGTACAAATTTATATAACAAACATTTGGGGAAAAAATAATATCAATATAAACTTATTTTTGAAAATTGCTTTAGAATAGCATTTAACCTGAAGTCAAGCAACAACCATGGGGCTAAAATAAATACAAGATAAAAGATCTATTATTGTCATATCATACTGATTAAATGCAGCATAATATTACAATAATTAAATGATTATGATTTTTATTATGTAAAAATTTAACTATCTACATAAATAATACGCATTTAGTAGTTAGTTCTCAGTCCCATCCAATCCTATTAGAATCATCTTTTAAAGTTCATGCAGTAAATTCATCAAAGTAACTCAAATTATTCTGGGACTTTTTTATTTTTCTATAAATAGTAACTAAATACCTGTTTGATAAATTTGCAACTATCTGAAAAAAAAAAAATCCATTTCCACTTAGATTTCACTTATATATTTGTGATCATATATAAGAAATGCATCAAAACAATACATTATGAAATAATTAAATAAACATAATTTTCTTTCTCTTTTATGAAATTCAAATTTATTTTTTAAAAAACTTGAAATATTATCATGCTTTATGAGTTATAGGCAAATACCAATTGGTAAAACCTGCCAAAACAAATGTCATCTAATTATTAATTACAATATCAAGATATATATATATATATTTAGTGTGGACAAAATATTATTTATTTATTCATAAAACCTTTGACATTCTATTTTTAACACCATATTTTAATGGGTTAGATATGTTTATGATAGTATTATAACTATATCTATTTTTGTATTTTCATTGTTAATCTTTCTTTTGATGATTGTATCTTGATGTTTTTAAATATCATATTACATTGTCAAGCTTAATATTTGACATAATTACTAAATCTGATTAATATTTAAATAGTTTACTAACAATTTAATTGTTCTTTGTATTTAAGTGTATCAAAGATTTGTTGATTTTATGAATTTATTTTCCAAAAAATATTTTACAACAAACACTGCATAATAGTTTATTATTTTACCATTATGTAATCTCAGAGAGTCAGTAATCTGCAAAGTATTTAAATAACTTGTATGTTAATCAATTTTTTTTTCTATTTATGAATTATCCGAACTATGCCATTATCATTAACTACTTCTAATCATTTTTGCTTCTGACTTCCATTTAGTAATCTATTTTACGAAATAATAAATTTACTTAAATATCTTATATAGTAATAAATGGTTCCTATCATCTTAATTTCTCAATGAACCTTATCAATGTCACTAATAGATCTTATTATACCCTATTAAAATCTGGATGCATTTTTTCCAAAAAATATACATAGTAATGGGATCCAAATATTCTATTGGAAATCCCAAAACACTCATTAGTGTGATTATTTTCCAAGATTTTAAAAAATGTGAAACTGTGTTCTTTAATCTAAATAGCGTAGAACTCCAAAAGATTCACAGTCACATTTTCAATAATATTTTATGTAAATAAATCAATTATTTTATATAGCGTGATGTTTATAAACTGTAATATTTAAACAGCATTAAACTGTTGCACATGTGCTTTGCAGATTTTAACTATAAATGACTGAATACTAACACTGCAAACACATACGTTTAATTTCAAATAAGAATGACGTATCGTAAATTGTAATAAATTTCACTAGCATCATTCATTCAAGCATGTAAAAGTAATTTAAAGTGATTATTTAATATCTTCATGCTTTCACTTTCAAACACTTAAGATTTGCCCATACAAAAGCGTTTGGGTTCGAAAAGATAGATGGCCACTGTAGTGTTTTGTAAAATGGCAGACATTTTGTGCACTCCAGAAAAAACTAGATTTATTCAAGCTGTTACTTTTAGATTGTGCGCTGATAATGGAGGAGGTTATTTAAAGTAATGGCGGACGATAATTCCAAAAGATATTTGCTGATTGCAAATATCTCTGGATAAAAGACGTTACTTGATTGGACAAGGATTAATTGCCACAGTTATCAGCAAGCAATAAAAGACTGTGTAACATCTAAGCAGTAGTTGAGTAGCAGTATTTGAGTAGACATCTGTTTAACACCAGCAGAGATATCTCGTTAGTGCTTGCGGTTAATGACCAGTGCCCAGTGGAAATGTAGTTCATGGGTATAGCTGAAGGAGACCGCAGCGGAGATATGGAGAGCATTAGTTGCAGAGTAGAAGCATTCATTGCAGAGCAGAGTATTAGTTGTAGAGTAGAAGCATTTGTTGCAGAGCAGAGCATTAGTTGCAGAGTAGAGCATTCGTTGCAGAGCAGAGCATTAGTTGCAGAGTAGAGCATTAGTTGCAGGAATAGACCATTCATTGGAGAACTTTAGCGAACGTTATTGGATAGTCGCACAGTATGACTTGCAGATATAACCTTGGCACAGTCGTAAGTGCGGGATATAACAGCCACTCTATCTTTTCCAAAGATTTTATCATGTGTTTGAAGTGTTAGTATTCAGTCATTTATAGTTAAAATATGCAAAGCAACAGTTTAATGCTGTTTAAATATTACAATAATATTTTATTTAAAACAGAATTTCTTGTTCATTGTTTAGTGCAGTGGTAGTGTAAAAAAATATGAGAGTTAAAGATCTTTAAATGCAGTCTGGTTATTTCACTTCTGAGCACCAAGGTCATAGCTCCTTCGGAGCGTCTAATTCCTGAGATAAATTAAAGCAAGTCTATCAAGGAAATTCAGAGAAAAAGATATTTCAAATTTCAATTACCCAGTTTTAAAAAAAAAAAGTGGCATGCCAGTTAAAGTTATTCAAACAACCATTATCGAATTTGATTACGGGTTTGATATACATCCCCGGAAGTATAGCACATGAAAGTTTACTTGTGATTTGAATGATTTAATCATTAATAATAAAAAAAATTGTAAATATTGATTCCCAGAAATGTAAATGATTTGTTCTCCCTTAACTGATTGCAAAATGTTATAAATAGTCTTCAATTTATTTATTTATTTAACGTCTTAATTCTGATAGTTTAATGGTAGCATATCCTCTAACCATGCTTTGGAATTACGTTGACTTCAAACTTTGACAGTGCAAACTTAAATATTTTTAGATTCTGATCGCACTAATTTAGCTAGCCATTCAATACTGTCGTTAATAGATATTAAGCAAGAAAGGAAAACTGTTCAAATGCTCATTGCTTTCTTCTTCACTCTTCCGTTGTGGGAGCTGTTGAAAAGTCTTCACATTAATTTGGCTATTGAAAGACTGCTTTATCTTTTTTTATATTTACTACTAATGCAAATTTAAATTTGATAATAAAAAAGCAGAAATTACATGGTTCGAGCTAATTCTCAACTCGTACGCAAACACTCAACTCAAATAGACTGAAACATTTTTTTTAAACACACACACACACACACAAAGTTCATTTAGAAAGTAAATTAACGAGTTTGCTATCAATTTTTTTTTTTTTTTAGCAATTCATTATAAAAAATCTAATTGAAAATTTTCTTCAATTATTATAAAAGTCTTGTATTGCTCGAGGAAAAATTGGTTTTTATTTTAATACTAATTACATTGATCCTAATCACACTAATCCTTTAATACAAAATAATATAAAGCTTATTTGCATGATTCCATTAACAAGATCCAACCTCCTTCAGTTTAATAAATTGTTGGCCCTCCGGGATAATAAAGAACTTCAGTATGCTCTTTTATTAAATGAAGTGAAAAAACTTTAGCACGCCTCGAAGTTAGTCAAGCTTAAAGTAGTATTTATTTTTTTTTAATTTTCAATTAGGAAAAAAAAAGGAAAAACATTTCATTTTCTTAATTGTTATTGCATTAAGACAATGATTATATATTTAACAAATAAGCAAGCAAATTTGTCCAATTTTTTTTTCCCCTGTCTATTACACGCTTTGATTCAAAAACTTGCCAATATCTTTAACATATTCCTGATAAATACATTTTCTCCACCCTTTGCCAATATTTTGTCACAATTAGCGTGATAAGTTTAGAAAAGTAGTGTTAAATTTATAAATTATTAAAAAGCACTTTTTTAAAAAATATATTTATTTTTTTAATTACCATAAGATATATTGGCAATTTAATAAAAGAGAGAGTAGAAGAGATTAATAAATTCTTCGTAGCGATTAGAAATCTGAAATCTTTAAGCTAATGTTTGTATACGGAAATAATCAGTACTTGAAGTTCCGGTATTATTCTTTCACAAATTGCACTTCATATATGCACGTGAGCAGCAATTAATCATCAGCACGCAACCGCTGTTTTCAGACCACTTCAAACCTAATTAGTCAACTTCGCTTTTGCGTTAGTTGCCAAGCATATTTTATGCTTCGATTACCTGGCTAGAAACAATAGCTGGCCCTTGCTCTGTATTCTTGCCAAGTTACTACTTTCACGGTAAAACACGCTGATTATATGCAGCAAACAACTATTATTCGCACGATTATCACAAAATTTTATATTAAATTTGTTTTTAGAATAAAAAACATCTTCTGAAAATACCTTTAAGAGGGTGTGTGCGCATATGTGACTATATACATTAATTTAAAATATATGTCTGTAAAAAATTAAAAAAAGTTAAGGTACTAAATAAGTATGTGAAAATTGGTGTATTAAAAAAATTAAAGTAAAACAAAAAAGAAATGCATGCTTAATTTATTGTAAAACTTTATAATAATATATTGTAATGGGAATTAGGATTCAAACGAATTCAACTCTATGATTTGGGTGATTACTCATCTCAAATATATAATTTTATTTTAATCTATTTTCATTGGTATTTATTCATACCTTACATCATACATGTGAAAGTTAATTAATAGATGTATGGGCGCCTCCTCCAAAAAGAATATATTATATGAGCCGCCGTCCAATTACCATCATAACACGTCAAGATGCCAATAAAGACTCGGCTTGTAAAGATTACTTTTCTGAAGATAGGACGTATACTACTTCGAACTGCACAATAAGATCAATTTTAATAATTTATCTGTATTAAGAGATCATGCACACAGAGACAAATAAATTTTATATAACCCTAACATATTATTTAGAAATAATCATGAATATAAAACAAAAATATTAAATATAGTTATTAATATCAATCAATCGAGAACACATGTGCATATAAACAAAATAGCATTTAATGAGATTAATAATTAATAAAATAAGAATCTAATGGTTTATCCATCTTATCAACATGAAATGATAACTGCTCTATAATAAGTTTATAAGATTGTATAGTGTTTTTTTTTTATTAAGGAAAAAAAAAATACAGGTGACTGATCACCATCTACATGATGTTACAAAGTGTTCAATGTTACAAGGTAAAACAATTATTGACCAGGTTTACAAAGTGATATTTATAAAAGGGTTGTATAATTTTACTTAATGTGTATCTATACATGGACGAGCACAGATCTGCACTGACCAAAAACAATCCATCAAGGGGATGCAGCAGTCCATCAGAGGGGGAAAGGTGCTGAAAACTTTGACCCTATACCCTCCCAGCAGGTTTTCCGGATAGCGGCAATAATCGTCAATAGCCCACACCCACAAACCAGACCCCCAACGACCACCATCATCAATCCCTGTGGAAAAAATGAGGAGTGCAGACCCATGTCCTCAAATATTACAACAAAACTCTATTACTGTTACAAAAATGATATTTCTAGCTGGAGTGTCTAGCATCCAGTTTGTCAAATGAATTTGTCTGTGGTTATGATTTTGATAAAAGAATTGTTCGCTTTGTTCCTTAAATTTCTCAATCCTTATTAAAAGTTATTCATTAAGTGACTTCGGTAAAAGTTGATTTTTCATTTTCTCATCCATTAAATCCAATATATTATCATAAGCCTCTTGTATAACATTATTTACCCCATACTTTGATTGTAATGCTTCTTCATACTTAAATTCTTGGTTATTAACATTAAATAATTTGTTTGACTTACTTCTCTCATTAGTTTCAAATTTAGATTTTACAGATTTGTTCTTATTAATCTGATTCATTTTTAGATAACATTTTCAATTTTAAACTTTTATTAATCAGTTTCGCTTTTTAGATAACATTGTTTTCAATTTTACAACTTTTCAAAGCCATCAACTACATGCTCTTCCTCTTTCCCTTGTGATATTCTGGGTGTCATATAGTCTAAATCAGCTGAGGTGTTTTCTTTGTTAACTGGATTCTTTTCTTCCATCAGTTGTTTATTTATACTGCTGTTTTCTTGACTCACATTTCCCCCTCTATTCTGCACTTGATTTGATACGTTCTCTGCCATGTTTGTTTTCACAACAATGTCAGTTAAACCCTTGTTGCTATTAGGAAACTAAAAGTTTTATTCATTTTGATGATAACACTTACCCTCAGTTTAGCTTCAAAATATTACAGTGAGGCTTCGTTATTCTTTTTTTAATTCCAACTAATATAGAGGACCTGAGCCTAACATTGTATTACTAGAGCCACTAGGTGGCATCTACAAGATTGTATAGTTATTAATTGTTTAAGATGAATTAAACACAATATAACTAAACATCAAACACAGACAAATTAATAAGACCTTCTAATGTTAAAGATATATACATAAATATCCTACCATGGATTTTTTGTACCTTCAGTTATGTGTTAGTTTCTGATGTGCTTTGACTCCATCTAATTCTGTATCAATATGCTCCTCAAGAATCATTGGGAGTGTAGATTTAAAAGTTTTGGCAATGTTTGCCTAGGTGCAAACAATTAGGTCCAAAATTAGTAGACTCATTTACAGACTACTTTATATAGTTAACCACCTGCTGCATCTGTTTCACCTACTTTAATGATTCGAATTTAGGTATATCCTAAATAGTCATCCCAGTTTTCACATTTTGTCTTTATATGGGATCACTGAGAATTCTGGATAGATGTAAGTATATGCTTTATAATTTTCACTATCCACTTATTCCATTCCACTGATACAAATGGGGTTCCATAGTCTGATCATAACCTCAGGCTTCCCAGGATTGCAAAGGGTTATGTTTTCAGTACCTTAATGGTATGGCAGGTTGTAGTCTGAGATAGAAATATGCTGCTACAAATTTTGAAAATAAATCATAAACCAATAAGTACTTCATTTTTTTAAAGGGTGACAAAGGGCCATAGAAGTCTAGAATCATGATTTTCTTAAGTCTCTGCAGAATGATTGGTTATAAGGAGTCAATGTAACTTTTATTTATTGGTTTTGTCCACTGGCATATATTATAGTTTTTTTTTAAACTGAGAGAACATTATTATGCATGTGTGGCCAATAAAACCAAGTTTTTAAGAAGTGTTCTGTCTTGTGAGCTCCACAATTCCCATACAAGCAATGAATATACTTGATGGTTAAACAATTTCAAATGATTTCCATGGCTAAAAAACTGTGCATAATAATCTAACATTATATATAGATACAAAATAATAAAAAGATATAAAAATTGCAGCACTATTGTAATGCCCAAAACAACAAAATCAATGTAGTGAGCTGTGACTAATATGCATATTGTTAAGTTAATGAATAGATTAGTAGAACAAATGTTAATACTGTAACTGTTAAACCATAACTTTATTTTTCAGATAAAACTTGGTCTTTTGCTCCTATTTATTGTTTATCTTTTATTTATATATATATGAATAATACAATATTAATGCTTATGCATTGAATAAGGGTATTTTATAATTATACATAAAACTAAATACTGCCATATCATTGTTCTACAATACCAATTAACATTGCACATATGGAAATTTACCCATTAATCCACTAATTTGATCTTCTATTGATTTTTCTAGAACCAATCAAGTATTAAAAATGAAGATTTCTATATGTTGTTTATTTATCATTCTGCTTAATTAAAATAATCTGTAAGCTAAGTGTAAATGTGCAGAAGTAGAGTAGCAAAAACCAAAGCTAAAGGTTTCTGGATCAATTACAACTGAGTAAAATAAAAGAAAATCTCAGAACAATTAAATGGAAGCATCTATGTGAATTCTACTAGTTGAATGCTCAAATATCTTTCAGCTTCTTAAGCGTCTAATAATATGGCTTTATTTTAGTGTATGCTGGCCTTCATAGCGTTGCCAAATTCAATGCATTGTAAAGTCTTTCATGGAAAAAGTCTTGCATGCAGACTTTTTTACCTTAGATTTGATTTTCAAGTTAAGACTTTTCAAAAACCATTTTAGTAATTACAATCAAATTAAAAAAATAGTTTACTTTTTAACACTTACTTACATGTTTAGTTAAGTACTGCTGTGTGTTTAATTTTATTTAAAGGGTTATATAAGATTTTTATGCATCTATAATAAATTACATTGTTAATATAAGAGCTTTTCAATTTGTAAATTTATTATATTTTTATTCGGAAAAAACTTTATAAAAGTTAAATGCTTCCCTAAGAAAATTTTTAGCGCTCTCTAACAGCCATTTGTATTAAATTTCCAACTTCTTATTTTTAAATAATTAATTTTGATTTTTTATTATATTTCCACAAATTTTAACATTACAAATGTAACCTATAATCAGAACAAAGATTTTTGTTCTTTAATATTTGCTGTTAAAAATATTAAATGAACAAATAAGGATTACTTTTAATTCTATTTCTAAAATCTGAACAAACTTTTTTTTAAAAAATAATAGAAAATAATTGGTATAGCACTTATGAAAGCATATCTTTTTTAGTGAATCACAACTCTTCCTTTACCATTGTTTTTTACTTGGTTTGACTTCTTAAAAATAAACAGTTTTCAATAAAATCTGACAGTCATCATAAATATTTTTATCTTAAAATAAAAACTTACAAATATTTTGCAAAAATATTCATAACTATAGAAATAAACTATGGAAAATATACAATTTTTCATTTCAAAGTCAAATAAATAAAAGTTAAGTGCTCCCACACATGCTCTCAAAGCCTGACACCAAGAAATTTAATAAACAATAGTGTTAAAAACATCACAACATCACATTACCACCATTTCATATGCTTACACATGCTGTTAATAAGAATACCAAACTCTCCATACAGTAGTGCCACCAAGTGCAAGCCTTCATAATCAATGGATGCAAGAAGATTTGTGCATAAAATCCTTATCTAGAACCTACTCATCCAATATCCCCAGACCTGTTTCTAGCCTGTGGATTTCATCAGTGATGAGCCTTCGATTTGAGAGCATTGCACCTAGATCTTAACATCCAATGCAACCCTCCAGCTTTATAGTTAATCAATAGATAAAATGTGGCTGCTGGAGGGTTGCATTGGATCCTAAGATTTAGGTGCAGTGCTTTCAAATTCAAGGCTCCTCACTGATTAAAGCCACAAGCTAGAACCTGGTCTGGGGATGCAGTAAATAGTGATTTTATGTACAAAGCTTCTGGCATCCATTTATTATGAAGGTGTGCAATTGGTGACACTACTATATGGAGAGTTTGGTAAACAATAATGTTATTGGCTCATTTGTAAACTAATATTGTTTTAGTTCCAGTTTTTACCATCAAATGAATATAAAATAGTTAAATGAATGCCATAGATTGCTGCAGTGAAGTGAATTTAAGCTGAAATACGAAAGCATCTTCATATTGTGCAACAAAAAAAAAGTAGTGCTAGTCAGTTTTTGCAAATGTTTTAATATAAAAATGGCATAGATATACATGTCTGTAAATGTATGTGTGCATAGATATAAAAGTGAATAAATATTTAAATCAAAAGTAAGATTAATAAAAAATAAAATGGGTGAATCATTTTTTGGTTAAAGTAGAATATAATGTATTAATGTATGGTCAATGTTGAATATAATATGATTAAATAAAGTTTAAAAATAACATTTGGTGCTTAACATTTTCCTCAAGCATTTCATAGTTTCAATCACTATAGTTGCAAATCTGGTTTTCCTATAGCATCAGATTATGTCATTTAATTTCTGTCCTATCACATTTTTTGATAGCTCTGTGTGGACTTTTGAATGTAATTTCTAATCTTTTACTTTAATTACTAAATCTTTATTTTACATTGTATTTCTATAATTTTTAAATTATTTGTTAGAAATGTAAATTTTCAAATATATATATATCAATTTAAAAAAATAGTTTTTCAACTTTTAAAACATAGAAAAAAATAAATAAATTAAAATATGTAATCAGAACAATTGGTATTTGTTAACTCACAATTTCTGATAAAAATTTATTATGAATAAATAAAATTTGTTTTAATTCCATTTCTGAAGCCTGACCAAATTATTGTTAACCCTTATGGAAATTGTCATTTTCTTTTGTTCTATCTAGTGAGAATTTTTGATAATTTTGAATATTTCACTGTAAAATATTATATTTTATAGTAAAACTCCATAATTAGATTTCATTTCTGTTTAATTTAATTCAATATATGAGTAATATTTTAAGAAATCATATTGGTCCTTTGTAAATATAAAAAACTGACTTGTAAATAAGAACAACAGATCTTAGACTTCATCAACTATGTTTCTCTAAACATTATTTCAAAAAGTGAATGAATTCTTTTTTTAATGAGAAAGAACAAATATTAATTTATTATATCTCTATCAAATTCAGTTCTAAAATCTGATATTTGCTTTGAAATTAATAGTAATATTTGAAAATATTTTAACACTGAGTCAATTCTGACAGATAATGATGCCAAACATGTAATTTCCTTTTCATATTATGGCCAAGTTTGTTAACTTTTATTTCTAAAAATAAAAGATAAATGAATAAATTCATTGTATTTCTATTTGTTTTAAATAATAATCAACCAATTAGTATGTAAAAATAATCAAAAATATTTTATAAACAAGCAAAAAACCATATAATTTTATTCCAACAATGTATATGAAAAATAGACCAGTAGGAAGTGAGTTTCCTCTAGGCATTTTTTCCTGTCATAAACAATAAATTAAGCCTAGTTGTTAGTTGTTCTCTATAAGAATCTGCCCCTTTAGGTTTTGTTTTCAATTAAAAAGTCAATCAAAGTATTATTGGAAAATCTACATTATAAAAAACCATATGTTAATATTGCTTATGATAATGTTAAAACAACAATTTAAAACAGTAGAACAATTATGATTTCTAAGAGAAACTATTAATGATTCTCAATAAATATGAAAGTTATTAAGTTAATAGTACATAAAGCAATAGCATATGTTTTAAATTTAAAATTTCATCTTGAAAGCGCTAAAAAGACATATTACACATTATAGTACAATTATAACTTCACTAACATATGTGAAAAAAGTCACATATTTATAATTTATAATTATTATAAAATGACAAAAATAACTGTTATAGTGATTATAGAGGCCAATCACAATATTCTGATTTTCATTATTGTACTTCTCTTGACTTGTTGAAAAATAAATATTTTATACAAATATTTTGCAAAAATCATCATCATCAACCATTATCAATCCACTGCAGGATGAAGGTCTCTCCAAGTTTAATCCATCTTCTCCGATCTTTAGCTTCTCCTCTCCACAACACCCCTGCACATTTTCTTATTTCATCCATCCATCTCACATGTGGTCTCTTTCTGGGTCTTTTACAATCTCTTGGAATCCAGTTTAAAATTTCAATTGTCCATCTATTATCATCTCTTCTAGCAATATGTCCAGCCCAACTCCATTTCAATCTTTTAATTTTTTCAATAAGGTCAGTAACACCTGTTTGTTGTCTTACCCATACATTGCATTTTCGATCTCTTCTTGTTACTCCCAACATACATCTCTCCATACTCCTTTGAGTGGTCTGAAGTCTCTGTATTGCTCTTCTATTAAGTGTCCAAGTCTCAGATCCATAAGTAAGAACTGGTAAAACACATTTGTTAAAAACCATCCTTTTCAAACACATAGGCATATTTCCTTTTAGTATCAAGTTATTTCTACCAAAAGCACTCCAACCAAGTTTAATTCTATGATTAATTTCCTCCATTATGTTTCCATCTGTATTAATAATCTGACCAAGGTATTTGTAACTGTTAACTTCTTCTAATTCTTCATAATCAATCTTTATTTTCATATTTTGAGCAAATCGATTAAACATTACTTTAGTCTTTTTAACATTTATCTTTAGTCCTACTTTTCTACTTCCATCTGCTAACTCCTGCAGCATTTCCTGCAGTTCTGAAGCATTATTTGCAAAAACAACTACATCATCTGCGAAATCTAAATGACTTAAATACTCTCCATTTACTTTCACTCCTTTAGTTTCCCATTTTAATCCACAAAATACTTCTTGCAGCACTGCTGTAAAGAGTTTTGGAGATATGGAGTCACCTTGTCTTACACCTTTCTCAATGTTGATTTTTCCAGTATCATTATGTAATCTAATTGTTGCTGTTGCATTTTTATAAATATTCTTTAAAATATGACAATATCCTGGATCTATACCTTGATGATCCAATGCTTTAATCACTGAAGAAATGTGTATAGAATCGAATGCCTTTTCATAATCTACAAATCCAAAACATAATGACAACTCATATTCTTTTGTCCTTTCTATGACTTCTCTCAATACCTGGATATGATCTATTGTACTAAAACCACTTTTAAATCCAGCTTGTTCTCTTGGTTGGTGGAAATCCAAAGTTCTCTGTAGACGAGTTGTAATTATCTTGGTAAAAATTTTATATAAAACTGATAAAAGGCTGATAGGTCTGTAATTTCTAATATCTTCTTTATCACCTTTTTTAAATATTAATATTATTACTGCATTCTTCCAATCTTCCGGTGCATCTTTATCATTTAGACATTTGGTATATAACTTTGCTAAAATTGTTTCTATTTCTTCACCTGCTTCTTTTAATATATCAATTATAATTCCATCATTTCCTGAAGCCTTTCCTTTCTTCATACACTTAATTGCATGTCTCACTTCTTCATTTAAAATTCTGGGCAATTCGGAAGATGTAATAGATATAGGAGGTACTTGTTCTTTATTACTATATAATTCTTGATAAAAATCTTCTACCAATTTCATGATGTCATCTCTCTTTTTAGTAATAATTCCATCTTTTTTTTTCTTATTGCAGATATAAATTTCCTACCAATACCAAAATGTTGTTTAACATTTTTGAGACTTTTATTTTCTTCTACAGCTTTCCTTGCTATTTCACAGTTATACTTTCTTATATCATTTTTAACTCTTTTCCGTACCATTTTACAAAATTCGAGATATTCAATTCTTTTTAATACATCATTTTTGTATATCTTCATATTCCTTCTTTTCTTCATAAATTCTCTAGTCTCAGTAGAAATTTTATTAGTCAATTGCTGCTTTTTTCTACCAGCTATGTTTGTTGCAGTTTTTAAAAGTGTATCAGTTATTTTCATATTAATTTCATTCAAATCTGAATCATGTTCAAAATCTCCTAACACTTGAAACCTATTTGTAAGTTCTAATTTAAATTCATTAGAATGTTTCTGAAGATTAGGAATATCAACTGTAAATATTGTTTTTCTTAATAATTTTTGTCTCTCTAGTTTTACATTAACACATAACTTACACCTTACTAATCGATGATCACTTCCTGTGTTAAATTTATTAAGAACATTACAATCTTGAAATATGTATTTTCTGTTACTCAAAATATAATCCAATTCTGCAGTACCTTCATTTGGATGCTTCCATGTCCATTTCCTTTTAACATTTTTCTCAAAAAATGAATTCATAATATAAAGTTTTTCTTTTTCTGCAAACTCCACAAGTCTATGTCCTCTCTCATTTCTATTACCATAACCAAAATTACCTACAGCAATTTCATCTTTCATTTGTCTACCAATTCTAGCATTAAAGTCTCCCATAACAATTTTAAAATGTTGTTTACTCTGATCAAAAGCCTTTTGTACATCCATATAAAAATCTTCTACTACTTCATCACTATGAGAACTTGTTGGGGCATAAACCTGAATTATCTGCATTTGGTATCTGCTATTAAGTTGTATAACTAATCTTGCCACTCTGTCCGATACACCATCAATCTCCACAATATTGTTCTTCCACTTTTTATTTATAATGAATCCTACTCCACTTGTATTTCCAATATGTGTGCCTTTATAATAGAGTATATGTCCACTTTTTAAATCAATTGTCTCTTCTCCTTTTCTTCTAACTTCACAAAGTCCAATAATGTCCCATTTAATATAAGACAGTTCTTCTTCTAATTCTTTCAATCTTCCTTCACTTGAAAGTGATCTGCAGTTGTAAGTACCTAAATAAAAAGTCATCATCAAATGGCAGCCTGGGTCCACAATCAGGGGATTCTTAGCACCCTCCGCCTTCGGCCACCAACCGCTGCCTTGGTTGGTGACTTTACAGTCTCCTGGGAATAAGGGCCATGCTTTATTTTTGTCTGTCATAATTGTATATATGTATTGGAAAAATATTTATCATTTACACAAACATTCATTCTGCCTTATCAGGCACTGAGAAGAAAGACCATGGTGTTTCTTGATCTTAAACTCAGAGGTAAAAAGCCAATAAACTCACCACGCTGGCTAATGCATGTTGGTGAGCAGCCCATCCATGTTCGTATACTATATGAATAATCACATAGTAATAACAGCTGCAACGACAAGAACGTATGGAGTGGACATTAGGAATTTGCCCTGCTCTGTTCCTTTAAGGCCTCCAAGAGGAATTAAAGGGTCTTCTTTCAGTTAATAGCAAACTCCTTTTTTTTTTTAATTTGCAAAAATAATCTTAAATATATAAACAAAGTATGAAAAATATACATTCTCATTTTCCCAAAATCTAAACAAAACTATGGATTCTCTCAACAGTTCTCACAAGCACTCTCATTCCTGAGAAAGAAAAAAACTACCAATCAGTGGCATTATTAATTTGTTTGCATTAGATTTCTTGTATGATACTTACATCTTCAGATTTATTTTTAAATGAATAAATCAATATATATATTTTATTTTCACTTTTTATCATCAAATGAATGCAAATATGACAAATGAAGACTATATATGGCTGCAAAAGAGAAAATTTAAACTGAAATAAGTAAAGTATCTTATTTAATACAGAAAGGCTATAAATAGAAAAACAGTTAATACTGCTAAACAGTAGATTCAATTTCAGATAATAAATGGAGCTTTTACTAGAAAAAAATTACTTATAGGATTGAAAAATAATTTTATAGGATTTATACTATCTAAAGAATTTTGTGATTTTTTTTTTTGCTACAATTTGGTATACTCTATTAAGTAGACTTTTAAATTTATTATTTAATCATTATTTTTAATTAAATAAAATTTTAAATTATACTATGGATTTTTTTAATGCAAAATCTTACAGTCAAAGATAAAAGTCTTGTAAATATGCACTATATTTATTTTAAATTAACTTCAAAAATGCTTTAAAAATATGTAACTCGTTTTTATTTCATAATATAATAAATATGTGTAGAAAATATTTATTTAAAACAAATATACTAATAAATGATGGTTGAAATGTCACATAGGGGAGCATAAGGCAGTATGGAAAAGCTAAACATTGTATAGTATAAAATAAAACCAAGTTCTCTGCACAAAACAAGTAAAGTATCTAGACAATAAAGTCCTATGACCAAATGATAAGCCATTATTAAATTTATTAAACGCACATTGATTACGTAAGTAATATTTACTGAGGCTATAACCTCGATAATATGCGTATAAAATGCGATAGTAGGGACCTCTACAGGTGTTTTAACCACAAGCTTATGCTATGGAAGAAAAGAGGGGAAAGTAGGTTGAAGTAAAGAAGGGTTCCCCTCTTTTCTTCCATAGCGTAAGCTTGTGGTTAAAACACCTGTAGAGGTCCCTACTATCGCATTTTATACGCTATTATCGAGGTTATAGCCTCAGTAAATATTAAACCATTATTGTAATTTAATTTATTTTATTATCTCAATTCAAGAATTTTATAATAAGCTGTAATACCTTTATATTGTCAGCTTTATTTCTTCCCTTGCTTCAACTTTTTATAAAGTCTCAAACAACAAATCATTCAATTATTTATATTTTTATCAGGTTGATTGTAAATCTTTTTGTTTCATCACAATATAAAATTATTTAACAAACTACGCAAACTTATATAGATGGCTTATAGTAAGGTTTGCATTTTTAAGTATTATCATTGTTATCATCATTTTCTTTGAATAATGTGGTGAGATTAGGCAGAGAAAGTTCGATTCATTTTTTTATAATTATTATAGTTACAATAAAATCCAAATTCAGAAACGCTATTTAAGAATTGCTTAATTTTTTATATTATATTATTATATAAATTTTAACATGTAATTCTATATGTAATACGATGAGATCTGCTACACAAAATTCTTTAGAGCAAATTACCACCAAAATGAACACATTATCTTACAAATTTAAAATTTATGTCAATGTAAAGAAATGAAACATTTTTGTTATATAAAATTTAGTTATCAATTTAGTTTGGATTACTCTCCCAATCTTTAGTGATTAAGAATATTGTGCATGAATTTTTAAAAGTATTCTTCTAGTGGTATGTTCTATAGAAATTTTATCAGAAACATT
Organism: Epiperipatus broadwayi; assembly: GCA_028023455.1. Taxonomy (NCBI): domain Eukaryota; kingdom Metazoa; phylum Onychophora; class Udeonychophora; order Euonychophora; family Peripatidae; genus Epiperipatus; species Epiperipatus broadwayi. The sequence continues at coordinate 553,169 of JAQFVV010006360.1, read as the reverse complement.
AAAAGATAAATTGAAATCTGATTACTTTTAACAACAAAAAAAAAGTCATAATTCAAGTTTATGAAAAATGGCAGAATTGTAATTATTTTAAAATTTACTTTATATAATTTATATAATTCATTCTCTCTCTTGTGTTAAAAAAATTGTACTTATTCATATTTAAAAATTTTAATATATAATACTATAATTATTTCAGCCATAAAATATTAATTTGAAATCTAATTAATATTGACATCAAAATTAAAAATTTCAAAATAAAAGTTTACTGGAAATAACAAAATTATAAATGCATTAAATTCATTAATCAACTTAGTTTCCATTTCTCTAACTTTAGTTATAAAATTATTGGATGCATTATTGTTTAAAAGTATGGTTTTCAGCCATAAAAGTCAAACTTTACATCTGATTAATGTTGACATAAAAATAGAATTTCAAAGCAGTGTTCAGTAGTAAAGGTGAATCTGTGATTGCTACTAAAACAACAAATAATTTCTTTAAATCAATAGCAAAAATTTTCTCCAAGCAATAATGACACCTACTGAAGATTTTGTAATAAATATATCTAAAGATCCATGTACATTGTTCTTATATCCAAAGCTCCTCACTGATGATGGCCATAAGCTAGAAATTAGTTTGAGGATATTGGATAGGAAAGGACTGGATAGGGATTATTATACATAACCGTTTAGCATTTATTAATTAATTATTTGTGGTGAAATTTTTTGCTACAGAATTATAACTGCATTATAGAAATTAATTTAGAGTAATTCGCTTACCTTTTTCTATTTCTAGAGATAAAAATGTTGTACATACTTTTGCTTAAAAGTATTTTCCTAAGTGCATATATTGTAATAATTTTGAGCATATTTCATTAAAAAAAATAAAACTTTATAACCTGATTAATGTTGACATTCAAAAAAAATTTCCAAATAAAAGTACAATACCATAAATTATTACATTAAACTTTACTATCTGATTAGCAGCCATTTGCACAAAACCATTTCACTTTTCAGTAAAGCTGTGTCTACTTTTGCAACTTACTTGCATTAATAGAATCATAAAATTTGTCTGCTTTGAAGTGGAAAAATAAATCATTTCTAAAAGAAAAAGTAATAAAATGATTAGCAATTTAAACTGTAAAATTATCATGAGTAAGTCAACTATCTATATAATTTTAAAAAATAAAGAGAAAATTTTAAAAGGCACAAAAAGTCAATGGAGTTTTTCAATGATCAGCTGATATTATAATATCATAGAGCAAATAGAAACTATTTTGCTAAAATGGATTAAATAAATAGTGAATAATTGCATCAGTGAGAATATCACTTGTAGAATGGTCAAGCAATTATTTGAATAATTTATTGCTCCTAGTAAAGGTTCTGTTTCTGTGAAAAAATTTAATACCATCAAAGCATGGTTCATCAAATTTTAGCCACTGATGAACAATGTTTCACAATAAAGTGAAAGTATTGACATCAACAATCTGTGAATTTTTATTAGAATACTAAATTTTAATTTTATATTAAAAACTGTAATTGAGTATTTATTAAAACGTAACTGTGCAATATATACAACAATTAATTTCATACACTGTTTTACTTTTATATTTCTGTTTAAATAATGTTTTTGGATGATAATTTTCATTTAGATTATAACATAATATATATTACCCCTGTATACTTGTATTTCAAATGTTATATAAAGGACTTGCAAATAAGTTCTCAACAAGCTTTTCAGAATATCCCTAATCGCAGACCAGTTTCTACTATTGGCTTCCTCAGTGTAGATAATACTTGAATATCATAGAACCTCACAGAGGAAGCCAGTAGCAAAAACTAGTCCTAGGTTAGGGATATTTTGCAAAGCTTGCTGAAAGCTTATTTGCGAGCTCTTTATATAACATTTGTAATACAAGCTTGTTTAAATTAGGTTATGTGACGTATGACTTGATTTTTTTTTTTTTTGTAATTTTGCTTGTATTTAATATAATCTTACTATGAACCAATAATGTAAAGAATGGCATTCTGGAACAAAATATTTTCTTTTAGCCTAATCAATAGAGAATTATTCTCACCAACTATAATTGAAAAGCAGCAGTGGTAATAAGCATTATCTATTAAATTACATGCATTAAGTGTTTTGCATAGTTATATATATATATATATTGAAAAAAGAGGAATAGAAATTCATAGAAATGAAATACTTTAAAATAAAATTTTTATAATGCAAAAACATATACAATGAAGAAGTAAAAATAAACATTTTTATTTATCATTAAACATAAAAATTTAATTTAAAAAAATTAAATACAATAATATAATAAAATACAATGCAATAATTTATTATTATATTTTCTGGGCATATTTCTGTATCAGTGGGGTTTTGTTAAATTATACATATTTAAAAACATTGTGGATCCTACTTTTGAGTAAGATTTTATTAAATTTCTCTTTGTAAATTTTTTTTTGTCAAAAGTATATTGATATTTATTAATAAATAAAAATTATTATTATAAAGTCTAAATATGTATGCATAATGTGCAGTTTATGAAATTGCATAATTTATGAAATGTGTAGAATTTTGTACAATTCATGAAATGAGCATTATGTTGTCTGCTCATTTCATGAATTGGGAGCACATTTATAGCAGCAGTATTTAATGTGCAGAAACTTATGATAAGGAAATGAAGAGCATTTCTTATAGGTTGTTTCTGTGAATTGCTATCTTTTAAGAAATAATAGAATTACTCAAGTGTTACAATAAATTTATACATTATATCAGAATTCCTTACATCATATTGATTTCATAACAGCAATAGTGGGTATGTGACACTGCTATCAATTTTCAGTCACTAGTATCATCCTAAGTATTTTTCTCTTTACAAAAATCAAATTAGTTTGAATTTGGCTTGCATAATTTAAATTTTATGCTTCCTTTTCTGATTTAGTGATTTTTCATAATGCAAAGCTGTAACTGTTTTTGTATTTTTCAAATGACAGGTTTTTTCTATATTGTAAAAGTTATTATAACTAATGGTAACAATAATAAAAAAAAACCTTTATTTCATCTTAATAACTGATTATAAGAAAGCAATCAACTGAATCCAGTTAGCCTAGAATAATTTTACTTTTTAATTTTTTTTATATAAACATTTTAATGCAAAATAATTCTTATAATAAAGTAAATCAAATTTGAAAAATACTTTAAATAATATAAATACTTTGTGGGAATGCTTCAGTGTCGATAGGGTTTCTAGCAGTGATGGTGTCACTTCTAGTTCGAAATTCAGCATCCCATCTTAGGTTCAATTTAAATCAAGATAGGGGCAAAATGTCACTTTATGAAAGTAACAGAAAAATGAGATAGTACTTGTAGTCTGAATGTTACTATACAGCATTGTAATCATTAGGAGTTAGCAAGATTAGTTTTTTATTGACGTGATTTATGGGTATCACACTTACCTACAATATTTATATATAATATGTAACAATTTATCACTATTAACTTAATAAAGTTGTACTTTATATTCCAAATATTCATATTTGTTAAAGAAAAATGCAAAATTAGAACCAAAGATGAAGTTATTGTAAACTGGCTTGAGAGATTTTGTTTTGAAAATGTTGATTTTCAAGGATTATTTACAAATAAAGTACCAACTATAGATCTCACTATCAGACCTTTATTTCTTCAATTTTCTTTTGATATGGACAAGGATTTAAAGATGTTTTTGTAAAACATATGGAACAATTAGAGAAATGTAACTTTCAAAAATCAAGTTCTTTGTAATTCATCATTATATCTAAACAAATTTTGTGAAAATCATTATTTATTGTTTATTTTCTAGTTTTAACATAAGAAGTTTGGTAATAATATTTGTTTTGTGCTTTTTTAAAGTGCAGTACATAACAATTTTTATGCATTAATAGTGCTTCAGTTAAAATTGTTATTTTTGCCATTCATTTATCATATTTATCATCCATTTATATTTCATACCTATGCACCCAATTTGTAAATACATTATTATTATTATTATTATTACTATTATTAAGTTATCATCACGATTTCATTATCAGTAGACTATTGCAATAAACTATATTGACTGATGAGCTAAAAGTATGTTTTAACTCCAAAAAAATGTTTGGTATTTATAAATAATTATAATCAGCTATAGTCTCATTTACAAAAAATTATTATAGCTTTTTTTTTTTCATATGTCATAGCATCGGCCAGGATGCAAACCCACAACCGTCTGCAACCAACTACTTGCTTGCAAGGCAGTTGTGATGACCTCTTGGCTAATAACGCTTTTTGTTATCAACACTTATTGTAAGGCAATATCTATAAAGTGCAAGATCAATATGTCTATTGTTAATTAACTTATCTATTTAAAAATGAAAAAAAAATCAAAGATTCAACACTATCAGTATATCTATAAAAATCATAGATCTAAAATTACATACGAGATCTTTTTCATACTAATCCTGTTTATGTTATTTTATTTATTTATTGCATTCTCTTATAATCAAGAAACTGACTGTAACAACATTTTATTTACTCGCAGTTTATACTTTGATAATAATAATTATGTTTAAACATATAACATTAACAATCAGAAATAGAAATATATTTGTTTTAAAATAAATTTATTAAACATAATAACATAGTAATATACAGTTAAACTTTCTAAAAAATTACATAGCATTCAGAATAAAACTTGAAAAAGTCAATGCAGAGAAAAGGGTATCTTAATAAGACTAAGAGGAAAATAAAACTTTCACCCAAGTATCATCATGTAGACTCACAGGCAAAAGAAGAGAGTCTCACTGCTTGACTTGGTCAAGAAGCTTGATAAAGACAGTTAGAGCTGAGTGCTGAGAATGACCAAAGATTGGCCTGCAATACATCAACCATAAAGAAAATGTTATAAAGATAGATAATCTTATTGCTGCAAAAGATCTCTTCTTGAGAGTATTAGAAACAGAAAGAGCATCCCTAAGATCCAGAGATACATTCACAACAATAAAGTCCCTAATCGATTTAAGAGCAGGACAAATATAGAAAATATGGTATATTGTCTCATCATATAATCTACACAACTGACACTGAGACGAAATCTTAATGAAGCCTCTGCTGGTCACTAAAAAATAACTTGTTGGAAGAGCATTTAAATTCAGTTTAAGTACAAAATCAACATGTCTTGCTTCAATGAAAAGAAGTTTCATTTTATGCAAGAGATCTTTATTTGAAATACCTAATGAAGGCAAAAGAGGAGTATAATGTAGAAATTTTAATTTATAAACATCCCAGAATGTCAATTTCCCATCAAGCACAACTTGAACCGATGGTATCGAATTAATAACCAACTTCCATAAATCAGCAATCCAATTACTTGAAAATGGAGGTGGCATAGGATCAATAACCAAAGGAAGAGATAACTGAGCAAGCTTTAGACAAGTTACATGAAGAAAAGATATAGATCTCAGGAGATATAGAGTTGAGACCAAGTTCAAACCTAGACCATTTAAAAACTTCGGCATTTGAATTTTAGCAATACTGATGGCTACCACCTTGTTTTTCCAAAATAATTTTGACCAAAGTGAATTTATAGTCCTCTCAAAATGCTTCGTTGGCCTAATAATTGGTAAATAATAACAGCCTTGAATAGACTAAAGAGTTCATGAGTGTAACCTTGCCCATGAGTGAAATGTTTATATTGACAAGCAATGCAACTATCCCTTTTGTTTTATCAAGAATAATATTTTGAATCTGCCTTGTAATTACTGAATGAGATAAAACTATTGGAAATCCAAGGAAAGACTGAGGCTTGGCTGTGAAAGTTGCAATTGACAAACTAGATTTAATTTTCCACATTGCAGATTTTGTAACATTAATGGGAAGATTAAAAGTATTAGAAAAAGTGTCCAATATTTGCAACAAAGCCAGAAGAAAAGATTTATCAGAAAGAAATACAGAGACATCATCAACATAAGAAATATGATGAATAGTCTGTTTAAGAGCAGGAACATAGATACCAGGCAGTTTAGATTCTATCTGTAAAAGTAATGGATTTAAATATTATTTAAAACATAATGTGGCAAGAGGAGATCCCTGTGGCACTGGGAGATGCGGATGAAAACTATCTGCAAGTTTACCATCCAATGAAGTAAAGATGGACATGTTAAGTAGAAGATTGGCTATAATACGAACATATGGAGTGGGAACCTGATAATCCTGAAGAATCTGAAAAACAGAAGGCAGAACACAATCAAAGGCTGACATAAAGCCAGCTGAATGACCACATGTTTTGATTTATTATGATGCCTAATATACTCAATAAGAAGAAGAAAAAGCTGAACAGCTTCAGTTGTTGAATGACCCTTCTTTGCAAATTGAAATTTTGATAAATGAAAATAAATATTATTCTGTATATGATCTTTAACAATAGGTTCAATAGTCTTTATTAAAAGAGATGTCATAGAAATAGGATGAATATTAGATAATGGAGAAGGACTTAATTTCGTCTTAAGAAAAGGGACCATTGCCACCGGATAGAGATCAGGAATATTCACAAAATCTTTAGCTAGAATATCAACCATATTACGAACTATTGGAGCTGTAAAGAATGAAAGATGAAGAAGAACAAACCTGGGAATACCATGAATCCCAGGATGTATACTGTCTGGAAAAAAATTTAATTTTTGAATAATCATAGTTTCAGTCATATTATGACTAGAATCAAGCTCAGATTCATTCCAAATGTCACCAATTCTAAAAGGCAACATTTGAAGCTTATTTTTGAAATGATTACATAGTTTAAGCAACATAATAGGGCCAGAACATACTTTATTTCCTGGGTCAATCATTAAAGGAGTAGGTATAGAATAAACATCTAAAGCCCATATAATATAACTTCATGTCCAGTTATGATGATTTTGAAGAAAAATTTTAAACCGTTTAATAGCCACATAATGAGCAAGAGATTTCTGTATATCATGATACAGCACTTTAAGTTGCATAATATTTTCTATGGTAAAATCAAAAAAAGTAAGATTAAAAAGTTTGGATGAAATATCATCCAATTGCTCAAGTAAAAACTTTGGACCTTTTGTCTTTCTAGTATAAGAATTAATAATAGAACTGAGAATACCAACAAAAGAAGACCATGTTGATATGCAGGTAATGAAAGAATATCCACTTTTCTAAAAAGAATATATGCCTCCGAAAAATTGAAGCAGGAGCTGTTAATCTATTTAAAAACCTTATTGTAGGAGAACTATGAGATTGAGTAACAAAGGAAGTATCAATTAACAATGCAACATGCATAGCCAAATGATCTGAGAAAGGAACAACCTGAAGCTTTGCTGAAATGTCAAGGTGAAGTTCAGGAGAATAGTAAAGAAGATCAGTTAAAGAAGTGGTATAATGAGTATAAAAGGAAAATGCATTAAGAGGAAAACATCCTTCACCAGATAAAAATATTCTATTAAAAAGATGTAGGAATTTATTATTAAAATGCATGTAACTCATATTGAAATCACTAAGAAATATAGTTGGATAGGAATTTGAAGACAAAAGAAAATTAATTTTATTAAATGTAGAATGAGCAAAAAGGAACTCACTCTTAACATATAAATAAATGATATTCAGAGTAAAACTTCCAAATGTAATATTGGTCATCAAAAAATCATGATCCAAGTGCATGATTTTGATATCATTAAAAGCAAGATGCTTACTGACAAGCAATGCAACACTGGATGAAGCAGATATATTAGGAACATAATAAAATGAACCAAGATTTTGCATGAAATCACGAATTCGATAACTGGAATGATTATGCAGCTTCGTCTCTCTGAAGCATGCAATATGAAAATTGCATTTCTGAAGCCAATGCATTATAGCATAAACTCTAGAAATAGAATTTAAACCTCTAACATTAACAACAATAACATTAAGCAACATAACAATATATATAAATGAGAAAATGTTAATGCAAATCATCTGTGAAGAATTCAGGTATAAGATTAATTTGTGAATTGGGATCAGAAGTATGAGATATTGGAGATGAAAGACCGTTATTTAAAGTAAAAATAGAATTATTTTGAGAAGAAAGTGACAGCGAAAGATCTAACTGCTGAGAACTTTTATCTCCTGACCATTTACTTTTTTTAATGTCCTTTTTCCTAGAACTCTTTGAATGTCTAGTCAACTTAGTTTTCAAGACAGAGGGTGCAGTATCAAAATCAGGATTAGAAAAATTATTTTCAAGTTGCAACCCTGAAGAATCATAAATCTTCCCTTTTATTGTTAGAAGAGGGATCAGAAGTATAAGATATTGGAGATGAAGGACCGTTATTTAATGTAAAAATAGAATTATTTTGAGAAGAAAGTGACAGCAAAAGATCTAATTGCTGAGAACTTTTATCTCCTGACCATTTACTTTTTTAATGTTCTTTTTCCTAGAACTCTTTGAACGTCTAGTCAACTTAGTTTTCAAGACAGAGGGTGCAGTATCAGAATCAGGATTAGAAAAATTATTTTCAAGTTGTGACCCTGAAGAATCATAAATCTTCCATTTTATTGTTAGAAGAACTAATATAAGTTATAACTGCTTGATCTTGCAAAGATGAACAACCAAGAGTAGACTGAATATTAAAGTTATTCTTCTTCAATAACATATCCCCATTTTGGACTGTACAAGATGAGTCAAGTGATGAATGAGTAATGTCAGTCAGAATAGAAACAACATACCCACTGACCTTCTTACTTTAATTAGTAAAAACTTGTAGTGGAGACGATAGAAAAACATCAGACTGTTTCTCGGTAAAATTTTCACTCAAATGCTGCTTTTGCAAAACTTTAAGACTACATCTATGAGTACGTTTTTTCTTAAGCTTACAAACATTGCAAAATCTCTTTAGACAATCTTTAACGAGATGAGTCCTCTCCTTACAAACAAAACATTGAGATTGTAAACCTTTGATATATATATATATATATATATATATATATATATATATATATATATATATATATATATATATATATATATATATATATATGACCTTTATCTGTCTTTAAAGTAGATGGACTATCAATCAAAGCAAGATCTTTATTCAACTTTAAAGTAAAAGCAGCTGAGTTGCTGGGTAACTAAACCAACCCTTTTCTCAGTAAAATATTTAAATTGAGTTATCACACCTAAATTAGAACATTGCCTCTGAAGATCCTTAGCCCCAAAATTGAGATAACAATTTCTTGCAAGACCAAAAGCTAGCCTAGGCCTATCTATATCAATAACAACTAAAAATCTGTGATTTAATAAAAGCTGTTGTCTTCTAAACTTTTCCTTCTCCAAGACATTATGAAACTCCAATATCATGTAACGTTTATTAGGGTGATGATATAGCCTCTTGATAGCATCACCAAGTTTCAAATCCTTCAACAATTGGAAAAACTCATCAATAGGGAAGTTATAAAGCTGACAATTACTGTCTGTAGTTGTAAGAATCAAAGTATTGCTATTAGAAAAGTGTAAAAAAGAATTGAATAAAACCACTGGTATCCTAGAATTAAATTGAACACTTATATTTTGATGTTCATCAACAAAATCTTTATGATTAGAGAAATTCAATATGGATGTATCTGCAGAAACATCTGACATTATTTGTTCCTCATCATTCAGATCTAAATAACCAAATTTCTCTGACTGTGATTGTGCAAGTTCAGATAGTACATTATTATTAAGAACATGAGCATAACTTTTCTTTTTAACCTGATTATTATATGCTTGTGTTGTATTTTTTTTCAAAGTAAGAAAAAAAAATCCTGTTTCTGAACTGAAGTTTTTTTATCTGAAAGAGGCAAATTTTCATTCAAAGAATTAGATTCAGAACAATGTATAAGAGTATCAGATAATGAAAAATTATTCAAATGCAAAAATCTCAAATTCTGTTTCATAGAATGTTGAATGGCATTAGAAGCATAGAAAATTGTGGTACTGCAGGCAAATACATAGAGAATTTACTAGAAGATAGAGGCTAACCAGAAGTAATTAAATCAGAAGTTTCTAAATAAATGTTTTTTTTTACTCTGTCAGAGTTTGCATCTGCTAGAACACAATTTGCCAGCAAAGCAACATCCATTATTTGAGATTTATCAGAGACAAAACGATCAAAAATACCTGATTTATTATCTTTGGCTAGTAATGTTTCATTGTGCTTACTCCTAATGTTATAAGACCTGATATTATACTCCAAGTCAGATGATGTACTGGTAATATCACCAACTGAAACTCATAATTTTTTATGGTGCAAAGGCTTAGACAAAGAACAACTAGCAACAATCTTTAAATTATTATGTCTTCGAGATAGCTGCTTCAATAAATCTTTATTAGAAGAATGCATATCATTTAATTTGGCATAGTCTTTTATCTGTGAGCATGTTCTATGTGAAATAAAATCATATCCACTGGCTTGTAAAGAAAGTTTTTTTTCAGATCCATCAAAAATATACATATTTTTAGTCTTTTGAATGTCTCTATTTTTTGGCAACTTGAATTAGCATTAGAAGTCACGGAAAACATTTTCTTTTTAGCATTGATATTCTGAATTTTATTAGAGACATTTTTAACTTTAGAAAGCGGTTTTAAACTATCTGCTCTTGTTAAATCTTGCATACTTGAAGCTTTAGATCTATTAATGACAGTGCTTGAACAATGCATTAAAGAGTCAATTTTAACGTTTGTTTTTTTGTTTATATTCGAAGATTCTTTTCTATTGAGCGTCGATGATTCTAAACGTTTCTTAGAACCACTCATTTTTATCAAAAAATAGGTAATTTGGGAAAACAGCACCTACCTTGTACTTCCAAAGATTTTTTTTAGTAAATTTCAAGCATATAAAGCAAAAAAGAGTAACTTTAAATACCAACGATAGTGATGTGATGTGATGTATTATGGCTTTTCCTTAAACGAAGTCAAGAATATCTCAGCAATTATGCCCAGATAAACCTGTTAGCCACTTTATTTTACATTCCCCACTCTAAATTTACCCATAATCTGCTCTATCCCATTTCCACAACATAATCTTTGTCAATTCTATAACCTTTATATCTAAATCCCCCTTATCTTTTCCCAAACCCAGCATAAAAATCAATAATCACTTTCTGTATAAATCACTCTTTTCATATTTATTTTTCCACAACTTCATTATATGTACCCTTTCCGTTTTCAAACATTTACATTCAATTAACAAATGCCTAATATTTTCTATTCCTTCCTTACATAATTTACAAAATAAATCACCCATATTTTTCCATTTACATGTATATTCTTTTGTAGCTAAAAATCCCGTTCGAGCCTTAAACAATAAACTACTTTACTTACTATTATCATATATTAACTTACACCTAATATTCTGTTTATTTCTATATATATTTAAAGTCTTTTTACTCTCCATACTATTTTTTCATCTCTCTAACTCCCTAGTCTTTATTAGTAAATTTATTCTTTTATCCCATTCCTTACTACTATAACACTCAATAATCCTCTTAACACAATCATCCCATCTTTTGTACAAATATACTGATATAAATTCTTTATCCAATTTTTTTGCATACCGCATTACCCTTCTCTCCCATCTTGTTACCCGCCCTTTACTCATAACCCAATTAAATACTATTTAGCTATTCTTTTATTATCCATAAACTGCAATCTACCAAACATTTTCATTTTACTTTTTGCATCTCTCATATGAAAACTTGACCATCCCATTTCTCCTTGAATAGCCATCTATTAGAATTCAGAAATATATTTGACTGCTATAATCCACTGGATTTATACATTATATCAGAATTCCTTTCATCATATTGATTTCATAACAGCAACAGTGGGTATGTGGCACTGCTATCAATTTTCAGTCACTAGTATCATCCTAAGTATTTTTCTTTTTGCAAAAATCAAATTAGTTTGAATTTGGCTTGCATAATTTAAATTTTACGCTTCCTTTTCTGATTTAGTGATTTTTCATAATGCAAAGCTGTAACTGTTTTTATATTTTTCAAATGACAGGTTTTTTCTATATTATAAAAGTTATTATAACTAATGGCAACAATAATAAAAAAAAAAAAACAACTTTATTTCATCTTAATAACTGATTATAAGAAAGCAATCAACTGAATCCAGTTAGCCTAGAATAATTTTACTTTTTAATTTTTTTATATAAACATTTTAATGCAAAATAATTCTTATAATAAAGTAAATCAAATTTGAAAAATACTTTAAATAATATAAATACTTTGTGGGAATGCTTCAGTGTCGATAGGGTTTCTAGCAGTGATGGTGTCACTTCTAGTTCGAAATTCAGCATCCCATCTTAGGTTCAATTTAAATCAAGATAGGGGCAAAATGTCACTTTATGAAAGTAACAGAAAAATGAGATAGTACTTGTAGTCTGAATGTTACTATACAGCATTGTAATCATTAGGAGTTAGCAAGATTAGTTTTTTATTGACGTGATTTATGGGTATCACACTTACCTACAATATTTATATATAATATGTAACAATTTATCACTATTAACTTAATAAAGTTGTACTTTATATTCCAAATATTCATATTTGTTAAAGAAAAATGCAAAATTAGAACCAAAGATGAAGTTATTGTAAATTGGCTTGAGAGATTTTGTTTTGAAAATGTTGATTTTCAAGGATTATTTACAAATAAAGTACCAGCTATAGATCTCAGTATCAGAGCTTTATTTCTTCAATTTTCTTTTGATATGGACAAGGATTTAAAGATGTTTTTGTAAAACATATGGGACAATTAGAGAAATGTTACTTTCAAAAATCAAGTTCTTTGTAATTCATCATTTTATCTAAACAAATTTTGTGAAAATCATTATTTATTGTTTATTTTCTAGTTTTAACATAAGAAGTTTGGTAATAATATTTGTCTTGTGCTTTTTTAAAGTGCAGTACATAACAATTTTTATGCAGTAATAGTGCTTCAGTTAAAATTATGTTATTTTTGCCATTCATTTATCATGTTTATCATCCATTTATATTCCATACCTATGCACCCAATTTGTAAATACGTTATTATTATTATTATTATTATTATTATTATTATTATTATTATTATTATTATTATTATTATTATTATTATTATTATTATTATTATTATTATTATTATTAAGTTATCATCACGATTTCATTGTCAGTAGACTATTGCAATAAAGTATATTAACTGATGAGCTAAAAGTATGTTTTAACTCCAAAAAAATCTTTGGTGCTTATAAATAATTATAATCAGCTATAGCTTATCACTTTTCATTTTTATTTACAAAAAATTATTATAGCTTTTTTTTTTCATATGTCATAGCATCGGCCGGGACGCGAACCCACAACCGTCTGCAACCAACTACTTGCTTGCAAGGCAGTTGCGATGACCTCTCGGCTAACAACGCTTTTTGTTATCAACACTTATTGTAAGGTAATATCTATAAAGTGCAAGATCAATATGTCTATTGTTAATTAACTTATCTATTTAAAAATGAAAAAAAATCAGATTCAACACTATCAGTATATCTATAAAAATTATAGATCTAAAATTACATACGGGATCTTTTTCATACTAATCCTGTTTATGTTATTTTATTTATTTATTGCATTCTCTTATAATCGGGAAACTGACTGTAACAACATTTTATTTACTCGCAGTTTAATTTGAAAAATAGTATCTAACCATTTCGAACATACTTTGATAATAATAATTATTTTTAAACATTAACAATCAGAAATAGAAATATATTTGACTGCCATAATCCACTGGAGCTTAATTAAGATGTATTCCAATTATTTGCTAGTTTATTCATCATGAAATTCTACTGATTTTATAGATCACATTTCATGTTTACTATACTAACAGTAGTCAGAGTAGTAACAGAACAAATTATAGTCTAATAATAATTATTAAAATTAATATAACATCACATGATCACCATTTCTTATGCATATACATAACTAAGTGGCACTACTGTATGGAGAGTTTTGCCTGTTTTAAAATTAATATATTTATTTATTTAAAAGAATGGTGATTTAACATTAAGATTGTGCAAGAATTGTAACTTGTAGATTAAGTCAAAACAAAACTTTCGTTTACATTAATAATTTAGTACTTAAACAGATACTATATATAGTCATAACACTAATTCATTTCATCCGCCCACGAATAACAATGATATTTTTTTGTTAGATTATCTTTACAGAATTTACTCAACATAAAATAGAAAGAAAATGACGAGTATAGAATTATTTTTTAAAATTCAATTGCTAAATTTTAAAATAAAACTTTTCTTAGCTTACATCTAATCAGTGTTTAACCGAAGCTTTTTCGCATTCCTCTAAAACCATTTTGTACTAAGAGATCTTATTAGTTGTAGGTTATTCATCTTTCCAAATGTATTTTTATCTATCCTATGCTATTCAAGATAATCTTTTAAAATTTTCACAAATTCTAGTTTTAAATATAGATCTGACACTAGATCAATATCTAAACAGTATGATGACCATATATAAAGAATTCGAGTTGCTAAACTGCAAAAACAGCCTCCCCCACTGAAAAAGATAAGTAGTCAAAAATTATTTTGTTTATTTATTTAGCGCTAAGCTTAGTGCGATATGTATTGTTTAATTTTATTAAAATAGCTTTAAAATAAAGACAAAGATTTGCCCAAATCAAGTTAAATATAAGTTAGACGATGCTTTGTTTTGATATACGCAAGGGTTTTTTAGCAAAACAATAAAATTTTTGCATATAGATCATAACTGAGATGAATAAGTGTACAATTACTAACTTAGCATGCTTACTAAATTAATTGAAATTGTTGGATTGCTTAAGTGTAAATAAATTCTCCCATTGAACGTATTCAATAATCATTGATTAGTTTAGGATCTTTTTGTCAGTACTATATATTATTGATTATTCATGAAAAATAAGGTAGTTTTAAATGAAGAGATGCTACTTAGTTAATACATGTTTTTATTTGTCATCCAGAGTAGGCTTGAAAAAGTATATTATTTCAAAACTTAAGAAGAATTTTGCCTTATTTTATTAAAGGTTTTTATTAACTCAATATTATTAGAACCCATTTTCTCCTCTATATTTTTAACTTAGATATGATTTGATTAATTAATACAATTCTTATGATATTTATAATATAAAGAAATAATGGATTTTATGCTAAATGACAGTCAAAACAATTATCTTCTTTGATTTTTGTAAGAACTTTATTATTACTTACCAAAAATATGACAAATATATCCAATGCATAATAAGATGATATCACACGGTTAAGTTCTTTTACATATTTATGTAGGTAGATGAATTACTGAAAAAAGTAATAGGAATTAACAAATATAAAAGAAATAAAGTAATATCTAAAATATATAATTGAAAATAATAATTTATTTCTGCAATCTATGAAGAATTTATATTTTATTAATTTACTCATTTCTAATAAGTAAATAATAAATAAGTTGTTTAAAGTGAGGAGTGTTATATCTCAACTTACCAACTGATCCAGATTCCATCGTATCTTAATCAGACTGAGCATTCATCTTCACTGAACAATAGATATAAGAGTGGATATCATATATCCAATAGGAGTAACTGGTCAATGAGTGATGATGCTCAATTTGATCAAGATAGGATGGAATTTGGACTAGTCCATTAGTTAAAGGTAACTTGAGATAAAACAAAGAAACTATCTTTTGAATCTCCATAGACGACTGGCAGCAACATAACCTGAGTAAGATTTTCTGCATGATAGATATAGTTATGGTAGAGTTGAGCATTAATTAAGACCATGACTATCGTTTTAATGTAATACAAAGGAAACATTTGCTTATCAGTAAATTACTCAGAGAACACTTTGTGATTATCACATTTGCCATCATGCCTACAATCTTTTGCTTTGAATTTAAGAAAATTTAAATGTTAGTTTTTTTCAGGTTTCTACCACAGAATTTTTCAGGTAAATAACACATTTATTTCTCCATTTATTCATTACTAATTAATTGTATACCTAAATATCCTTAATTAGAGAGTAAAACCAAAAAATAATTCCATCAAAACTCTTGACACCTGATAATAGTTTGTCTTAATAATTAATAAGAGATTTTTGCCATTTTCTAAACTTTTTAATAAGTGTTTTACCTTTTTAATGATATTTTGTTATATTTGAATAAAAAATTTATTACATCCTTATGATCTTAATAATTGAAGGTGAAATATGTACTCAATCATGGTGGTTTATCTAGAAACTTATATTGAAATAGTAGTCATCTAAATGCTAGTATATATCAAACCAGATGGTATTAAGAACTATCTTACTTTTATAATGATCTTCTAGAAACCATAATTAATGAATGTTCTGTGGTTATTAGCTGTATAATTTGAAGAAGTATACTTTTCGTTTAAAATATCAAGTGACTAAAACAAAGGCTCAAAATAATCGTAAATTAACTTCTGATTTTCATCATAGTTATTAGATTATAAATCAGCCATACTAAATATATAAAAAAAATTCAGTAAAAAAAACAACAATTCATAATAATAATGATCAAATTTACCATTTTGTTAATCAAATAATTGGTTGATTCATTCTGCACATAAATATATGCATCTATAATTCTTGCTAAGAAGTTTCATGCTATAGAAATTATTCAATTTGTTATCTTTAGATATCAGATATTCTTCAGCTTGGAAATTTTGCTCTATGTATTCCATTTATGAGCAACAAACGCTCAATAAATCATCTGGCAGACTGGAGGTAATTATTTGTGAAATTTAATATTAATTATACTTCTTCCCAGCCTGTAATAGGTATTTAATGAAAGAGTGTAAAGAACATTTAAATCATTTCTCTTTTTAATCTGCTGACTTTTGCAAGGTTGTTAAAATATTCTAGCTTTAAAATCAAGTATAGTGTGAATCTTTTATTTATTATTTTTTATTGTTTTTTTTTACACAATCTGAGCTTTAGTACTGTCTATACCTGTTAAATTTATTAACCTAAAATTGAGTAGAATATTTAAACCCACGTGATAACACTTAATCATCTAAAATAGTAATTTGATAAATTATTAGAGCATACTAAATTTAAAATTTCATTATCAATTTTAATAAGATTTTAGAACATTTAAATTCTTTGCATTCAATTAGCTCAAAGATGTAGTAGGTAAATGTTTTATATAATTTTACAGTAGACTTAATTAATATAATTTAATATTTTTTAGATCTACAAGTTTCGTTTTAGAGAGAATTAATTGACTGTTGAGAATCAACTATTTTTTTTTATTAATATAATGTACGAATGAAAATGCTAATGAGTTTATTTAAGCATCCATAATTTAAAAATCACTAATTTTTCAAAGTTACTAATTTCTAATTCTTTTGTAAACTTGTAACAAAGTTTAAAAAAAAGATTTTACACGATTAAACCTCTTCAGTCAAGCAATGTGATTCTTTAAAAAATACTTATCCAAATTTTCAGTTAATGTAAAGTGTTTACATTAGTTTAGTTTGAATCGTTTTGAGGCTATAGATTCGCGTATTAAGAATGTTCTGGCCTAAAATAATCACTGTTGTTTTAATTTTGGAAATGCCCAAAAAAATCGCTAACATTTAAACCTTAAAATCTTTTATCTCTTGTAAATATAAGCATTTAATAAGATTGACGGAAAATTGACTTTTCTTACATATCGTAGAAAAGGGTTTTTGTTGTTGTTGTTTGTTCATTTATTTACTTATTTTTGATTTTTACAGAAGTGAAAAAATAGAAAAAGGAAAAGTAACATTTCTAAAATTCTGAGAAAATGTAATTATTTGAATTTAACTTTAACTTGTGTAATCAAAAGATACCATAGTGAATAATAATAACTAAACAAAAATCCAAAAATCATAATAATCTTAATCTATCCTATACATACTTCAAAAACATTGTTATTTTTAGGCTTGCTTATCTTTGTTATGTGTCAACATTGTGTTAATCGTTTTAAATTAATTCCATGGAAGCTTTACTTATTATAAATTAATAAACCTTAAGCTATGCACTAGATATGCCTATATCAGTAATATAATTCCGAAGTTATTTTATTTTTTTAGCATTTATTTAAGACAACACAGTATTTTAAAAACTCTTTTTTTAAAAAAAAACAATAACTGAACATCTCAACTTGTAATAAAATTAAAGTCTAATCTTTCATTTTACAAATTTTCATTTTTAATAACAAAATTCTATTTAAATATTACAAACAAATTGTTTCATACAAAAAATATGTTCTATATATTTTTTGTGGGTTCTACACCAAAATACTGATGGATTCCATAGCAATACATTATCAATTGTATCTTTTGTTGCCTTATAGAGGACTATATTGATTCATAGTATCCAATGCAAATAAATGTAAAAGGAAGAAGAATGACGTCAGTGACTGTAAAAGTGGAATTACAGTTTATGTTAATAATTTTTATTAGTCATTCATTAGATTAGAAATTATCTAATAATGAATAATGTTTCTGTAGTGTAATTTTCTCTACACCATTCTTACACAAGGTAGAGGATGGTTTCTATCCACTTTTAATACTTTGTGGAAGAATGTAAACACAGACATATAACCAAAGACATGTGTAAAAAGATCTATGATTACCAAGATGCACATTTCATGCTGAATCAGTACTCATCAGTTGACCAAGACCTCAATCTCTTACACATATCTTATCATTATTCAGTATATATTTATACATATCTAAATACTATAGTTTGATTGATAAGTGTCAAATAGACTGCCCTTACAACTTTGACTCAAATCACTTAATGAAACTATATTAATAATTTTTATTAGATATTTATTAGACTAGAGATTATACAATAGTGAATAATGTTTTGGTAAAAAGGAAAGTTTGTTTTCAACAACTCCATTTTTAATATATACTAACAATAATTTCTGCAGAATCTCTTCTCCAAAAGTGAGATTGCCAAAGGTAACTATCTTTTTTATTAAATTGACTGATCTTAAAAAGTAAAAATAATTAAATATAATGCACTTTTCATCTCATACCAACACAGACATCATCAAGCAAAATAAGATCCATATTCCTAATTCTCTATTCCAGAAAGAGTAAAAATATCAGTTACAGAATGAAATAAATTTCAGCATAAATCAGTTGTTTTCTGGGAAAGATGAAATGTCATAAACACTTAGAAACTGAACTTACATCAATAAAAAACATTAAAAAATTACAGTTACACCTTTTTGGGGGTAACAGACTAATCTTTCAAAACTAAAAATATTTAGTAAATAAAAATTAAGAAATTTATTTACATAAAATAAGCACACTATCCACAATATAAGCTATCAAGAGCTTGATTCATAACAAACATGTTTAGCCATATAATAATTCCAGTAGATAAAAGAACAAAAATATTCTTGTCACTATAAAAGATTGAAATATTGAGTGAAAGTGAAAATAGAAGATGAGAAAAAATTATGAGTAAATATTGTTTTGAAGGAAAAATTAATATGATAAAAGACTTTTAGGTTATGCTGCTAGAATATGATATGACAATTTGCAATAATAGTTTCAGCAGAAGAGCTGCAAAAAAAATGGACATGAATATTATAAATAGAAGGTAATCAACATTAGTACAATAAAATTGATATTAACTTGTCAGATTCAAATCATAATTTAGTAATTTCATATATCAACCTAAAGTTTAAATATTTAAATAAAACTCATTTACAGAAATGCAGAATCTATAGATATAGAAAATCAAAAATTTGACAATCAAAAAAAGATCTACTTGCAAAAAATTAAAATCTTAATATTTTGGAGGAAATTGTTATTGAAGTCATACCAGCAGAAAAAATAAGACTAAATAATAATGAAAAACATTGAAATTGGTACAACAGCAGTATAAAGCAAAGTGCAAGAAAGTAAAAAGGGTAGTCCAGATAAGAATATATAAAAATGGTAAATTCATTGTAGAATCATAGAAAAATATCATAATAAATCTAATTGAACAAAAGTATAGAAAATGATAAAAAAAAAACCTACCAGAAAATAGTAACCACATAAAAAATAAGCATAAAATACTAGAGAAAAGGAAATTTTAACATAGAAAGTCAATTTACTTTTCTGATATACTTACCGGAACAGGAAATAACTGAAGCTTCCAATTAGTTATATCATGCTTGCAACCCAATCACAATGATCCATTAGCTCAAAAGTTAGATGAGTCTCTCAGACCATAAATATATGGAAACATACACTTTGTCAAGCAATTCATATAGCACTTGACATTTCAGTTTCATATACACATTATTTCTAAAGAAACCCTAATCTTAATTCTTTATTTTTATTTTTTATAATTATTATTATTATTATTGATTACAGTTCTATCACAGATAACCCAAACATATTACCAAAAACATGTGAAGTGGATAAATAACCTCCAAGATGTGCATTTCATGCTGAACCAGCACTCATCAGTTGGCCCAGATCGTAATCTCTTATACATATCTTTATCATTTGTGTTCAGTGTATATCTAGATAACAAGTTACTATAATTTTATTTTACAGGTTTCAAATTTTCTACAGTATAACATTAATATAAACCAATCTAATGAAAATATATTAATAACTGTACTAATCACTTATTACCCTAGACATTACCACTAGCTCAAATATTTTTTTTTGTTTAAGTCTTATTTAATGGATAGGAATCTACAGAGGCATAGAAGTATCAATATCTGATTTTTTTTTCCCATGTTGCCATTATGATATATATAAATAAAATTTGATTGAAAACATCAAAAAGAAAATAATAACAGAATTTGCTGAAATTGAATCAATTTCTTATAATAGTAAAAATAATATTTTATTTGAAATTTAAAAAAAAATCACTAATAATAAAAGAATCCTAGAAAATATGGAATATAAGTGAAATGATAAGATATTATGAAGACAGTTTACTTGGAGAATGTATATTGCATGGAAAGACAAAATAATATCTAAATAAGGTTCAAAATAGTTATTAATAAAAATCTGAAAAAAGATAAACAAGTATGAATGTAAAAATTACAGAACCACTGCATTAAATAATATTTTTGAAAGAGATTTAATAATGTTTAAATGAATGATTGAAAGCCTAAATAGCCTATCGCTTTATAGAAATACAATTAGAAGTATCATATAATAGATATTATCTTTTTGCCTTATTCCAGAATCCAGAATGAAAACCTTTATCTGAATTTTGTTGATTTTCAGAAAAATTTGATAGCATTGTACCAAAAGATGAATTGGATAAATTTTGAATCATATGAAATAGATCATAAATTAATTAACCCTTTAAAAATTCATTGATAAGTGGGAGCAGTAATGAGACAGCATAGAAAAATTGGAAGCTGATCTGAAATTAAGACAATGAACAAAATTCAGTTAGTCATGCATATTCACCAGTATCTGTAATAAATAAGATTAAAGAAAGTTATGAAGTAGCATTAATGATCAGGAATGATAATAAATGTTTTAAGGTATGCAAATAATATAGACATTGTTGAAAAAAAAATGAGTCATTATAAACTTCATTAAAATTGTAAATGAAGATTAAATAGATTAAACATAAACAAAATAAGTCAACTGTACAAAAAAAAAGAGACAGAGAAAATCTTGAATGTAATATCATGAACGATATTAAATTATAAAAATAGAATATGATTATATATAAACCTGAGTAAAAAAAAAGCATGTCTACATAAGCCATGGCTTGAATTTAGAAAACATTGACATCAGTTTTACAAACCAAATTAAATGAATTGGACTCATATATATTTTCTAGTATGTTGTTGTGAAACATGAGTTGTGGTAAAATATTCATTAAGAAAAACAATAGCAATTGAAGAAAATATGTTATAAAGATTTTATTTAAAAAAATAGATGGATAATAAAAAGTTTTTAATAAAATAATTTCACAAAACGTTAAAGAAATTCTGTTGGAAAAAGTTATGGAGAGGAAATTTCCAATTATTTAGTCCTGGGTATAATATAAATAATGATGGAAATTAAGTATGTTAACTTTTGGTATCATATAAAATACAGACAACCCATAGAATATGAGCAAATTCCATTAAAAATGTTTGGAGCTTATTTATCTTGTATATATATTACAAGCATGAGTCCAAGATTTCTGATGTTAATATTGTCAACAATAATAAAGGTTTAAATTATCAGAAATCATGTTGCCAAGATTCTAACCAAGTTATAAAAGGTTCTCAATCATGGTTAAAATTTCTGTTTAATCTATTATAAGATACAATTCCAAACAAAATGTTTACCAATGACCAATGCAAATTAAATCTGAACTCACATATGTCTTGTGGAATAATTATCCTGAAGAAACATTACACCTTTTCTAAACCTGCTCATACCTTTCATGTGTTTCTTAGGCCTAAAATCAACTTCAAACACTCCTATAATGCAGCTATAATTAATTGTTCACACATTTACAATCATTACTTCATGATAACAAAAAATACAATGTACTTCAAAAAAATAACAAGGACTGGTTCGACTCATATTTATACTTTCTCAAATTTTTACCTAGGAACATACATCGTAAACAAAATCTGTCAAATACAATTTATCTGGTTCTGCACTCTCATAGCTCCAACTTTTATTATCACTAATATTCTCCATGAACTTTCATGCTTGAAATAAATATCTTGGCTCATCAATATATGAATATCTTAAATGCATCGGAAGAAATCAGTTCAGTCATCGTGATGGCGTAATATATGAATATGAATTTTGGTATATCTCATCAACAGACATAATCAATTGACATTATTAAATACTTGATAATAAATAACGTTAGATAAATAATTATGTAAGAAACTTAGCCTTTGAAATAATTTTAAATTAGATATATATCTACATAAAATGAACCGCTCTTCAAGGTTGGACGAGTTTAACAACTTATTGTACTGCCTGTATCGTTATCATATATTGTTTTCAATGTAAGTTTGCTTATGTAACTTAAATTTATTCTATTGCATATATGTTACTATTTAAAAAGGGATTTAAACTCAGACTTTCAAATCCCTACAACTATCCACTCCATCTTCTACAACAGGGACACATGACCACATACATGCGAAAAAGATAAATGATCTCCAATTTTGGTATTTCGTGCTGACCAGCACTCATCAATTGACCTACATCATCATTTCCCACACTTATATATATAATCAGTGCTCAGTTTTCTATTAAGATAGCAAATCTTCATACTTTAATGGACAAGCTTCAATTTTCTTCACTTTCCAATTCTTCAGCTGTCCATATCATTGAAAATCTGATGTGTTAATATTTGTATATAAAAAGCTTTTTATTTTTTAAAAATTTGAATATACTGATAGCAAATAATAAATCTGTAAACATATATATATATATGGATATACATATGTATATATTTTTTCTCTAATATCATTGAAAGACATGCTTGACTAATCCTTTTTAGAGCATAAAGTAGATATTTTTTATTTATAAAATTATCTGCAGAATAACTTTTAAGCCTTACGAGAACATATTTCATTTTACATAAAAAAAAAATAACACAAATACAATTTTTTTTATTTACTTCACTAAAAAAAAAAAACAATCCCATTTACAATTAATTTAAAATATTAGTAAAATGAGAAGAAACGTGAATGTAAATTAAGATCTAAAGATTAAAATTAGAAAGAAAAAAACGACTACGTTATAATTATCAGAGTTATGAAAAGTTGAATACGTAGCCAGATTTATTTACAAGTCAGCCTTCATACGCATTTTTATTCTTCGAAGATGTCATTAATTATTTTATCTATCGTTAGTAGGTTGTAGCAAACTTTGACAATGCGGAGATAAAGTTTTATTAGCCAATCATTATCCGAGTAAAACAATTATTAGATTAGTGCAATGGCAGCGTCCTTTTTAGTTAAGCGAGCTTAAACATTTTAAGATTAGATAAAAAAAAATCCCACACCCTGCCAAATGGGGCAAGATGATTTTATTATTATTTAAAATTTTGCCCATTGTATATCTGTAAAATTCAATTTCTTGCAAATATGTATATGTATTGGCGTTATTGGAAAATTGTTCTATTGATTTTTTTAAAAAAAGGCGCGGTAGCAAAAATATATTACTATTCATGTTAGTAACCTGAAATTGGTTCTTACTATAATTTATATACTGTACATTATATATATATATATTAGCCAAAGTGCTATTTGTAGCTCTTGCCATTTCCCATGGCGAGATTTTAAAGCTCAGCCGGCGAATAAAACTAGAGATTTTTAGATTGTAGTCAAACTATTTTTTTTTAAAATAGCACATTCCCAAATGTTCATCCAGTAGTGGTCAGTATATGGATATCTAGGTATTTTTAGTTAGCTAATAAAACAAAGACGAAAATTGTTCAAAGGTCATCACTCTCAAATAGTTCTCCATCACTGTTTTTCTAGGGGTGGGTGGGTATTCTATTTGAAAACTCCATCAATCTGCAAGATCTAAAATGAATCTGGTAATATTTTGAATTTTTGCACGTTCCAAGCAATTTTAGAAATCATCTTTTTTTTCAGTTAGCGACAACTCTCAGCCTATCTAATCAACCAAATATTGATCAGTAAAAGAAAATTTAGCTATTTTAGCTAGCAAGTAAAACAAGAAAAAAGAAATCTTAAAAACTTCACCACTGACATTTAATAGCTTGGGGAAATATTTATCTTTATTGTTTGTCTGAAGAGTGATATTATAAAATTTTACTCTTCAATGAGTTATTTACGAATTGTTTTATTTATATCGAAATTTTATAATGCACGTATTTCGGCAAATATGTTTGTATTAAGTTACTTTTATACAATAAATCTATATCTTAAATTCAATTCAATACTTTTTAAATATAGATTTATTCTTTTCATTATAATAAAACATCAAACCTATATGTATTTAATTTATTTACACGTTCTAAATAATTATTTTCATTTTCTTTTATACATATTTTAAAAGTTATTCAAGCCTTGGTTGGTTGCAAGACATCCTTAAATATATTACAAATATGCTCCAAATACTATTTATTATTAAGATATTTAATTTACTACGTCCTGCTGGGACTATATGTTCGTTTATTTACTTAATAAATAACTACAGTCAATACAACCAGTAACCGAAGATCAAGCTAAATAAAAACTCTAATTAAAGTACAGGGTTAATACATTAAGTCAGTTTAGAGATAGAACATGAATACAGAGGTTCAGATATAAGACGACACTATTACTTTATAAGCAATCTTATAAGTTAACTATATAAACCAACACATTATATATTTTATAGCTCGTTCGTCCGAAAGGTATTAAACCACTAAACATCACATGATCATCATTTCTTTTGCTTGCTCAAACTGTTAAAACGGGCAAAATTTTCCACACAGTAGTGCCACTCAGTGCAAATCAGATAAAAGTTCGCGATGATCCCTATAAAAATTCTAGTTATCTATTTATTACTTACAGCATCTCTGTCTTCTTGTTGGATATTGGGTCATATATTGAGCATCACTCAGATGATACTGTTATCACATTCTATAGAGTGCATCAGATTAGAGAAAGGAAAATATTTAAATCTTTAATACCCTTTATATTTGAGCTAATTATATATAATCGTACTTTCTTTATATTTACGCCACTCAAGGAAATATGCTAAAAATGCTCTCTATTATTCTACAGAACTCTCAATCTATTAGAATTACAGCATATCATAATTAATCACAGAAGTATTTTTATCTTAGCTTATCTTGTCTGTTTATTTAGATTATTTTTAGCACTTTTATTATTTGTATATACAAAATATTATTTAATCTATAAACAGATATAGTAGGATTAAATTGGGTTAAGTCGTTGACAAGCATTATCAAACTGCCTCCAAAAATGGTCATGAATATCAATGACTCGGTTGAGTGTTTTCTGATAAAAAAAAAGTAGTATACTACATATATAAATATGTTTATTTTTTTATTATTTAAACAAATATTTTAAATTATGATCTAAGAACCATTTATTTCTTTGGCAAGAAACACAACGTATCTTTGTATTTATATATTGGACTATTTCCATCATGTAATATAAGTATTGAATATCTTTAGAGAAATTTAGCTTTATTTAAGTATTCCAAATACATTCAACTGTTAGTAATAGCACACAGTGGAGAAACAAGGAGGAACCTCATAGATAAGATGAAATTTCTACTGACTATTGCCTTTGGAAGAGTCCAGGTTCGATTCTCATGCTAGTACTGACGTTGGTCAGGCCAGCAACACCTGAAGAAGAGGGGAGAATAGTACTCCCCGAAATGTCGTGCATATAT
This sequence comes from Epiperipatus broadwayi, assembly GCA_028023455.1. Lineage (NCBI taxonomy): Eukaryota > Metazoa > Onychophora > Udeonychophora > Euonychophora > Peripatidae > Epiperipatus > Epiperipatus broadwayi. The sequence continues at coordinate 526,714 of JAQFVV010006360.1, read as the reverse complement.
TAACCTGTGTACTATTACTAATCGTTGAATGAATTTAGAATATTTAAATGAAATTATTTTTTTTCTAGAGACATTCAATACTCTTATTAAATGATGGAAGTAGTTCAATATGTAGATAAAGCTAAAATATCACCAGCACAAACCCTCAGGAAAACACAACAATACCTTTAACTTTATGAAATAAAAATGTTATTAAAGATTTCAATATATATATATGTAATTTTTAAAATCTCATTAATTAAGATTTTGGTAACATTCTTATAAGATTAGAAAAAACTTACTTAATTATAATATTAAAAAAATATTTGCCTAGTGTCACTTAAAATGACCGAAGCTATCAAGTACGATTTTGCATTTATGTATTTGCTGAGGATTATTTAAACACTTAATGACAGGAAATCTTATTTTTATCTGCTACTAAGAGTTTGTACTTTAAAGACTATTTATTCTACACAATCATACTTACTGTGTGTTTACGTACTTCAAATTAAATATGTTAATACTTGATAAACACATGATTTAAATTCTCATCCATCAAATATAATTGACCCTTAGTATATAGATAAGTAATTTTCAAAGAATTAAGTTTTTTCATGAAATTATGTAATTCTTAAGGACTCCTTGATTGAGAGTTCTGATGAAAAGGTATGATAAACATAAACTAATTAAATGCACTGATCCATCTTTTAGTTAATCACTGCCAAAAGCATAGTGCTGAGTAAAGTTATGCTGTATAGGTGTACTTAAATAATTGACATGATATAATATGTAAATGAGGCACAATATGAAAATAAGGCAGTTAGATATTCCATTTTTCAGACAATGGATCACAAGAATCTTTTTTTTTTGATGGAATGTAGACCCTTTGCAATTGCTAAGCCACTTTGTATTCTTTTTTCTTATCATTACTTTCAGAGCTAATTGTTCTAACATAAAACATGTGACTATGGCATGTTCAAGAAAAATCGGTCTGTATCGTTTTGCTCTATTGTACAAATATGTGTGTTGAACGATTCTCATGGTTTTATTTGCATGAGATTCACCATAATATATAGAGCTGCAGGAAAGGTTAGTGCATGCAATTTTATAGACTACCTGAAGAGAATACTTGATAGCTATTTTGTCTTTAGTATTGTTCAACAAATTATTAAGAGAAGGGGGTGATCTAAAGCAAACTTTGTATGTGTTAGTGCAAATGTTCCTAAAATTATTAGCAATGTGCATAATGGCAACTGATGTTCATTGGGCCTCTCTATAAATTATTTCAATATTGAGAATGATTGTGCTAAAAGTATTTTTAAATTCAGCTTGTATTTTAATCTTGGTAAAATTTTTATATAGAACTGATATTAGACAACCAGCCTACAGTTTTTAATACTTTCTTTACTATCTTTCTCAAACACTAATATTACTACTATGCTCTTGAAATCAATTAATATATCTATTTTATTTAACTTTGCTAATAATTGTTTTGTTCCTTCACCTTTTTTTAAAATATCAATAATAATTCCACCATTTCTTAGAGATTTCCCCTTCTTAGTAGATTTGTTTGCATTTCTCACATCTTCATTTGAAATAATTGGCCATTTAGAAGATATAGTAATTGCAAAAATTATTTACTTTCTTGTTCTTTATTACTAGATAATTCTTTATAGAACTCTTGATCATATTTCATATCATTTCTCCTTTTAGTAATAGTTCAATCTTTTTATGTATTGTTGAAACAATTTTGCTTTCAACAGCAAGATGTTTTTTTTACTTTTCAGACTTTTATCCTCTTTTATAACTCTCCTTGACAATTCCCAATTATATTTTTGTATCATTGTTCATATGGTTTTACAAAACTCTAGACATTCATTCAATTCTTAATAGATCATTTAAAAAAATGTTCATCTAGCTTTTTTTTTCATACATTGTCTTGTCTCATTGAAAATTTATTGGTAAATTATTTTTTATACTACCTTTTATGCAGTTTTTAACAGAATATTAGTAAATTTCTTATTAATTTAAATTATATCTGAATTATCATTCTTATCTGTCAATATTCTAAAACGATTTGAGAGATCTAATTTAAATTTATTGGAGTATTTGTAAATTTTAGGAATGTTTTCTGTAATACTGACTTTCTCAGTAATTTTTTATCTTGCTAATTTTATTAACATATATCAACCTGTCTTGAATCTATTTCAAGCATTACAGTCTTGAAATAAATAAACTAATTTTGCTGTATTTTCATTTGGATGCGTCATATCCATTTCCATTTAGCATTTTTAAAAAAACAATCATAATATATAGTTTTTTACTTTTTCTGGAAACAGTTTGTATCCTCTCTCATTTTTATCACCATAACCAAATCTACCTTCAGAACTTTTATCTTTCAATAGTTCATCAATTATAGCACTAAAGCCTTCTATAACAACTTTAAAATATTGTTCGGTTTGATTCCACACATTCATATAAAAATCTTTTACTTCTTCATTATTCTGAGAACTTGTTTTTACATAAATCTGAATTATTTGCATTTGATATCTTCCATTAATTCAAACAATTAACTTTCTTACTTTGACAGATATACCATCAATTTCTACAGTGATGTTCTTCCACTTTTTATTTATCATCCTACATCATTTGTGCTATTATTAATTGTGATTTTGTAATAAAATAGTGTCTATTTTCTAAATCAATTGTCTCTTTCCATTTATATCTAATTTCACAAAGGCGAACAATATTTCTTTTAATATTAAGTATTTCCCCCCACTAATTTGTCTAATCTTCTTTTATTTGACAATGAACTGGCAAAGATATAGTAGCTAAATAAAAGATCATCATCAAATGGTAATCTGGGTCTGCACAAAGAGAATTTTTAATATCATACACCTTCAGTTGCCATACATTGCTTTGACTAGTGCTTTATTATCTCCTCTGAATAAAGACCATAAGGGAGTTTTGTTTGTTCTGATTATAAATATTTATTAAAGCAAAAAATGATTATTATTACACACCCAATCATTCTACCTTCAAGTAAACATTAGTAATAAAGATTCTGAGCAACTGAGAAAAAAGATGATGGTGTTTCTTGATCATAAACTCATCTACTGTATTCTCGAACACTGGATGATGCATGTTGGTTGTACCCCAACCATAATATAATCACATAGTTATAATACCTGCAAAGAGTGTGTGGTGTGGACCTTAGAAATTTGTCCTAATACCTCAAAGAGGAATCAAAGATATATTTTTTGCTTGGACTGTTATCCACTTGAGCATGTGGATTAGTCTAAATGTTTGATAGCATTTTAAATAAAAATTAGGCTCAGAAGTTGAAGTTGCAACAAAGGCTTTAATGTACTACTCCTGCATTTAGTAAATTATAAGAGCATCTTCCATCATAATTGTACTATTATTTAAAGTAAATTAATTATTTTCCAACTACTGTAAAATAAAGACTGGAAAAATTTTATGTAAAAATTCTCAATAAGGTCCTGAAAATATAATAATAAAATTAATAGAAGCCATTTGGAACATAATATGAGATATGTAATAATCTATTTGTAAGCATAGCTTTTGTAAATTAAACTTTTAAGACAAAATTTTTTATGAAAAAAGTAGAATTATTTGCATTGTTATTGGTGTCATAATTTGTTGTCTCATTAAAAAAACCTATTAACATAAACCATAATAAATGTAAATTTTCATTAATTTGCATAAATTCACACTGAATTCAAATGGGTCAATATAATTCATTAAGCCTCAATAAGCCTCAATAAAGTGAGTTGTTTGTATCATTGTGTGCTGACAAGCTGAAAGGTTCTTCCTTTCAAAGGCTCCAATTGAGACAGTCTAATTTATGCCCAAAAGAAAGAGAAAATAAAAAGAAGTCAATAGTTTTATCAGTAAGTACTATTGCTATTGTTCCATAAACCTTTTATTAAAAAAAAGCTAATTTTCAGTGAGGAAAATTAAGTTTTACGATTACGTGTGAGCACGGAAATGGCTGCCTTCAACAAGGCTATAGCCAAAGCAGATGGTTTAGAAGATTCACTTGGTTACAAGACAAAAGCAACCATTGAGAGCAAAAGTGAAAAAGCTAATATAAACAAGAATAGACTTCCTGACAATCCCAGTTATTCACCGAAAATGAATTTAGAAAACCCTAGTAACTCAGATTTTAATCATCATGACAGTGAAAGTAACGGAAATAGCAAATTCACAGAAGCTGACTTCGGAAAAAAAAAAGTAGTAATAAAATAGACCCCGGGACTTTAAATGATAATAATTCAATAAACAATTCAAAAAGGAACATTACTGTGAAAAAACCCAGTATAAAAGCCCTAGAACAAAAAAGTTACAAGGCAAAAACTAGCGCACTTCCATTATTACGACAATTTGGTGTCGAAACGGAAGCTGCGGTTTGCAGGAAAACACGGCGGACAAGAAAAACCCCAGAAATCAGCGAGACGATTCCAACTTTTAAATCGAACAATATGCAATTTAGTGAGACCTACAAAATGACCCAATTTTTTTGCATGAATATAAAGGAAGATATGGGACAAAAACCACCGGAACAGCAGCGCCATCGACAAATATTTTTTTCAGAAAATCAGCGCTAGATCGTAACAAACTAAAAATTGAACCCAAAATCAAAGAAACAAGGCCAAATAAAAGTGCTAAACCCTTTTTACGCTCACAGAATCCACTGAGGAACAATTCTAAGACCACAACAATGAGTTTTTCCACAGGTGAAAATGCTTCAAGCTCAAATAAGGATCACAATTACCTTAATGCAAATTTATCAACTCACTGTAATATACCAGATACAACTATTATCCCAAAAGTCGATCCAAAACAAACAAAGAAACTGTTCGAAATGCCTAAAAAACCCAAAAATAAGGTGAAGCTATACTCAAACTCTAACAATCCTACCCCTCCCAATCATATAGAAGAGAATAAAACCAAAGTAAACTCCCCACAATGCTCATTGTCAGTGAACAAAGTTGAAGACCCAGAGATGCAGTCTCAAGAAAGTATCTATGACTACCATAACCTTCAGATCAGTACAAATAAAAATACCACCAACCCCAAATCTGTCCTCAGCCCCAAAGCAAACTCATATAGTTTTCATTTCTCCAACTCTAGTGATAACACTGAAAACATGAGGCCAGTATCAAACAAGGCACCAAATGAAGACAGAAAGATGAACCGAATCAATAATCACAGTAGCAATTACAATTTTGATTTTCCGGCTTTAGGAAACAATTCAAAGGTAGTAAGTAAGAATGATACATATAACAAGGACCATAACACTCGGAATAGAAGCAGCATACCTCCCTTATCATATGCTCGAATGACAGCAGCAAGCACAGAACACACAAATCCTACAAACTACAACTCTCAACATTATGATAATAACAAACCTGAGCTAAGCACACTTGCTAAGTCACTATTAATCATGGATAATGATCATGAATATGAAGACCAAAGCACAGATCAAGAAGAAGCAGGAGTGACTCCAATTATAGAAGATACTCCAACATCCCATATGGTCATCAATGACCACTTTAATCAGTCAATACCTGCCTTGTTGATGAGGTCCTTTCAACCCTACAGAAATAATAATACCCTAATTTTTTCCATGACAGACCATAACATATCCTTTTATAAATTCCCCACCCAATCATTGTTTGATCTCTTTAAGGCAAAAGGGATATGGTCCTCCATATATAAAGTTTTATTTCACCCGAATGACCGCTATGTGGCCATACAATTCACCAACCCCTTTGCCAAGGAAGCCTTCAGAAACACGTATAAAACATTAGCAGGCAGATATTTGGTGACCGTGGACTTGGATAGATCGATGTGTATCAGTGGAATGGTCAAGAATTGTGGTGTTGAATTTCAACAATCAGAGCTTCAACAAATCCTCGCACCATATGGGAAAATTACGTCCTTTGCTTACAGACAAATTCGGAATGTTGGAGCTGAGGTTTTCACAAACATTGCAGAATTCAGAATTTTACTTGCCAAAGGAGTGTCCCCATTGGCTGTGCCTGGGTTGGTGGAGTACTGCGAGGCCTCACTACTGATTATTCTCAGAGGGGTTTCCCCACAGTGTTTCCACTGTTCCCAGAGGGGACACCTAATGAGAGACTGCCCGGATCGAAAATGCATACATTGTGGATCAATATGCAAAAAAATTCCACAGATGTAACCGAAAGGGACCCCAGATGATTCATTCCAGTTTGCAAGAAAATAATATGATGAGTAATAATATATCCAACTCAGAGGTCTTTCAATTAAGAAAGCCAAAGCAACAGAATCATCATAGTAGGTCCGGAATGCAAGAAACAGAACAGATAGTCACCCAAGACAATGACATATTCATGTCTGAAAATTCTGAGAATGCACAGCCCGAGAATAATTCCAAGCAAGAGTCAGAAGATAAACTTGTAACACCATCCACAACCCGACCCAATCGCAGGAAGGCAAAAAGATCCAAGAGGCCTAAACCATTATCTTCCCCTTCTACAGACTGTGATGAATCAGAATTTGTGGGGGATCTCGTAGAATTACATGAAACAGCAAACCAGGAATGCCCACCTAAGGGAAAGAAGACACGAACTAGTTCACCAACACAGGTAGACTATCTGAATGGCCCGATACCCCTCAGCCTGAAAGATTCCCCTTTGCAAATCACCCCATTGGAAAATGGCCACCCAGAACTGATATCTCTAGTTGAGGAGATTGAAACACCTTCTACTCTCACAGCATCAGAGGGAGGCTCTATTCCTGAGGTCACAGTAGAAGGAGAGCTTGACCCAGGGGACCCACCTGGAGACTAGTCTAACTCATCATCAGGTGGGTATTAGGTCATCAATAATGTATATTGCATCACTGAACATAAGGGGCTTGAACACCACTAACAGGGCATATGCCCTGATACATTGGTTCAAACAGCACAACCCAGACATACTATGCTTATGCGAAACTAAATTATACCTTCGATCTGATAACAAAATCATTGATCTACTACAGACTATGGGTTACCTACACTACTCCTTTTCTAATACTCCATCAGGCGGAGTAGCTATAATCATAAATAAAAAATCATCCATCTCCTTCTTCAAAATTTTGATGATCAATTTAAATTGTCTAATTGCAATAGTACAAGATAAAGGCCACTCATTTAACATAGTAAATTTGTACCTTCCAAAGGACCCTGAAACTGTATTTAGTGTTATAAACTCAATCAATAGCACCTTGAGAACCAGCCCTTTCCCAACCTTAATAATTGGTGATTATAATCACAAATATGACCAATTCCAGGCCAAATATGCAGGCCACCTTAGCCAGCCTCTTATGAGTGGTAAACGGTTTTTCCATGAAGGTGATTATTCCTTTTATACTAAGTCAGCCCATTCATTGATTGACCTGATATATGTATCCCCAACTTTGATCCTGGGAATGGAGGCAAAGTTATGCCCTGTTGCCTTCTCGGATCATCATGCTGTGCTTGTCAAAATATTGGCACTCAATGATGATCAACCTACAAACTCCCTAGAAAGAACGACCCACATGCTAACTAAATCGAACATAACCACTAAATTAGTATCTGAGTCATACATTGCCTTCAATAGAATTAAGTTGTTGTCCCTGCCTGCAATAAGAGGCTGGAGGCTCTTCACTAAATCCCTTGCTGACAGCATTAATATATCCACTCAGAAGTCCAGGGGTCCTGTATGCTTAATTAGTGAACTGGACCATATTGCATATAAATTACAACATATGCCATATGAGGCTCATAATGTTCCCCAAATAATTGAACTGAAAATTAAATACAGTCTTATACAGAGGGAGGTTGCCGAATACCTCTCTATTAAAAGAGCTCGGCAATTCATTGAACACCAACATTGCTGGACCCAGGGTTATCTCAAGTGGGCCCTTGGAACCAACAGCAAATCCAGGGCACCAGGTTCAATTGAGATAGATGGCAACAAATATGTTGGTGCATCCATGCTGCTCAGGATCAGACAGCATTACATTAAAAAATTTAATCCCAATGGTGTTAACAGAATTAGGAGAACATTCTCCATGGCAAATACACCACACAAAATAACTGAGGCCAGAATCCTGGCAACGCTTAGAGCCTTTCCTGATGGCACACATCCTGGGCTGCATGGAATCCCAAAATTCCTTCTGCTGCACCTGAGCTCATTCACAATACCGATTGTTAAGAAGATGGTGGATATACTGGCTGATGGCAGTCGGGAAATTAGTGGGATTTACCCTGTCGCAATGGTCTCCCTCCTCAAAAAACCCCAGGGGCCATGTGAGCTGGGGAATCTGCGACCTATTTCCATGATTCCACTACTGATAAAAACAATCGAAAACCTCATCAAAGAAAACATACAGAAGATCATTATTGATAAACTGTCAGCCTTCCAATTTGCAAAGAAGGGGAGCTCGACTGCAGAAGCCATCAGTCGGTTTCGCCTCATAGTGGATCATATATGCAGGAATAAAATGGTCTGGCCAGTTGTGGTCCAACTCAACTTTGCTGGTGCTTTTGACTGTGTGCAGATCAATGTGTTACTCTGTATACTGGAGAAACTCCAAGTGCCCCAGGCATATCTCCAAATGATCGAGAATCTTCTACAGAATAGAGAAATCTTTCTCTCACTGGATGGCCGAGTGGCTCCAGGATTTCAGCCCTCTGTTTCAATACCACAGGGCTCTTCACTGAGTGCACTCCTCTTCACGGCTTACCTCAACCCATTGCTGTTACGCATTGAGGCATCCATTGAGGGAATTGCCATCCCTTTGCTGAGAGAGAGGGTCTGCCACATATCCTACATGGATGATGTGACTGTGTTTCTCTCATCACAGGATGAGGTTGGTAGGCTGGAGGAGCTCTTGGATCAATTTGGTTCCGAATCAGGTCTAAGAGTTAATGAGGCGAAATCGGCCATGTGGTCGATCAGAACTGGAAAACAGATCCAGGGGAGATTCCGAGCACCCCCCCAGAAGTTTCTCGGCTTTAGCCTGGCCTCCCCTCCTAGTGTCATGAGAAGGGAGCTGGAGGAAAATATTCTCACAAAGGTTAAGAACACAGTGACATCCCTAACCAAGGTCCCACTCTCCTTGTTGGGGAAGGTCGCACTATTAAATGCAGCTGTGCTACCCAAAATCACTTATTTTCTGGCCGGTTTTTCCCCTACTAAGACCTTTATAAAAAAGGTGGAGACTCAATGTAGGAGGCTTTGCTGGGGTGTGAGAACAGCAGTAATTGGCCTCAACTCCCTTCAAAAGCCTAAATCACAAAATGGACTCGGACTCCATTCAATCAACACCTTCTTAATCCAGAAAGCCCACAATATTTTAACCAAACTATTTCAGGATAATCCAAAAATGGAAAGCCCCCTACCAATAAATGAGGTTGAACCCACTGACTGCCCCACCCCCAAGAAAGGGTAACATTTGGTTACAGCAACAGGTCACACTCGTGACTAAAAATGTAACAATGTCCAATTCCCTTTTCAATGGCAAGCTTTCCTATTGGGACACCCATGCTCTAATCAATGGTAGCAGTCCCATCACTAAGACCAGACTTCAGCTAGGGATCAAGCAGCTTGCAGGGTTAACAAAGTTCTGGAAGCTGGAGGTGAAATTAGTAGACTTTATAATTAAAGTTAACCTTGAGGCCCTACCAACGGCTGCATTCCTCCACCACAAGCGGAGGTATAAAATGGATCCGATATGCCCTCTGTGCAAGAAAACCGATGAAACAATTTCCCACATTCTTCAGGAATGTGAGACCTGGAATAAACTATGCTACCTGACATTGCAAAAGACCACAGATAAAGACTGGGCCTGGGTGGATATGGTGAAAGCTTTTAAAAAGGGCTCCTTTGGCAGTGTTAGATTGGCAACTTATGTTAACTTTGTCATCTGGTTGGCACGAAATAAGGTAACTTTTGAAAAGGGTATTGATTACAATATTGAGGTATTATACTTCAAATTGTTAAATGATGCCAAGGACCATGACAAGAGGACATGCCAGCCATGGCTAACCGATCAGACTTGGAACCAGATCAAACTAGGGCCATGCCTTGCCTAGTGTAGTGCTTACCTTACATAATAAATAAATCGATATATTAGTAATTAGAAATTATAACAGCCCAAAGAGCACTAACATATCACGATGATAAATCCTAGGAAATGAAGGTAGTTAAGCCTGAACAAATTAATAAAAGATTAGGAATAGATAGAAGGGAAAGTGACTGCTCTACAAGTGGTATGCCATGCAAACCAAGAAATAAGCATATATACCTATAAAGCCATTTATAACAGAACTGGGAGAGCTTTAATGGTGAAATAGACTTGTACAATTGGACAATCCAAACACCTTCTCATTTATAACAGTACTGGGAATGCTCAAATGGTGAAATAGACTTGTACAATTAGACAATCCAAGGACAATATTCCCACTGCAACTGAAGCGGTTGCCTTGTTTCTTTCAAGCTATGGCCCCAAATAATAATGAGACATGAATAGAAGTGTTCTGAAAGTGTAACATTGCTGTTAATATAACAACATTTTTGTCTCCAAATAACTAATGGAGAAATGGACATGTATAATTGGACAGTTTTGTGAACAATAATTTCAGCATAAGAAGTTGGGTTTATGTGTGTAAGTCTGGAAGGGCAGGTGAATTTTGTGTCACTGCACTTCTGGAACTATTAATATCCCACTCACCTATCCATACATTTATACTTGAATGTTCAAAATCATATGCATTGAATCAAGTGTATGGGTGCGGATGCACTTGACATGCACCGACACTCCCTAAATTTCTTTGTAATGATTCTTGTTGATTGCATTGTAAAACTATGCCTCTTGAATCGTCTTGAGGCACAAATAAAGGCATTTGAAAGTAAAGTAAAGTGAGTTGTTGAATTTTTCTAAATAAAAAAAAAATGCTGCAAAAGATGTTATAACACAATATTGCAAAACTATCAAACTATTAGACTTAAGGAAAATCCTTTAGATTATATATCTCTATATAAGACTTATTTTTATCTTTTCCTCTATTTTGTTTTTTAATGTTTTTATTTAACTTACAATCTCTGCTGTTGGTTTGTTTATTTGTAAATACTCATAAACATTTATTTAAGTTAGAATAACATTTTATAATCACAGTTTAATAGAATTAAATCCAATATAATTAAATTTCTTGAAATTTGGTACATTTCTTCTAAATCACCATCAAAGTAATAAGATACTAGAATATTTTAGATAAGTGACTTCTAGTTTCTCAGGTCTGGGACATTGGGTGGAAATTTTTTTAAATATTTTGATATCAAATTTAAAAGTTATTCTTAGATTTTCAATATGTTTTAAGCAAGGCCCATGATATGGTAATATAGAGATTTCTTTTGGTTGCAATTGAAAGCTTGAGTAATGTTATAATAGCATTTTAAAATTGATATTTAATACATTATATAACTTATTGAAATGTGGTACATTTCTTATATATCACTACCAAAGCACACTACATAATATTTTAGGTAGATGACCTAGTTTATTTAATCTCAAATACTGGTTGAGAAAATTTTGAATATTTTGATATTAAATTCAAAAGTCATTCTTAGAACTTCAATATGTTTTAAATAATGCATGCAATTTTTTTGGTTTAAATTAAAAGTTTGATTTAAGTTAGAATAAAATAAATCTAGTTTACAATATAATTTTATTAAGCCTTTTTTTGAAAAAAAAATTTTTCAAATTAAAAAGAAAAATTATCAAACATTTTTCAACAGAAAGGATGTTTCATATTTTAAGTTACTTAATGATTTATTATGCACATATATAATTATGTACACATACAAAATCTGATATATACGTAAGGAGTATACATATTTTTTGCAAAATTATCTAGTAATATATATTTGTAAACTATAAGTATCAAATCAATTTAAAGTACAATATATTTTTATATTTTTATTTACTATATACTGAAAAGTTAAAAATAAATAGAAATATTTTTTAATATTAAATGCAGTCTCCCCCATGATTTATTATAAGTTATAATCTAAAAACCCCAATTGTGGTTGAAGAAACAATATTTTTTTTTGTATTTTAGTGCATGGTAAATAAAGCATTTAATATATAAAAAAATTATCTCTATTTATTTAGTTTCAAAAGGCTTTATTAAACTATAAGTTTGCAAAATAACCCTTAGTACCACATACATAGAATAAGAAAAGACTATGAGCTTTTAAACAAAGGAAGATATATGGTTTCCATTATATACTCTGTGTATTTATCCTATATGGGAGAAATGGGAAAATTACAAATCTATATGTAACACACAAAAAAATACAATCTTGAAAGCAGTTTAATATTTTCTGACTGTTGCATAGGATTTACATCTCTTTATGTACATCATTGCATTCATGTATTTTTTGCTTTCAGTTGTCTAGTTATCATTTTATAATAGAGAATCATGTCATAAATTTGAGCAAAGTCACATTAGTGACCATTTCTTTAAATAAATGTTAATTGGTAAAATCATTTCATCTCTTGCCTGTATGATAATCCATTTTGTTCCTAAATGTATTATGGTATCTTTTTGTATTTGAATTGTACATAAATGTACATGTGGTATACCATAATGAGAGTAGGATAAATGTGCTGGTCCAAATGTTTGCATAAATATCGTTTTAACTGTACTGAGAAGTGTATATATGTTGTAATCTTTACTTTTAAATATTTTGGGGATATCATGAATAGAAAATGTAGTTGTGTTTCTGACTCTGACTCTCTCTCTCTCTCTCTCTCTCTCTCTCTCTCTCTCTCTCTCTCTCTCTCTCTCTCTCTCTCTCTCTCTCTCTCTCTCTCTCTCTCTCTCTCTCTCTCTCTCTCTCTCTCTGACATAGTTTGCACATGTCTTCAATGTTAGTGCAATTCCTTTTATATCTGTAGAAATAAAGGGTGGAAAATCCTTCAAGATTTAGTTTTAAGAGAAAAATCATAGTATTTTGACTCTAATGACCAGTATTTGAATTTTTTAGCCAACTTCTTATTGGCTATGTTCAAAAGGGGTTTATTATTAACATTGGATGGGAAAGCACAGATTGAATGTACATTTCAGTATTTCATTTTATTCTGGAAGGGCAATATATTTAATTGGGAATACATAATAAAGAAGAATTAGCTTATTCCAATAATTGTAAATACTAATAAAATGTTCAAAATAATTATCTTTTATTTCTAAACTCATCAATCTTGTAGTTTTAATAAAATCTACTTTGTAATATAATCACCTTATATTTATGTGATAATGCCAAATGCTTAATTTAGAAATATATCTAATTTATATTCCAGGAGTAAAATAATTATATGGCTAGCTTGATGGGCTACTGAACTTTTAATAGTGATCCAATTACTTGTTTATAAATAAGTATTTAGCAATTATATTATTTAATACAGGTTTTGTAATGAAGAACATGACTGAATGATTTTGGGTAATTTTTGAATGCTAAACAAGAAAATGAAATTGCAAATGCAAGATTAGTGTTTTTTGTTTGAAAGTTACAGAAGAAAAAACAAATAATGCTAAGTTTTATGAGATTTTCTATTATTAGAAAGAAAATGCATTTATATACATTTGATGTTTTTTTGTTTGTTTCTTGTAACCCATTTCTACTACATCTCCTCTGGTTATCAAGAAGTACTCAATAAATATTGCAAGGCATTATTTATTTTTGTAGTTTGTTGATTAGCATGATATTCTTATCAAATTGTTCCATATGTTTATCATTAAGGGCACCACAATTAATGGGGAAGGCATCTAAATGGGAATAGAGAATGTATAGTTTGAGGGACATTTCTCACATGTCATTAGAAGTTCATTCACCAACTTATTGAAATTTTAGGTTTTGATATTTTCTAATAAAATTATTTGACATAATTGTACATTCAAATATCAGCCTTTTAAGCTAATTGTGCATACGCTTTGCGAGTGTTAATAATAAATGAATACTTTCTCACCAATACAAGATATAGTATTTATAAAAGGAACCCCTCATTCCTACAACTCAAATGCTTATATATGAGCAAATCTGAAGTAAATTTTCCATTCTTTTCTTTCACTCTTTTTTACCTGACTCTCAAATTCCTTGTCCTCTTGTACTTGTCTGATCTGGGATCAATAGATATTTCCTCTTTAATTTTCCCTGTGGTAATCCTCAAAAATATCTCACACAAATAGGTAAATGCATCATAGTTTATATTGAAAGTCTTTACAAACTGTTTTTATAAATAAAATTTTATATAGATAGGTAAAAGAATGACTTATCAAAGGGACAATTGGCTGATATACTTTTTCTTATATCTTGATGTGATGATCAACAGGTCAGTACTTCTTCTTTAAATAATTTAGTCTGACATTTACCAAGTAACAGAATTTTGTGTAACCCTGTTATAATTCCACTAAAATAATCATAACTTCAAAACTGCAATACATATGCTATTCATTATTTTTGATTGTATAAGTTTGAGATTTTTTTATGACTATATAGGTCTTTTTAGTTGAGTTGTATGTGGCATTGGAACTTTAAAAATCAAGCAAAAGTCATTCATTGTGATTGAATGTGATGCTCAAAATTGCCATAATATTCTTGATATTGTTACAGAAAGTGAGATCATTTACTTCAAATTAGAATTACACAAAGCATTGTTGTTGGAAGTAAAAGTAAATGACTTTCACAAATTCTGAAGAGAATTTATTGTTTTAACCTGAAAGCCCCTAATTTTGATTTATTCTTGGGCAATTCCAAATTCCTGATAAGATTAGTGAATTTTTCTTATGTTAACTCATGAGACTTTTCAGAAACTTGAACACCAAATTTATGTTCAAATGATGATAGCCTTGCCAATTTGTTCATGTCTAGTTCATTTACATCATTCTCCATTGAGTCTTTTGGAGTTTCTGGAATGGGTGCTTAGGCATTGCAGAATGCAACTTAAAGTATCTACTTGTTGTAATCTTAGCCACTTTTTAACACGAGACCATGTGGAAGTAGCAATCTGTAATATAATTACTTTGTTATCTCCATACATTGGGACTGCAAATAGTATTGCACATTACCTCTCATACAGCCATTGCCAGAGATTTATAAAACAGGTATTGCAACATAAATGGAGCCTATAGTTTGTCTTGGTTTTCTAATTTGCAACCAAATATAAAAAGCAGGTTTTTATCATGATTGCTATCATTACTTGAGGCAAATATAAACTTGCAACAAATGTAATGGAATTGTTTTTGCTCTTCATGTTGAATGTAAAATGACACAAATAAAAGTTTCTTTACTACAAAACAGAACATAAAAGAACAAAAAAATAATTCACTAACTGAAACCTAACTTAATCATATTTGCTATTTAATCTACACATTCCTCCCATTTGCCATTCCAAATCATAAAATAGTTCATGCATTCCAACTTAGCAGTTGTCTCTGAAATTATCCAGAAGCAGAAAATAATCTGATAAAAAAAAAGAAAGGATGAAGTTATAATTAAAGAATAAATATTCCATTTTAAAATTTGAATGGGAAATAGAATATCAACAAGAACAAAAAGTTCAGCCTCAATCTTTCTTTGTCAGATCGTAACATAAGGTGTGGGAAGATATATATATATATATATCTGTAATAGAATATTCAGATATGAAATGAAAAATAAATTGTAATGAATACTGGGGAAAGAAGTATCAGTACTTTAATTTCTAAATATATTTGCATTATTCCATTTGTCAGTGTTTTTTTCTTCTTAACTTCCAAGCAAGAAACCAATCTATATTTTCAATGTCATTTTCATTTTCAGCATTATAAATTATGTAAAATTACTTATTGTTATCAGAATAACTTCCTAATTTTTGTAATTAATAACTAATAAAATTAATCTAATGATTTATTGTTGGAAGTTCATAAGAAGCTCTAGCATCAGAAATGGCAGAAATGGGTTATAATCATTATCCTTGAACTACCACTCTATCAAGTTCATAAAAAGTTTGAACACCTCCATTGACCTTGAATCCCAGAATCCAACCTGCTAGCAATAAAATAAACCATACTGGGTGCAATTGTTAATTGAATAATATTAATGAATAATCTTACAATTCAAACTTCTCTACTTTTTATTTATGGGCGGATTTGGCAAAATATTTTTATTACCCTACTTAATACTGTTTAACCAATTTTAGCTTCTGACTGACAAACGGTTTTGAAGTACACTTTTCTCATTTACTAAATTGGGTTAAGCGTGTAATTATATTTACTTATAAAATGTATTTATCATTCAGCCTCAATAAGAACTTACTTTGCCAAAAAAAAAAAACAACAACTGGTATTGTTTTTATGATTTGGTGACTGGATAAAATTCTTAAACACTAACTGCTATCAGAATAACTCACTAACTTTTCGCAATTTAATACAACTCATTAATCTCTTTGAATTACAATTTTTATTTTACTTAGTATTAACTTACTAATTTTATTTTAAAAGTATTCGCTTATTAACGTAATAAACAAAAGAAAACGAAAAAAGAAAAAGAATGCTAGTCGGTAATGAAAGTCTACATCTTACCAACACTGTAGTAAAAAAAAATATTTGAAACTGTCTAATTAAAGGGAATGAAGCTATTTATGTTTTATATTAACAAAACTATAGATAAATGAATTATTTGTTTTTATATTCAAATCTTTATAAAATTGCCTAAAAACATTGAGTTAGCATGGCAAAACATTAAAATAGTCAGTCGAGTTTACCGCGTGATTACAATTTGATTTATAAGTGCCAAATTTTTTGCACTTTATAATATTGACACCAACCATTTTAGATAGGTTATATTAATGATTATTATTCATCATTTATTAAAGTAAAGATTACTTTTAGCATAGATAAATTTTAAACTTCAATTAAAGATTAATATATAAGTTCATGTAATAACTTAAATTGATCTCTAAGATGTAATTAAGAATCTCCAATTCCCCACATATTTTTGAAGCATATAAATAAAGTTATCTGAAAAAGCTAAATGATTCTCTAGTTGCACATTTCAGACTGAAAATCCAATCAGTTAGCTCGGGTCTTAATCTCTTCCTATGATTTCATCACTTTTTCACTATTTATCAATACCAAATTATTATAATTTGATTTACATGTGTCAGATTTTCTGCATTCATAGCTTTAATAGTAACTACTTCAGATAAATGTATTGATGATTCTGAGTTAGCAAACCTCTGTTTGGTTTAGGTAATGAAAATTCAATTATACAATAGTTTTTATTATATAACAGGATAAATATGTAAAAGAGAACAGGTTTAAGTTAATAATGTGAAAGGGAATTATATTATAACTAAAAAGGTAAGTATATAAAAATTCTAAATTTATAAATTTGATTATGCATTTCAATCATATCATAAATCATTCAAACCTGGTGATACCTAACTGGATGATCATGATGGTATAGATTATCGGAGCCAAAAGAAAAAATTAATTAAACTCTATATCTCAAAAATAGAAGTTCAAATTAAAACAATATTCCCCCTTTAAAATATAGTCTCAGTTTAAGCACTCTTAGCCTGTCCATTATTGATAAATGTATATACATAATTCATATTTTTCAAAAAGATAAAGATGAAACTACAATATTTAACTATAACTGTTATTTATTTGAAGTACAACTTTACAGTATATATATAAAACTTTTTAATCAATTTACAATAAACAATAAAGATTGCTTTGATAATCTCGCTTTGACATGCATGCTGGTTTTTTGTTGTCATTGATGCATAGCATGACATTAGGCAAGGATGAGAAAACTCCATGATTTAGCTTTCAAATGGGCTTAACTACAAAATAAATACACGCAGTGTTAGCCACATCGTGCTTAGCTGACAGAAAATGTTTGCAATTTTACTAAATTAATCTACTGAAAAATTAATTAATCTGTTAAAAAATTAATTAAGTTTGGATTTGGATTAAACTTCATAAAATTTTAAAGTAACACATGCATAATAAACTCTCTTCCCTCTCTCTTTTCTCTCTCTCTCTCCTCTCTCTCTCTCTCTCTCTCTCTCTCTCTCTCTCTCTCTCTCTCTCTCTCTCTCTCTCTCTCTCTCTCTCTCTCTCTCTCTCTCTCTCTGCATATATATACGAGAGAGTGAGAAAGAATCTTTTCAAGATGCATTTTAATAATGTAAATTGCTCATTAAATTTAATGATGTTGCTCTAAATATTGAGATAAACAAATAATTGTATTAGAAAAGATGATAACCAATGACAAATTACTACGATGATGATTAAGGGTTCTGTATGTTGCTTGTAGTTTTCTATAATCTTATTTCAAGTTATTTTAAATGCAGAAGTTATATAAGGAGTAAAAGCTTTTTAAACTTAATGTGTTTGATTGACAAGTATGTAAGAAAAAAAAACACATCATTAATGATAACTATAAACAGATGCCTTCATTAGTAATGCTTTGAAAATAATAGCTGATGTTGCTTTAAATTGCATGTCTGCTATAATAAATATAGCACAAAAATATCATTATGCTATACAAAAAATATTATTTATATAGTAGAAATACACAAACTTCTATTTATTGTAATAATAATATATTCATTGGATGCATGTTGTTGTTTTTTTTCTGTTTATGTGCACATATTTTCAAACTTATCAAAACTTAACCAAAACTTTCATCTATATATGCGATTCTAAAAGAATGCGTAAATTGGAATTCAGAAGAAGCGATATATCAATAACCTTTTAAATATACCTGAAGATAACAATAACATCATTTGTTGAATCAATAAGCAATGTATTAATAATGTGTTTATATTAATGGAGTTTTTCATTTTTAAAAAGCCTATTTTTATTCTTATTTTCTATATTTTTTTATTGTTTTATTAAACATTATTTTGTTTTTATTAAATATTGTGCTTGTCTGGTTTAGAACAATGGCGGAATCTGACACTTAAGAACCATGGATAACATTTCCAGCTTAGTCATTTATCTGCCTAAACTTTCTATGAAGACCGAAGAATTAAGTGTAAAATTAGTTTATTTATTAAATATTGTTACTTTTTATTGTACAGTGATTTTAAATTTAATATGTCAGTATTTTTTAAAGCCACTAATTTATATAAATTATTATAGCTGAAATACACAGGCTTATATATACCTGTGTCTATATATGCAATAGACAGGGTATGAGCACAGACTTTCACATGACCCACCACTCTCCACACTATCTCATAACACTGATACACCTGAACACACATATGTCGAAAAGATAAATAATCACCAATAAACCAGCAATCATCAGTTCGTCCAGATTACCATCTCCACACATATATGCTACAAGTGCTCAGATATATATTAAGATAGCAAATCCTCCTACTTTAATGGACAGGCTTCAATCTACTCCACACTCCAACTCTACAACTGTCCATCCAATTGAAAATCTGAAGTTGGAATGCTCAAAGGCCACCCCGAGGTCGAGATTATTGTCACACCCATGTTGACCTAAAGTCAATCTGACCCATGTACAGGACATAATCCATTAAATACATATACAAGGGATAGGCAGACATCTCTAATATGTAATAGCTGAAATACACAGGCTTATATATACCTGTGTCTATATATGCAATAGACAGGGTATGAGCACAGACTTTCACATGACCCACCACTCTCCACACTCTCTCATAACACTGATACACCTGAACACACATATGTCGAAAAGATAAATAATCAGCTATTACATATTAGAGATGTCTGCCTATCCTTTGTATATGTATTTAATGGATTATGTCCTGTACATGAGGGGTCAGATTGACCTTAAGTCAACATGGGTGTGACAATAATCTCGACCTCAGGGTGGCCTTTGAGCATACCATCTTCAGATTTTCAATTGGATGGACAGTTGTAGAGTTGGAGTGTGGAGTAGATTAAAGCCTGTCCATTAAAATAGGAGGATTTGCTATCTTAATATATATCTGAGCACTTGTAGCATATATATGTGGAGATGGTAATCTGGACCAACTGATGATTGCTGGTTTAGCATGAAATACGTATATTGGTGATTATTTATCTTTTCGACATATGTGTGTCAGGTGTATCAGTGTCATGAGATAGTGCGGAGAGTGGTGGGTCATGTGAAAGTCTGTGCTCATACCCTGTCTATAAATTATTATACCAAATTTTAACTACCTATAAAAAAATAGTTGAGAATGCGTTCAGTTCGGCTAGGATTGGAATGATTTAGCATTAGTATTGGATTAGTGTTTCAATTAGTATTTTTAAGCATACTATCTTACAATATTTGATGATGTTTATTTACCTGCTTTATTGTAATAGTAAATAATTTCTTCATTATGTAATTTATATAATATTAATAACAAAATCAGAAGAATTAAAAAAATATCTGATTATTGGACAGAGTATAATGGTAGACAGAAAAAATTAATCTTATCAAAGATTTTAAATTCTAGTTTTTATTTTAGCACTAGATTTGTTTCTACTAAAATTTATATATGTCTTACATAGACAAATTGTAATTTAATTTATGTTGTATTAAAATGATGGTCGGAAGTTATATCATCATCATCAAAAAAAAATTTTTTGAGAATGTGATTGGCTTAAAAAAGAGTAAAATATAATTTGGAAAATAAGCAGATAATTCATGTTAGCATTACCACTTTCTGCAGAGCAATTTGTGAAATAGGATGTTACATGTTTGTCTAATAAGTTTATGATGATGATGTTATTAGAGGAGATTTAAACCCAGATTTTCAAGTTCCTTTTAGTCATTCACTCCATCTTATACAACTGACACACATTACCACATACATGTGCAAAAGATAAATGATCACCAATATACATATTTTGTGCTGCACCAGCAATCATCAGTTTGTCTGGATCATCATTTCTCACACCTATTTACAATCAGTGCTCAGTTTATATTAAGATAGAAAATCTTCAAACTTTAAAGAACAAGTTTCAGTCTATTCCATTCTCTAACTCTTTAGCCAGTCATATCAATAAAAATCTGATGATGGTGTGTTCAAAGCCCTATTGTGGCCTATTTTCATCATCTAATATTAATTATTAAATATTTTTTTTAAAAATTCAAAATTAATTTAAAATTTTCAAATACATTCAACTATTAGTGATAACACACTGATTAATATATAACTCAGTAGTGTTTTTTTTTTTTATCTAATGCTGAATTTACATCAGTACTCTAACCAATTAGGTTATTCTATCAAAGCCAACAGTTAGTAGAAATTTTATATATTTATCTATGAGATATCTTCTGATTTCTCCACCTTTTTCTAAAGGCAAGATTAATACATGGTTTCCAAACATATACATTATCACACTAGATTTATCATGTGAGCATCTTATTTACATTTTTTTCTTTGTGCATTTTTATCTCTGCCAAATATCCCAATCATTAATATACATTTTCCCACAATCATATATATGCAGCCTTTATTTTTAGAATTTAAAATTTAGCTTTTATAGAGGTTAGGATTTCTTGTAGAAAACTATGGCTTTGGAAAGTTGTTCTAACAATATATGGATAAAACTTTTTCAGTTTGTCTACTATCCATGGTATTTATGGAAACATAACAGTGCTTATGATTGTTTTCTTTTAAAGTTTTTTTGTCTATTTAAGATTTTTTTAATGACAGCTGATAGATAGCCATTCTATATGAGATTTTCTTTTATGTAGAACTTTTATTTTGCCAAATCACTGCTTTCTAAAAAAAACGTTTTTTTTGCTCTGTTTTATAATGATTGTATAATTCCATGTTTTATATTGTATGTGGGTCTTCTGTAAACTGTAAGTTTAATTTTTCCATGAAAAAATCTTGTCACAAAAGAGCTAAAAAGGTCAGCTTTTTTCTTGTTCTGTTCCTATTTCTACTGTAAAAATAATTGAAGGGAATATGTTCTTGATATGTGTCCAGAATGTTTGTAAAAGTGCTTTTATCATGTGGCCATGCAACAAATGTATCATCAAAATAATGAAGACAGACTTTTCAAGTTCTCCTGACATTTACTTATAAGAGTTAGTAGCAAATAATGACAAAAAATCAGTTCTTAATTAAATTTTTGCAACATTTACACATCAAGATGGATTACTATTATTAAGAGGAAACATTATTGACACCCAGTGCCAAACATATAGCTGGCAGGATAATTGACTAAAGAGTTAACTCTTCCAAAGTTGTATTCTTACCATAAAATAATTAAATTTATAGTTATGAATAACACAATATTTTGAGGTATATAAATATGTCATTGAGATTTGGAAATATGAATTTATGAAATTAATTCAGTGTAAAGAAACATGTAAATTTTTTAAAACATTTCCTCCCAAGATATTTTATCATTCATTTCAGAAGAATGATTCATACATATACATAACTATTGAAATGTAGGTGTAATGTGTTTACCACATAGTGTTTGGTGTCCCCTAAATAGAAGTAAGAATTCATATTCGATCAGCCATAGGAACATTAAGGAAGAGTAAATCCAAAATAATATAAATTTACACTTAACAACTGCAATCATAAATGATTAAAGAGAAAGTAATCAGATCATAATCATGGAATAATTAGAAAAAATTAATGACTAAAATAAATAATAGAATTAGCTTATTACAGCCAATTAAATGATATAAAAATAAAAAATTCATCTTGGTCAGTAAATAAACTTTGCTCTTATAAAAATGTGAGGAAAAATTGTAATTATTTAGCAAGAGAAGGTTCAATTGTAAACATTTAGTGTATAATAAATGATATTGTTATATTTTTTTTAAGTTGAACTTTACTTATATTATCTGTGAAATAGTTTAAATTATTAATAATAATATCATAGATTTTCATGATATGCTGACCTAAGTTTTTATAAAAATTAATAATTAATAATGTGAACATTCTTAATAAGAAACGGTCTAGTAAGTGAAGATGAAGCAATTTGAGTGAAGAAAAAGTAAATACAATGAATTATTCATATGATCTTTGTGATAAGTATTTCTTTTTTTTTTCTTAGCAGAACTTGCTTATAAAAACACAAGAATTTGATTTGCGCAATCTTTATAATCTTCTAAGTTTGGTATAAACTTAATGGCATCCTATGAATTGTGGAGGAATTAAATAAAACGATAGTTCAGCAGAAAGCAGTCCATTTGTCTACAACTATATTGACAAGCTCTGGTTTCTCAAGCTCCAAAAGTATTCAAAATATAAGTCTGACAAGATAAAAACCTTAACCTGATATCGTTTTTTTCAATTTCCAATGAGTTGATGCCGAGTTAATAATTTTCTGTTACATTTTTCATTTAAAATTTCAATTAAAATCATGTTAGCCAAACGATAATTTGGAAAATAATATGAAGACAAAGTCATTACATAACCAGAAAAAGCCCTCCGTCAATACTATCAGTTCAAACTTCAGTCAAGCATACACCTATTTTCAATATTCCGAATTTTGTTGGGAAAGGATATAAAAAACGAAAATTCACTTTCAAGTTCCCCAGGAAGCAATTCACTTGCTTACAAACTACGTAACAAGCCTTGGTTTTTTTTATACGTAAAATGTTTTCAAAATCTTAAGCTATCAGTTGATAACATTTTTCATTCACATTTTCAATTAATATTTAGTTACTTAACGATTTTTTTTTTTTAAAAAAATGCAATCACGTGAACATTATCTGTCGATAATAATCCCAGCACAAAGTCCAAAGGTCAGTCAAATGTAGGTTTATTTTTAACCTTATTGTAATAAACTTTGATCTTTTTTAGCAATAAATAATTCGATTTCAAACACCTGCTCACAACCAAGTTAATAAACTCTGTTTTTTATGCTCATAAAGTATTCAAAACCTTAGGATAACAAAAAAAAACTAACAAACGTTATATACCTTTTAAAATTTCTAGCCAATTGATAACTTATTTTTAATTTTGTGTTATATTTTTTATTCAAATTTTCAATTTTAATCAGGTTACTAATGATAATTTCAAAAACATAAGACATTTCCAATAGCAATGCTGAGTCTAATAGCCTATCCTGCTTGCACCATGTTTCCCTGTGTCTGGACTCTCTATTTATAAATGTTACACACTTAAACCATATCAAAAGCTTCATTCAACCTCACCTCTAACACAACCAGACCCAGAGTCTGACCATCGTACCACAAACTCCAACTCATCAATTGCAAACAATTCTAAGATGGGTTTACCACCACTATTCTCTGGAAATCTGGACTCTCTACCTATGGATCCCATACTTAAACCTCATCAATAGCATTACCCAACCTTCATCTTTATCACAGTCCACCAACCTTCATCTTTATCACAGTCCAGAGTATGACTAATGTATCCAATTCAACTATTGCAAAAAAATCTAACATAGCTGTATCACAATCCCTCTTGAAATACTCATCTGTTCAAATGAACTAAAAACAGGCATAGCATCATTAACAAAACTTCACCATGCTTTCTACCTATACCAACATACTTCCAACCATATCCCCTGATGAAACCAAGAGAAAATCTGACCACCCAATGAAAATCTGGCACCTAAAAAGTCAAAAATAACTGACATTGATTAAATACCAGAGTTCTGCATGCCTAACAAATAATTGACACACTCCCATGAAAGCCACTAGTCCCTTACCTAAGTTACCCAGGCAACCCAACCACATATAAAACTAAACCTGGTTTGCATGTGTAAATACAACAATTCACTAGCATGTAAAATGCATGTAATTTTGTATAAATTAATAAACCAACTTTTACATACATAAATCTACAACAACAGATTGCCCATGTAATCGCTGCAATCCATGCTATGTAAAAACTCTTGTAACTAATCTACTGCTTGTAAAAACTCTTTCAGTCCTGAATAAATCAATAAGTCAACTTTTACATATATAAACATATAACTATGTGTTGCCTATGTAAGCAAAGAAATCCAAGAATTAGTAAAACCCTTGTAACTAATCCACAGCATGTAAAAATTTTTGTAATCTTGTGTAAATCAATAAATCAATTTTAACATACATAAACCTACATCTACAGATTGTCTATGTGACCATGGCAATCCAAGCTATATAAAACTATTGTAACTAATCCAGAGCATGAAAAATTTCTATAATCTCATATAAATTAACTTTTACATATGTACAACTACAGATTGCTCATGTATACCATGACAATCCAAGCTATCTAAAACCCTTGTAACTAATCCACAGCATAGAAAAATTTATCTATAAACCAATAAAGTAATTTTTATATATGTAAGCCTAAAACGGCAGATTGCCCATGTAAACACAGCAATCCAAGCTATGTAAAACCCTTGTAACTTAAGATAAATAAAGCTTATCATTGAAACATTTAAACAATGATAACAATAACAAAAATGTATAATGTGAAAATATATACCATGGAAACCTATGATTTCTAAAGTATTGTAATTAAATAGGTTAATTGATGCAGTCCCCTATTCAACACTTACATACCTAGGTAATTAGAAATGAAAAACTCAATCAAACCAAATCTGTATATTATTTAAACAATTAAATAAAAGGATATGTAGCATCATATGATAAGAAGTTTGATTGTTGCAATGTGTGTATATGTGTCTATGTAAATAAAATAAAATGTTCATTACAGAATAATAATTGTATATAAGTAGAGGGATTTGAACTCAGGATTTTTCAGTCTATTCATCTTCCCCTCCATCTCAAGCAATCTATATACATGACTGAACATGGGCCAGATTATAATCTTCCACAGATATATATATATATATACAATCAGTGCCAAATTTATATTAAGATAGCAAATTCTCAAACTTTAATGGAAAGGCTTCAATCTCCCTTCCAATTATTTATCTGTCTATTTCATTGAAAAGCCAATAATGGAACTCAACACTTTTATTGTATTTGATATTGTAATCATACTCATATACACATTATGTCAATCTAACCCTTCAAATCATTGGACCATTAAGTATCCATATATATTAACAGGAGAGGGAATAGGAGACCTTTGAGAGTTCTATCATTGGTTTTTCAATAAAATAGATCGTTGAATAGTTGGAAAGGTGAGAAGATTGAAGAGTGTCCATTAATATTTGTGGAATTGCTATCTTAAAATAAAACAAGAACTGTTTGTATATATATATATATATGCATGGGTGATTGTGATCTGACCCACTTGATGAGTGCTGGTTCTGCATGAAATATATATGGTGGAGAGCATGTACCTTTTTCACATGTGTGTGGTAATGTGTATCATTTTTTGAGATGGAATGGAGGATAAATAGACTGAAAACTCTAGAATTTAAATCACTCTACTTACATATATGAAATATTCAGTATAAGGAAGTTACATATAGCCTTAAAATAATAATTGTAGTAAAAATAATGAATTATAATAGTAATAATTTATTTAGTAAATAACTATAATAAACTGCAGAATTACTTTCAGTTAATATCTTAATCTGCTTTAAAGTAAATGTTTCTCAGTTGAAGAAGATTAAGAAATTACTTGAAAGTACTTCTGCAGTTTATTGTAGCTGTTTATAAAATACATTGTTACACTTAAAATCTATTATTTTTATTATAATATATATCGCAATAATATGAGAAAATAGTTCTACTTGCCATGTCTATGAATTATCAAATGAAGCAGTACATAAAAGAAAAGATATAGTTGTGTGACACATACAGAGTAATAGCTCACCAAATGCAATGGAACAAAAACTGAGATAGTAGAAGAATTAATTATATAACCTGCATATTTTATTTTGGTATGAATAAAAATTCTACGAAAACATAACAGAAATATAAATATATTTCTAACATCACTGGCCACATGTGAGTAAGCAAATATGGTTCAAAATCACAATTTGAAGATTAGTATTTTAAACATGTACTTGACTATATAATATATATTATTTTCTTAAATATATCTTGTAGGTTATACTGCTATACCATCTCTCCAAAGAACTGCACCTGAACTAATAATGCATTGAAGACTGCTTCAACTAATAATTGTTATTGATATCACAAAAGAATACCAGTAATTCGTAGTTACTAAACCACAATCATCATATAATAAACTTATCCTACAATATACACAACTTTATTACATCACCGTTATTTCCATTGTCTCTAAAAGCATTGATCACAGTTCTTTATTATCATTCTCTGAGCTTATAAAATAGTATCCAAATGTTTAACACCTACTAAAATGTATTTCACAGAAGCAATATGGAATGACGAATAAAGAATTAAACTACTTTAAATTTAACAAAACTGGTATTTTAATAAAAATATTAAATCATGATATGTATATAATTATTCCCAAATATATATAATTATTCTCGAATAAAAAGGAATATGAAGATATACAAAAATGGTGCATTAAATAGGATTGAATATCTTGAATTTTGTAAAATCGTGTGGAAAAGAGTTGAAAATGATATATAACTGACTAGCAAGGAAAGTTGTAGAAGAGAATAAAAGTCTCAAGAGTGTGAAACAACATTTTGGTATTGGTAGGAAATTTATATCTGCAATAAGAAAAAATGATGGAATTATTACTAAAATAAGAGATGACATCATGAAATGGGTAGAAGACTTTTATCAAGAATTATATAATAATAAAGAACAAGTATCTCCTATATCTATTATATCTTCTGAATTGCCCAGAATTTTAAATGAAGAAGTGAGACATGCAATTACATTTATGAAGAAAGGAAAGGCCCAGGTAATGATGGAATTATAATTGATATATTAAAAGAAACAGGTGAAGAAATATAACAACTTTAGCAAAGTTATATACCAAATGTCTAAATGATAAAGATGCACCAGATGATTGGAAAAATGCAGTATTAATATTAATATTTAAAAAAGGTGATAAAAAAGATATTAGAAATTACAGACCTATCAGCCTTTTATCAGTTTTATACAAAATTTTTACCAAGATAATTATAACTCATCTATAGAGAACATTGGATTTCCACCAAACAAGAGAACAAACTGGATTTAGAAGTGGTTTTAGTACAGTAGATCATATCCAGGTATTGAGAGAAGTTATAGAAAGGAAAAATGAATATGAGTTGCCATTATGCTTTGGATTTATAGATTATGAAAAGGCATTTGATTCTATAAACATTTATTCAGTGATTAAAGCATTGGATCATCAAGGTAAAGATCCATGATATTGTCATATTTTAAAGAATATTTACAAAATTAAACAGCAACAATTAGATTACATAATGATAATAGGAAAGTCAACATTGAGAAGGCTTATAAGACTGGGTGACTCCATATCTCCAAAACTTTTTACAGAAGTGCTGCAAGAAGTATTTTGTGAATTAAAATGGGAAGCTAAAGGAGTGAAAGTAAATGGAGATTATTTCAGTCATTTAAATTTGCAGATGATGTAATTGTTTTTGCAAATAATGCTTTAGAGCTGCAGGAAATGTTGCAGGAGTTATCAGATGAAAGTAGGACTAAAGATAAATGTTAAAAAGACTAAAGTAATGTTTAATGGATTTTCTCAAAATATGAAAATAAAGTTTGATTATGATGAGTATCAAAATATAAAAATAAAGATTGATTATGGTCAGATTATTAATACAGATGGAAATATAATGGATAAAATTAATCATAGAATTAAACTTAGTTGAGTGGTTTTGGTAGAAATAACTTGATACTAAAAGGAAATATGGCTATGGGTTTGAAAAGGAAGGTCTTTAATAAATGTGTTTACCAGTTATCTTAGACTTGGACACTTAATAAAAGAGCAATACAGAGACGTCAGACCACTCAAAGAAATATGGAGAGATGCATGTTGAGAGTAACAAGAATAGATCAAAAATGCAATATATGGGTAAGAGAACAAACAGGTGTTACTGACCTCATTGAAAAAAATTAAAAGACTGAAATGGAATTAGGCTGGACATATTACTAGAAGAGATGATAATAGATGGACAATTGAAATCTTAAACTGGATTCTAAGAGATTGTAAAAGATCCAGAAAGAAACCACATGTGAGATAGATGGATGAAATAAGAAAGTATGCAGGGGTGATGCAGAGAAGAGAAGCTAAAGATTAGAGAAGATGGATGAACTTGGAGAGATATTCATCCCAAAGTGGATTGATAATGTTTGATGATGATGATCCCCAAATAAATAAAAATGAATAATATAATGATTAATAAAAGCCCACCAGCTCATGTCAACGTTTATATTCGGAATAAAAATATTAATTTTGAAAATAAATAATAATTCTATTAATTACTTTCTCTATACTTTTTTTGACAAATCTTAAAGAAAAAAAAACTTATATCCTACTACAAGATAGTGAATATTGATATATTACTTTTAAGAATAATTCAACAATACACTGACATATGGTTAGAAGCAGGAGAAAAGAATGAAACATTTTAAGAGAAAAATCTTTTCCACCTCTTTGTCATTCCAATTGTAAAATGATTATTTTAAAAACTTATATAAGTCAATAATTATTATAAAATATATAAAACATATGAATATATATAAATACATAAGTTTAACAACTTAATAGTAATATATAGGGTATATGAACACAGACTTTCCGTAACCCACCACTCTCCACACTATCTCATAACACTGATACACTTGAACACATATGTTGAAAAGATAAATAATCACCAATAGATGTATTTCATGCTAAACCAGCAATCATCAGTTGGTCCAGATTACCATCTTTACACATATATGCCATAAGTGCTCAGGTATATATTAAGATAGCCAATCCTCATACTTTAATGGACAGGCTTCAATCTACTCCACACTCCAACTCTTCAACTGTCCATCCAATTGAAAATCTGATGATGGAATGCTCAAAGGCCACCCTAAGGCTGATATTCTTGTCACACTTGTGTTGACCTAAAGTCAATCTGACCCCTCATACACAGGACATAATCCATTTAATACAAGGGATGGGCAGAGTAATAAATTCTTTAATGTAATTAAAAAATTGATTAAAACATATTACCTAGAATTCTGGAGTTTTAATGTTTCTGTTGCAACTGTACAAATTTGTGTACATCTTAGGATTCATAGTTGCTAGTTTGGATTAATGTCTGTGCATATATTGGAAGCTGTTTCCTGAGATCTTATTTGTTTTTGTTTTCTAGTAAATGCTGTTTTTTTATATAGATTTTTTCAAACTACATGTGTTTTAAGTTTAGTCAGAATTATATATTGTGTCAGTCCGTGTATAACGGCCATGCACAAAATGGCTGTTTGCTGAAGATTCAGCACAGCTTACATGTATCACATGAAAATTATAATTTTAATACGATTTATTAAATTATAATTCAGAGAGGAAGTGGGAGGTACGGATATAGTACATAAATAAATGGGTTTGGGTTATATTATATTCTTATTATACCCACAGTACAAGTGTATGCAGTGTATATATGTTTTAATAATTTATTCGACTAGCAAACCTGTCTAAAAAAAAAAAAAAAAGAGGGAAAATAAGTTGTAATATTTGTTTATGTGTAGAACAGTTTTTTTTGTTGTATTTTACTACTTATAAATGTTCGAACACACATATATAGAAATGTATTTTTATTTTTATTATTTTCCTAAAAAAAGAAAAGAAAATTCTAAATAGCTAAAAAGTTTTTGCATTTATTGGAATTTATCTTTTCTAATGGTTAGAATGAGAGGGTTTGAAATTAATTAATTAAATTTGTAAAGAGAAAAAAAAACCTTTTTGCTAATTACAATCTACTTTCAACCGAAGAAAATGTTTTGTATAAAAGAATTTTCGGTTGATCGTGAATAAAGATAAAATAGATTTTATCTGAGAAAGGAATGTAAGCACAATGGGTGTCAAGTACTCAATATGGAAGCTTGCAAAAGTGTACTTTAATAAATAAAAAGGTAAAAGAATGTAGAAAGGTATATGAAGGTATAATTAAATTTATTATTAGCTGATGCAATAGCTCGTAGAGGGGTATGACAATTGGACTATTTGGGATATGTGCTGCTTACTGGGGGCTTTGAGTCAGTCGAGTACTAGCTTGCTAAAGCGTGCGGACCAAGGGAGATTAGCCTGCTAAAGAGTGCGGACAAGTTAATGCTAAGCTTGCAAAAGCATTCCAATGGCAAAGATTTAGAAAGTTAAATCTTGTCTCCCACTAGTCTAAAAAAATGGAACAGTATAGAGATGTGTGAAAAACAATCCGACGAAAAGAAAGGAGAAAATGAACTGTGTCTGTTAAAATTATAATTGTTGGAGAACTGCAATTTATTTAGGATCTACTTGCCCTAATCAGCTGTGTGCGATATACATATATACGGGAGAAGTATACTTACAGATCCGATAATTTGAAAGATGGCTCAATTATACGTTCCGGGTTATTATCCTACCATGGAGTAGACTTTCAGCCATAGTACACCACCTGTTTGGCTATCAAGTCCGAAGATGCCTTAGAAGAAATAGCAGACCCTGATGACAAGAAAGACTCAAAGTATATCGGTGAATGGAAGCCTTATCTGCCCTATGAAGTAGCCGTGTGGCCCAGGAAGTTCGAATTGAATACAAGAACAAGTTCAGAGGAGCGTGTATAGTTGGTTATATATATATATATTTTTATATTCTATTATATATATATATTTTTTTTTCTCTCTCTCATTTATGTTCTTTGTAAAAAAAAATTTTTTTTATGATATATATATATTACTGCCTACCTTGTTATATGGGTTTATTACTCTAAAGTGGGAAGGAATATAGGGCACACCCATTGTGTAATCTTTTAGATATTGTTTTTTTTTTCTTTTTTATATATTTTGGGGTCATATGTATATGCATCGGTGGAGGGTAAATATAATTTAAATATTTTTTATATATATTGGACTTATATGTATGCATTAGTGGAGGATAAATATAATAATCTGGGGATAATAAATATTCACTTTTGTAATTACAATCGTTTATAAGTTTTTGACTTAGCGTTAAAATAATTATTAAGTTATTAGTACAGATATATAGTTTTTTTTTTCAAAATGCCAATCCACGTAGTTAACCTGAGATTTAGAGAATATAAAGTGAGCTAGATAGGGATAACTTACCCGGGGAGTTGGATTGTTTCTTTTATTTTAGTCCGAACGTCTCGAAATATTCATATTCGTTAATGACTAGTCACATTTTACACACTCTTTCGGGAAAGAAAATGAATAAGTATAATCTTGAACGGGAGTGGCGCTAGAGACTGAAGGAAATATTCAGTACTCTTAAAGGTGTGTAAGGACACTTTAATTAGTCAACGTATAATTAATCGGCTAATGAAACAATTTAACAAGGAAGGTTTGGATGGGCCTAATTTTAGGTTCAATCTACTTCCTCTAATAATTTCTTTGAGGTATTTACTCATATTTAATCAAAAATATTTTAAAGAATTATTATCGATGTCCCATTCGGTAGCATACGTCATTTCATGCTCGGTGCGTATGAGAGTCTAACCATGCAAGACCACTACAGGGCAGTCGAACCGGTACAGAAAAATGGTGCCTCAATCGTGGTAAAGACGAACTAGGTTAAGATGAAAAAAAGATAGTATTAGTAGAAATCTATACTATATTTTTGTGGTTTCAAAACAAATTTAAGACAGCTAAGTTAAGAGAAGAACGTTGTAAATGAGATAGGATTTTAATAATTGCGTAAGAGAAGGTTGAAATATATGGTTTTGATTATTTAGTTATAAGATTTTTTCTTTTTCGAGCAAAAATTTATTATCGTGAACGAAATAAATTATTAACAGAAGTTAGATAAATAATTCTGTCATTTATTAGGGCATATAAGTAGAATGGGGCATTTGAAATTTTTTGTTATATTATCACACGTTTGAGTAAATTGTCATTAGAAATCAGGGAATGTGCTTGGAGGAAAGGGCGATTAGTAGGGCATAGCGTAAGACGTGGTGTACTGCGAATTTACTATATGAAATTAAATTAAATATTTTTCTGGAATTGAGTTAATAAATGTTAGTATAAAGGTAAGAATACCTTGACTTTCAAGTTCAGTAAATCTAAACCCGTAAATGCTTATGAGAGCAGGGAAAATCAGAATGGAACAGGAAGTGGATTGTCAGAAAAACGAACTAGGAAAGGAAAAAGAATGCTTAAAGGAAATGATGGAAGATTTCGCAAACCTTGTGAAAAAGGAAATGGCTAAAATGTCAAAAGAAGTAGAAAGATGGAGAACAGAGAGGGCTAAACAAGAGGAAAATAGAGGAAATGCGAAGCGAATTAGTACAAGAAATAGATTTAAGATTTCAAAAGTGGGAAATGAAATGTGATAAATCTAAGCAAACTAAGGAGGATGATATAGAAGCAAATATAAGAGATAGTCAGTCAGTTAAGTTAGGGCCAGAGGAGACAAAGCAGGACACAGAAATGGAGTACAAACAAAATAGGATGGTTGAAAATGTTAAAAATGAACAAGACAACCATATGGCAAATAGTGGAGATCATCTGGATGGTCGTATAGAAAAGACCAATGGAAGTGATCAGCTGCCACAATTAAATATTAACCAATTTTTAAAAATCCGTACATTTGAAGGAAAAGTGGGGGAGGCTCCAGTGGAGCATATAAGAAGTCTGGAAAATTACTTTCGGATAAACAAAGTAAATGAAATCAGTAAATTGCTTGTTGCCAGCGCTCATCTTAATGGAGACGCATTAGCTTGGTGGAAGTCTTTGTTTCATCATCCTCCAACCTTCAATCAATATAAGGATATGATTGTTAACAATTTCTGGAGCCCAGAATGTCAGGAGACTATCCTGTATCAAATAATGCAGGAAAAATACAAGAGTAACACGAACGAAAACTACTCTCAATTTTTTCGTAGGCAAGCAGCCAAATTAAGAAATTTAAACGCCTGCCAAACATCGGAGGGTCAAATTATTAGAATAATTAGACATAATTTTCCTTTCCGAATAGAACAAACATTGTTGACAGCAAATGTAAATACAATGGAACACATGGCGGAGTTAGTGAACGTGTTGGACATGAACCAACTGGACAAACCCCCAGATAAATTTAGAGAAAATTCGTGTATTGGCACAATAGGATGGGACAGTGATGATGATGATCAAAGGGGATATATAAAAACAAAGAAAAAAAATTGGAATTCAGAAACGAATGTCAAATATAGTGACAGTCAAGTAAATGACCAGGGTAAGAAATATGGAAAAGGCAGAGGATATAGGCCAGATTCGCCAAAGTCTGGGGGGAGTAAAAATAAATAGTAAATAACAGTGTAGTGTAAGTGAGTATGTCGTTTAAAAGTGGAGGTGAGGACGTTGTGGTTGTTTCAGGCATTGCATGTAGGGTTTGAATTATGTCGGTTTGCTCATGTTCTTTGGGAGATGAGAGTTTGGAGGGTTGGCTGCAGATCTTATGTAGTTCAGAATTTTGTGGCGTGAGGTCGGCGTATGTACCCTGTCACTAATGCGGGGGGTACTGTTGGGCTGAGAAAAGGGAAAAACTTTTGTTTTCCTCTCGGGGACCTTCTTACCTTGTAATGCGAAAAGACCCTATAAGTCTTAAAAGAAAGAAGCATGGGTGCATTTACTAAGGTATTCATTCAAATTACCTCTTCGAAAATGAAGAGCTTGTTTTTCGTGTTCTAAAATGCAAAAGGATCTCATAAGCCTCCAAAGACGTGAGCTGGGATGCATTTATTACACATTTACGGTACTTGACATACGTTGTTCGTCACAGAGTTCTGCATAAGTAGGGATCTGTAAGCTAATGCTCTGGGTTTCTTATGGTCTCGAGGTGGCATGCGGGGGGACGATGTAGTCTGAGCCATGCAGGTTGATGTTTGAAGGGCTATGGGTGTATATTGCTACTGAATGAACGACATAACTTGCATGTTTAAAACGTATAATAAATGCTGAATTTAAAATGTAAATAATTAAAGAAGATGTAAAAATAGTTAAGTAAGACCATTAAAAAAGAATGGTTTCCTTTTTAACAGTCTCATCGGGGACGGGGGTATTGTGCCAGTCCGTGTATAACGGCCATGCACAAAATGGCTGTTTGCTGAAGATTCAGCACAGCTTACATGTATCACATGAAAATTATAATTTTATTACGATTTATTAAATTATAATTCAGAGGGGAAGTGGGAGGTACGGATATAGTACATAAATAAATGGGTTTGGGCTATATTATATTCTTATTATACCCACAGTACAAGTGTATGCAGTGTATATATGTTTTAATAATTTATTCGACTAGCAAACCTGTCTAAAAAAAAAAAAAAAAAGAGGGAAAATAAGTTGTAATATTTGTTTACATGTAGAACAGTTTTTTTTTGTTGTATTTTACTACTTATAAATGTTCGAACACACATATATAGAAATGTATTTTTATTTTTATTATTTTCCTAAAAAAAGAAAAGAAAATTCTAAATAGCTAAAAAGTTTTTGCATTTATTGGAATTTATCTTTTCTAATTGTTAGAATGAGAGGGTTTGAAATTAATTAATTAAATTTGTAAAGGGAAAAAAAAACCTTTTTGCTAATTACAATCTACTTTCAACCGAAGAAAATGTTTTGTATAAAAGAATTTTCGGTTGATCGTGAATAAAGATAAAATAGATTTTATCTGAGAAAGGAATGTAAGCACAATGGGTGTCAAGTACTCAATATGGAAGCTTGCAAAAGTGTACTTTAATAAATAAAAAGGTAAAAGAATGTAGAAAGGTATATGAAGGTATAATTAAATTTATTATTAGCTGATGCAATAGCTCGTAGAGGGGGTATGACAATTGGACTATTTGGGATATGTGCTGCTTACTGGGGGCTTTGAGTCAGTCGAGTACTAGCTTGCTAAAGCGTGCGGACCAAGGGAGATTAGCCTGCTAAAGAGTGTGGACAAGTTAATGCTAAGCTTGCAAAAGCATTCCAATGGCAAAGATTTAGAAAGTTAAATCTTGTCTCCTGCTAGTCTAAAAAAATGGAACAGTATAGAGATGTGTGAAAAACAATCCGACGGAAAGAAAGGAGAAAATGAACTGTGTCTGTTAAAATTATAATAGTTGGAGAACTGCAATTTATTTAGGATCTACTTGCCCTAATCAGCCGTGTGTGATATACATATATACGGGAGAAGTATACTTACAGATCCGATAATTTGAAAGATGGCTCAATTATACGTTCCGGGTTATTATCCTACCATGGAGTAGACTTTCAGCCGTAGTACACCACCTGTTTGGCTATCAAGTCCGAAGATGCCTTAGAAGAAATAGCAGACCCTGATGACAAGAAAGACTCAAAGTATATCGGTGAATGGAAGCCTTATCTGCCCTATGAAGTAGCCGTGTGGCCCAGGAAGTTCGAATTGAATACAAGAACAAGTTCAGAGGAGCGTGTATAGTTGGTTATATATATTGTACCGGTCGAAACCCACCACCACCACAAGTCAAATCGGATTCAAACTCAGCTTAACCAAAACTGAACTCAAACCCAACTCAACAGCTCAGATAGCAGAAATCGATGGCACAGTGCTATGCGCCAAGAACTAGCTCAACGGTTGGTGAGGACTAGAGACCCTTGCACTGACACGAATATCTAATAATTAATTAACTTTAACTACTTTTAAATCGAATCATATGTATGTTCGGGTTGCCAACACAGACAGCGAGTATTAACATTTAAATAATTATAAAAAGAATAATGAACTAAGAAAACAAGTATGTTAGAAAATATTTAATAAGAATAATTTGTTTCGTTTCCATAAAACATAGAATGCATTAATTACCTCTAGTCTTTAAGAGAATTTACAAAGATAATAAGAGTGGCGGTCCTTATTATATGCCAATGGAAATTACGCAATATTGGAATTCTATGTCTATGCCCCCAACAAGAAAATAAAAGGCAGATAAAGGTATTCATTAGTAAAGGAAATGATTACTCTAATTTTATTACGACAGAATGTGATATTTATTTTCACATTCGCAAATCCATTCATGAAGAGCAAGATATGTATTTTAGGGCATAACTTTAATCTTTATTTGAAAACTTATTTAATTAAATATATTTGAGAATTTGTTCGACTTTAATTTAAATCACTTCGTCACGAATTACGAGCATCAGAGCGGGCTTTACTGGGACTGAGAAATAACGGTGCTGACGAATTATGAGCTAGAAAGTGAAATTGAAAGATGATAGCTAGTCGATGATCGAAGTCCTATGGCGGCTTGCGTCTGGCAAGTCTTATGCCCTTTGACTAATATGAACAGGAGAGGAAGTGCTTTCTTCCTCGATAATTTAAATAACAGAAATATGATCACCAACCAGCCTAACGGAGAGGAAGATTGCCCTACGCCAGAAACGTTCGACGATGATGACTTGATAGTCATCGTTTGAATACTAAAACCCATATAGAATGCTCTATGTGATGACTTGATCAATTAATTAAAGTCAAACGAGCTTTTAACGAACTATTTTAAAGTATTTGTAAATTATATTAATTCTGCCCCAATCATCGTGCCCTTCCTGAATCTTAATACAAAATAACAAAGTTAAATTAGAATATATTTGATTCCTTTATCGGCCCTTTTGCAAAAACATTTAAAATTATATATGAATAAATACGCATTGTTGAATATGAGAAAATAGCTGGGGCATAGATTAGAAACAGTGCTAATAATTTATTATTAGCCAATGATAAAAATAGCACATATTTAATAATTTCTTTCGACTCGATAATTGATCGAACTGTATAAATCTAGTTCTAACGGGCGAAAATTAACTATCAGAATTAATCTTATACTACTTGTATAAGGCAAAGGAAATGAAGGAAATCATCGAGTCGAAAGATTATTGGCATATAATTAAAAATAACAACATTAATAAATCACATGCAAAATATATATATAATATAATAAATGAACCGCCATAGTAATGAAGGAAAGTTAACTTTAAAGACTAGAGATTGAGAGAATTACTAATTTAAAATAGCATAAATAAAAGGTTTTACACAGAGTATTATTACATTATAAATGAGAATAAAAGAGCTCTAAAAGGGAGTGTAAGATAAAGTTCGAACTGGCCAGAAAGTTTAACGTTCATTATAGAAATATATTACCCCTTCCGCTGGTCCTTAAGTTGCACCTCCAAGTTGTTGAAAACATAGGCACCATTTGGTTGATTATTGGAACAGCATTTTTAGTAGCTTTTCATGATCTTAGCAGTCTGATCGGTCCGGAAAGATTCAGCAGCTCCAGTGAAGATTTCTCGGGACTTTAGGAACCGTAGCCAGATTCCTGATGTTCTAGCCCTCTATCATGATGAAATACAATTTTTATACGCACAGAGTTCACTGCACTACTCTA
Source organism: Epiperipatus broadwayi (assembly GCA_028023455.1). Taxonomy (NCBI): domain Eukaryota; kingdom Metazoa; phylum Onychophora; class Udeonychophora; order Euonychophora; family Peripatidae; genus Epiperipatus; species Epiperipatus broadwayi. The sequence goes on along the minus strand of JAQFVV010006360.1, from coordinate 488,220 downwards.
CAACAAAGCTAGTCTTTCTTTCCTGACTTTTCAGGGCTATATATATACTGTTCACTGATGCCTCCGGCTAGTGCTCATTTTATTATCAATGTGTTTTATAATTAGTTGTTTTCAAATACATTCCCTCGATAAGGCTTTCAAACTAATTAGCTTGAATTCCTTCTCTAATTGAAAATGAATTCTTAAAATCTGAAAATGGTTTAATTAGAAAAATGAATCCTTATCTTTTTCCAATTAATAAAACTTTACTGTTGTTTTTGAGAATTTGAGAGCTTATCGAAAGAATGTAGCTTTTAATCACAAAACTTTACCAAATTATTTAAAAGTAAAAAAAAAAAAGTATTCCTGACGCAATGAAACTTTCGAACAATTATATAGATTTAATATTTACAAATATATATATATGCACAATCCACGCAATTTAATATATATAAATTCATGAATGTTTTATCATGAATTTATTTAGAGAATTGATCAAATTTAAACTAAACTAATTAATTTTACTACGTATTTGAAACAAGTTATTCATTATGGAAATTAGCGTGGATTGAACGTATAAAGCCCCATTGCATCGGAAATTTAAGGTTAGTATTAGGGTAAATAACATGAAGCTAGGATCGAACTCAGATCCGACTGCTTCATTTCTTTTCACTTCAAAAAAAAACAATGAAAAAAAAATGACTTTACTTATGCAGGATATAGTTGCATAGGTGTATAGACTCTGGGAGAACAGCCTGAGCGTGAATAATATAACCTGCCCAAACTACAAAAATTATACATGTCTCACTGCGATCAATTTTTTTTGAATATTCAACTTATATTAAGTTTAATAAATCGGTCCATTTATCAAGTCTCATTTTTCCTATGGTCATATCAGTTGGTCTTCTGTATCTATATATCTGTCTCTACAGTTTATCTTACTGTTTCCCTGGATCAGGTGGTACATATTGTTTTAACTGTCTGGCATTGTAATGGTCATAGTCCTGGTCTTCCCTGGTTGTCGTCAAGTTCCCATAGTCTATTGCTGTCATTAATTCTATGGCCTTTTCTGCGACCGAATGCACAAAAAACAATTCTTTAACATTATCTCTATGAGCGATGGGGTTCTCTCCTGGGTCATCTTTGAAAATTTGAATCTGTATCAAGGATCCAGGCATTGGCGTCTGTAACTTCTTCATACTAAGTTGAGGACTCATCATCTGTCTCATTTCCACTTTTAATTTCATTGGACTAGTGGTCTGAACATCTTTTTCTTTTTCTGTATCTATATCCGCTTCTTCCACTGCTTCGTAACTGGACTCATCCTCACCACTGTTGTTTTCCTTGCTGTCCACAACTTCTTTTGGTGTGGCCTGATCATCTTCATTTTCTATTTTTGGGTCTTCAGAGGGATTTATTTCTTGCTGAAGCTTTACATTTTCTAGGTTTGAGTTGGCTTGGATGCCTCGTGCTTCCTCGAGCCTTACCAGCCTTTCCATCATCATCATCAGTACCTTTCGATCTTCTCTCATTTCTCTGAGGATCGTTTGTAAAGTGTCTTTTCCCATTTTTGAAAATAAGAAAATAATGTAATAAACAATCAATATAATGAACAACGTGAATTCACTTAGAGTACTCTCTGTATGCTTAAAATATTTTTTTCTCTTTAGTAAATTTTAATGAGGTCTCTGACTACAGGTCCATTGTCCCAATCTTCATTAGCTGCTGCATATTATTTCCCCAATCTATGTAATCTGCCTTTTTTAGTTTACCTACGTTTTCTTGGTTAGCTCTTTATATTAACTGTTTGAGTGAGACATGTATTCAAAAATATTAAAGATAAGAAAAAAAAACATTATTCACTTTCCCTTTGTTCAACTGTTCTGTTCTCCCATGTCTGAAAAAAAAACTATACAGTGATATACAAATATTATGTATTAGCAGATACAACAAATCATTCTGTATTGAACACACTTGGTTTTTATTATGGCGATTGACCCACTACTGTGCTGACAATCAAATTTGCTGACAAATTTATTTATATGGGCGCCAGTGAGCAAAATGAGATCAATAGGGCATGTGATATAACCCATTGACCCCCAAACCACATATGATTGACTTAACCTTTAATAAAACAATTGAATTGATGATGAGTAATATTATTTAATAACAGCTAACGCGTTCATGACCTGAGTTTAAATATAGGAGTTCACTACTTCATTTTTACTAAGCATGAGGCTTTAACACCAAAAAAAAATGTCAAAATTAATATTACAAGAACTTTTATTGGAGATATTATTCTAAATCTTGCTAGCATGAAAGCGTGCAAAGCATTTAAGCATTTTGCCAACTGCATCTGGCTGCTTGGTGTACACAAAGGGTCTTCACCTGCTTTGAGGTTACTCTAGAAATTATTGTCATTAAAGCGTAATGTCACACTGCATCGGACCGCTTGACAGATAATTCCCAGTTTGAAGGTCTTCACCTACTTTGAGACTACTAAAAATACGGAGCGAACATTTAATATATATGCTAGCAAGCAATACTTTGAAATTAAGACTTTTATATGATATCATATTAGATATTTTATATTATAACAGCTGAGATGAACAAAATTAATTTTGACACAGACAAAATATTTCATTTATTTTACCCCTATGCTTTGATCTGCTCTTGCTACTTCGCTAACGATAATTTTCTTACTGTCATGAACGCGTATAAACAAACGTATAATATATATATGGATATATAGTACACGTATAACTAATTACACATATACTTAATAATTATTCTAACAGTTTTTTTTGCATTTAAAAAAAAATCTTGAATACATTTAATTATAAGGAAGAGAATTAGAAAGTGATATTTTAATTTATTAAATCATTCCAGTTATGCCTTATAAATCGCATAACTTTTTCAAATATATAAAACATTCTACAAAAATATCACTTTAAATATTTAATTTATTGAGATCTGAGTAACTAAAACAAAATTACTATCTCCAGGGCATGTGTGGGGTTTATTAAGTCGAGCCACAACGATTGGGCAGCCAAAAACATAACCATGTACCGGTCGAAACCCACCACCACCGCAAGTCAAATCGGATTCAAACTCAGCTTAACCAAAACTGAACTCAAACCCAACTCAACAGCTCAGATAGCAGAAATCGATGGCACAGTGCTATGCGCCAAGAACTAGCTCAACGGTTGGTGAGGACTAGAGACCCTTGCACTGACACGAATATCTAATAATTAATTAACTTTAACTACTTTTAAATCGAATCATATGTATGTTCGGGTTGCCAACACAGACAGCGAGTATTAACATTTAAATAATTATAAAAAGAATAATGAACTAAGAAAACAAGTATGTTAGAAAATATTTAATAAGAATAATTTGTTTCGTTTCCATAAAACATAGAATGCATTAATTACCTCTAGTCTTTAAGAGAATTTACAAAGATAATAAGAGTGGCGGTCCTTATTATATGCCAATGGAAATTACGCAATATTGGAATTCTATGTCTATGCCCCCAACAAGAAAATAAAAGGCAGATAAAGGTATTCATTAGTAAAGGAAATGATTACTCTAATTTTATTACGACAGAATGTGATATTTATTTTCACATTCGCAAATCCATTCATGAAGAGCAAGATATGTATTTTAGGGCATAACTTTAATATTTATTTGAAAACTTATTTAATTAAATATATTTGAGAATTTGTTCGACTTTAATTTAAATCACTTCGTCACGAATTACGAGCATCAGAGCGGGCTTTACTGGGACTGAGAAATAACGGTGCTGACGAATTATGAGCTAGAAAGTGAAATTGAAAGATGATAGCTAGTCGATGATCGAAGTCCTATGGCGGCTTGCGTCTGGCAAGTCTTATGCCCTTTGACTAATATGAACAGGAGAGGAAGTGCTTTCTTCCTCGATAATTTAAATAACAGAAATATGATCACCGACCAGCCTAATGGAGCGGAAATTGCCCTACGCCAGAAACGTTCGACGATGATGACTTGATAGTCATCGTTTGAATACTAAAACCCATATAGAATGCTCTACGTGATGACTTGATCAATTAATTAAAGTCAAACGAGCTTTTAACGAACTATTTTAAAGTATTTGTAAATTATATTAATTCTGCCCCAATCATCATGCCCTTCCTGAATCTTAATACAAAATAACAAAGTTAAATTAGAATATATTTGATTCCTTTATCGGCCCTTTTGCAAAAACATTTAAAATTATATATGAATAAATATGCATTGTTGAATATGAGAAAATAGCTGGGGCATAGATTAGAAACAGTGCTAATAATTTATTATTAGCCAATGATAAAAATAGCACATATTTAATAATTTCTTTCGACTCGATAATTGATCGAACTATATAAATCTAGTTCTAACGGGCGAAAATTAACTATCAGAATTAATCTTATACTACTTGTATAAGGCAAAGGAAATGAAGGAAATCATCGAGTCGAAAGATTATTGGCATATAATTAAAAATAACAACATTAATAAATCACACGCAAAATATATATATAATATAATAAATGAACCGCCATAGTAATGAAGGAAAGTTAACTTTAAAGACTAGAGATTGAGAGAATTACTAATTTAAAATAGCATAAATAAAAGGTTTTACACAGAGTATTATTACATTATAAATGAGAATAAAAGAGCTCTAAAAGGGAGTGTAAGATAAAGTTCGAACTGGCCAGAAAGTTTAACGTTCATTATAGAAATATATTACCCCTTCCGCTGGTCCTTAAGTTGCACCTCCAAGTTGTTGAAAACATAGGCACCATTTGGTTGATTATTGGAACAGCATTTTTAGTAGCTTTTCATGATCTTAGCAGTCTGATCGGTCCAGAAAGATTCAGCAGCTCCAGTGAAGATTTCTCGGGACTTTAGGAACCGTAGCCAGATTCCTGATGTTCTAGCCCTCTATCATGATGAAATACAATTTTTATACACACAGAGTTCACTGCACTACTCTACAACAAAGCTAGTCTTTCTTTCCTGACTTTTCAGGGCTATATATATACTGTTCACTGATGCCTCCGGATAGCGCTCATTTTATTATCAATGTGTTTTATAATTAGTTGTTTTCAAATACATTCCCTCGATAAGGCTTTCAAACTAATTAGCTTGAATTCCTTCTCTAATTGAAAATGAATTCTTAAAATCTGAAAATGATTTAATTAGAAAAATGAATCCTTATCTTTTTCCAATTAATAAAACTTTACTGTTGTTTTTGAGAATTTGAGAGCTTATCGAAAGAATGTAGCTTTTAATCACAAAACTTTAACAAATTATTTAAAAGTAAAAAAAAAAAAAGTATTCCCGACGCAATGAAACTTTAGAACAATTATATACATTTAATATTTACAAATATATATATATATGCACAATCCATGCAATTTAATATATATAAATTCATGAACGTTTTATCATGAATTTATTTAGAGAATTGATCAAATTTAAACTAAACTAATTAATTTTACTACGTATTTGAAACAAGTTATTCATTATGGAAATTAGCGTGGATTGAACGTATAAAGCCCCATTGCATCGGAAATTTAAGGTTAGTATTAGGGTAAATAACATGAAGCTAGGATCGAACTCATATCCGACTGCTTCAATATATATATTTTTTTTATATTCTATTATATATATATTTTTTTCTCTCTCTCATTTATGTTCTTTGTAAAAAAAAATTTTTTTTATGATATATATATATATACTGCATACCTTGTTATATGGGTTTATTACTCTAAAGTGGGAAGGAATATAGGGCACACCCATTGTGTAATCTTTTAGATATTGTTTTTTTTTCTTTTTATATATTTTGGGGTCATATGTATATGCATCGGTGGAGCGTAAATATAATTTAAATTTTTTTTATATATATTGGACTTATATGTATGCATTAGTGGAGGATAAATATAATAATCTGGGGATAATAAATATTCACTTTTGTAATTACAATCGTTTATAAGTTTTTGACTTAGCGTTAAAATAATTATTAAGTTATTAGTACAGATATATAGTTTTTTTTTTTTCAAAATGCCAATCCACGTAGTTAACCTGAGATTTATAGAATATAAAGTGAGCTAGATAGGGATAACTTACCCGGGGAGTTGGATTGTTTCTTTTATTTTAGTCCGAACGTCTCGAAATATTCATATTCGTTAATGACTAGTCACATTTTACACACTCTTTCGGAAAAGAAAATGAATAAGTATAATCTTGAACGGGAGTGGCGCTAGAGACTGAAAGAAATATTCAGTACTCTTAAAGGTGTGTAAGGACACTTTAATTAGTCAACGTATAATTAATCGGCTAATGAAACAATTTAACAAGGAAGGTCTGGATGGGCCTAATTTTAGGTTCAATCTACTTCCTCTAATAATTTCTTTGAGGTATTTACTCATATTTAATCAAAAATATTTTAAAGAATTATTATCGATGTCCCATTCGGTAGCATACATCATTTCATGCTCGGTGCGTATGAGAGTCTAACCATGCAAGACCACTACAGGGCAGTCGAACCGGTACAATATATATATTTAGTTTTATATATTTCATATAAGGATTTTACAGACCAATAATCACTATTCTAATTGACTTCATCATCAGAGGAGAGAAATTTTAGAGGTTTAAACCCAATAGTTAGGTGCATTATTGCTTGATCGGAAATTGTGGATCTGGTTTATTTAGTTATTTATTCTGGTATCTAACTGCTACATATGGTATATCCTTTATGATACTAATGAAATAACTTCATTTTTGTTGTGAGTCATTAGATTTTCTTAGGTTTATTGTGACTATTTGTTGAATTAGAGGCTGGCATTTTGATGCTATTAACTTTAAACACAAATACAATTAACATGGATTTAAACTTTAAAGGAACATAGTTGAACTTTATGATATAGCCAAGACCAGACGTAAATACTTTTTTTCTAAAACCTTACATTCTTTTTTTAATTATCATTTCATTATTAATTGATTGGGGGTTTTCTTTTTTCATAAATAAACTTTTGCTGTTTATTTGAGACTCATTTCCTGGTAGGTTGTTTATCATTTAGTAAGCTAAGGTAATTAATATTTAGTTGTACTTGATATCTTAGTAAATTAAACAATTTTAGTTATTACAAACTTTCTTTTTGTCAAATTTATAAATGTACTATCATTTACTCTGCTGAAAATTTCAAATATTGTAAATATTTCTGTTTCTATAACATTTTTCAACCTTTTTCTTTTTTATATCTTGCAAACAATTAATTTTATTAACAATTTTATACAATTTTTCTTACATTACAAAGTTATTTTTTTAAGTTTTTGATTAGATCTCATATCTATCTCTAGAGAGTAGGAAAATAATTTTCAGGCTCTATTCTAAGTTTTTCTTTTTTAAAAGAATATGTTTCCCCCATCCCCTTCACTGTACTTTATTAAATAAACTTTATTTTATATTTTACAAGTTTTTGAAGACATACTTATTTGGAATTAGAAAACTGTAATTTTATTATATTTTAAATTATATATATAATAGGCATATTTCTACTTTTATAAGATATATATTTAGATTTGGACAGTAATATTTATCTTGATATAATTAAAGTATAGCATTGTTAAAAATGAAGAGATTGTGTGATTATTATGGAGACAATTTTTAAAATATTATATTGATATGTTAGCTTCAAATTTACAGGAGGTTTTAAGGAGGTTTTTTATTGTGTCAATTTATATATGTAAAAAAATATATAGAAAAAATGCATTAATTAAATATAATACCAATGTTATGCACTTACATCAAAAAATATGTTCATCGATTTTATCTGAAACTCGTGATCTAAAATTGCTTTAGTCAAAATTTTTCTTACTAGACAAATGCAAAAAAAAAAAATCTATCTGTGCTAAGAACGTAATGATTTTAACGATTTGGTTTAGGCATTTGATTCTGTTAATGAAAATATTTATTGCAATATTTAAAGATAATGACTATTCACAGACGTTTATATGTATTATACAATCATTCCATGAAAGTATAAAAAAAAAGCTTTATCATTAGTAGTGAAAATTTTGAGATATATGAAAAAAAAAATCTGGCTGTACAGAAACATATAATATATATATATATATATATATATATATATATATATATATATATGGCATTAAGATTGAGATTGCACTATTAACTATGCTATTTTTGCCAAATGAAAGGATAATCTACAGAATAGTTTTACTGCTTTAAATGCAAAGTGGTAAAACTTTGATTTAATAATTGATAATTCAAAATCTCAAGTTTTTTGTTATCAGCCAGTAAAAAATTTCAATAACTTTTGCTTTTTAGACATGTTATGGGTTGATATATTTTAATATTGATAATTGGAAAATAACATAATCTAGTTTGTTGCACTCAACAAGTTAAAATGAATGTTTTATCATACAGATATAATTATTTCAAATAAAATAGTTACATAAGAGTGTTATTCTTAAAAGTTTGTTGTATGGAAGTAAAACATGGACTCCTATGATGTAACATAAATAACATGAAATTTTATTTAAAGTTGCTGAATACTATTTTTATTGCAACCCCAAAATTCTGAATATATGATTATTTATATGTCTATTCCAACACATGCAAAATGAATAAAATATAAGATTTACTTTTAAAAAAAGGATTTTATGGTAAACTTAAGTGTTAAGGGAAATACAGATCTCACCAGTGATAAAAAGATTAATACAAAGTAAGCTAAGAGTTGAAGACTTTAAAAAAAAAAAGTTTATTGTAGTAGTTAAAATAATCAGCATTTGTTCCTTGAATTGCTTTTGATAATTGTTGCAATATATCCTTCCCTCTTATCTTCGGTTGTTTTCCTCTAGGCGCAGTTGGTAGCGCATTGGACTTGGAATCAGAAGATCCCATCATTCAGGAGATCTCAGGATCGATTCTGGCACTCGCAGTTCTGGCGCTTGACTTTCTTATGAACTCCTAAAGCAATACAGTTTTTCCTGCTGATTTTAATACTTTTTCTGGAGTAAAAGTAACCGTATTTATTTCTATTTTGATAAAAGGTTTGTAACAACAATTAGCATTTCTAAAATAAATAAAAAATATTAAAAAAATAAACAAAAACATGTTAAAATTTAAATATAAGTAAATACATTCTCTTTATGATTCTTTTAAACTGTCAACACTTGCCTGAAGCTAGTCAGCATTCAAGCTATTCAAATAGTTTTTTCTACTATATCCACTTCTCAGAAACTCGTATTCTAATAGTTTCATTTAGAATATATTTTTCTATTTTTTTATTAATGTTTTTGAAAATCTTTCTATTCTTTTAATGCAATTTCAAACTATGCTATCTTTATGATTCATCATCATATTTTTTTTTCATTATCATTTTTATTATTTTCTCAATCTAGTTTCTTACTTATCTCTTAAAACTAACAATGTGTGGTTTGTTTGTTTTTAAACTCTCATTTACACATCACATTTTTATATCTCTTCTTTATTTTATTATTATTATTATTATTATTATTATTATTATTATTATTATTATTATTATTATTATTGTTGTTGTTGTTGTTGTTAATTAGAGAAGATATAAATAAGTATTAAAGTTTATCGGCTAAACGTTTTCGAGGATCCATGCCTCATATTCATAGCCTTCATAAAATGTATAATAAAATATATGCAAATACAAATATTCAAATAAGCTAATATTACGTAGCCCATTTCTTCGAGATCTCGAAGTAAGTGTCTTTTCTATTAATGGCATGGATGTTTCCATTGATGTAAAATGCCTCCTTTATTTTTCTTTTGTGATCATTTGATTCTGAGCACAATATTATGGGATTGGCTGGTGTGAAGTTGTGTCCAGATTGTTTAGCATGCTCCAAAAATACAGAGGATGTGTTGCTGTTTTTCTGAGCTCTGTTAAATGTGTAAATATGTTGAACCAGTCTAGTATTGATTGTAGCTTTTGTTTCACCATAATATATAGTGTGGCATCTGGCCTGAGGGCAGGCAATAGAATACACCACATGTGGGTGGTGAACGATTGATCAATGTGGTCTTTAGAGTTGTTAATCAATCTATTAGAATTAGGTGGAGTTCTAACTGCTATGTTAAATTTATCATTTAATGCTTTCATTAGTTTGTTAGATATTTTAGGAATGTAGGGGATTGTTGTTCTAGATAGATTGGTGCAAGGTACATTATTGTTTATTGTATTGATTAACAACTCTAAAGACCACATTGATCGATCGTTCACCCCACACATGGTGTACTCTATTGCCTGCCCTCAGGCCGGATGCCATGCTATATATTATGGTGAAATGAAAGCTACAATCAATACTAGACTGGCTCAACATATTTACACATTTAACAGAGCTCAGAAAAACAGCAACACATCCTCTGTATTTTTGGAGCATGCTATACAATCTGGACACAACTTCACACCAGCCAATCCCATAATATTGTGCTCAGAATCAAATGATCACAAAAGAAGAATAAAGGAGGCATTTTACATCAATGGAAACATCCATGCCATTAATAGAAAAGATACTTGCTTCGAGATCTCGAAGAAATGGGCTACGTAATACTAGCTTATTTGAATATTTGTATTTGCATATATTTTATTATACATTTTATGAGGGCTATGAATATGAGGCATGGATTCTCGAAAACATTTAGCTGATAAACTTTAATACTTATTTATATCTTCTCTAATTAACAATTACATATTTTACATATAGTGAGAAGTAAAGCTATATTTTTTATTATTATTATTATTATTATTATTATTATTATTATTATTATTATTATTATTATTATTATTATTATTATTATTATTATTATTATTATTATTATTATCATTATTATTATTATTTAATATCTGATTATCTAGAAAAACTAAGATTAGAGTTCTTGTAATATTTTGAAATTGATATATTTTCTATAGAATTTCATGTGTGCTATTTTATTTTTAGAAACAATTTTTTTTATATTTTCGCTCTATAATAGTTCATTACTTTTTTTAAATTTTCAAATATTAGATTCTTAGTTTTTTTATTCTCTGCTACTTAAGTACTTGCTTTTATATTCAATTCCAAATCTTTACGTTTGTATTCTTTTTGCAATTTTTTAACTAAAAACTTGTTCTTATTCCTGAAACTTCTCTTTCAATATTAAAGAAATAAAGTTAAAGCTATTTGAAATACAGCAAATAATGGATTATATATTGGCCATAGTTTTTTTTATTCATTTCATTTTTTGTAAGTTCATTTTTCACTATTTTTACTACAATCATATTTTTTTCCTTTCATTATAATTAAGTTTCATTCTCATTAATTGTTTTTTTTTTTTATTATAGAAAAGGAATATTATCAGACATCTTTTTCAAATTTGTAAAATGAACAATAGTTATTTTATATAGGGTATATGAGCACAGACTTTATATACTATATATTACATATATTGATACAAGTATATAGTAAGCCTGTATTTCAGTTATTAAATAGTTATTTTGTTAATTTTTTATCTTTTCAAATAAAATTATTTACTGCTATTAGTTAAAATATCGGTAAAGGTTTAGCGGCCCCAATATGTTGTCCCTCTATTGTTTAAAATTATAACTAAATTGTTGGAAAGTCTTAGTATATGCTACTATATTACAATTACATTAAAATTTAATCAAATGTAAAAGATAATAATAAAAAAAACATTTACCTTTTTAAAGAATTTGAATGTTGGATTAATTACATGACATTAATTAAAAGAATTAGTTTTAATTTATTTGAAAGCTAAAAATTTAAACTATCTACATTTATAGCACATGTTACAAAAAAAAAGACACCCTCTGTGTTCAACAGTTCGAATTACATGATTGCTGGGCTGCATACAATAACATCAGCAGTCTCAACAATGATGTTTATATGCATCCCGAAGACCAAGGTATACACACCCAGAATATTGAAAATATGTGGATGCGAGCAAAGAGTAAGCTGAAATTCCAATCTGGTATTTGTTCTCATTGTACCTGCATGAATTTGCCTTCTGGAGTAGATACAGCAATACTGCTTTTTTTCTCCAACTTCCTAATATACATAGGACACAATTATGCTTTAAAAGGTAAATGTTTGTTTTTTTTTTATTATCTTTTACATTTGAATAAATTTTCATGTAATTGTAATATAGTAGTATATACGTGTTTTACATTGATTAAATTTTTAATATAAATGTAATATAGTAGCAAATGCGTAAGATTTTCAAACAATTTAGTTATAATTTTAAACAATAGAGGGCCAACATATTGGGCCCGCTATAGTAAACCTTTACCAAAATATCTACCATATTCCCTATATATTATTCATTTTCTTTTTTCATTAAAATTCTAATTGGGAAGAATATAAAGCATTTCAGTAAAATATGTAAATCATAATTCTCTATAAATATCCAAATTATATATATAAACATGGGCTTTACTTCTCTGGAGTTTCCTCTCATTTATATGTCACTGTAGCATGGATATTAATTTCTTTATCTATTTAAATAGATGTTGTTTCAATTTAATTTACAGCTTCATCCACAACTTTGATACCATCCACTCCAGATAAATAAAATAATGATTATCACCAATCATATACTAAATGAGAGATTGTCTCTAATTTAGATATAAGCTTTAAACTTTAGTTAAAGATGAATATATTTAATTAATGCTGATGAGTGCTGGTTCAGCATGAAATACATCTTGAGGGTAATTGGTCTTTTATTGTCTCTTTATTCATATATTTTTTAAGGAAGGTGAGGTAGTGTGGAAATTATTTAATATATTTATAAAAATATTACACATGGGAAAGAGAAATGTAAATAATTCCTTGTGTGTATGTGTGTGTGTGTTTAAATAAAAAATCAGATATATTAATCTTTAACTAAGATTTAAAGTTTATATTTGGGCTAAAAATAATCTCTAGTTTAGTAGATGATTGGTGATAATCATTACTGTATTTATTTGGAGTGGATGGTGTCATCTTTGTGGATGAAGTGAGTTTGACGCTTTTAAATAAAAATGTTCTAATTTATTACTGATAGATACTCTACATATATATATATGAGAGATAGTGAGCTGGACCGACTGATAAGTACTGCTTTAGCACAATGCATCTTGGGAATCATGCTTTTCATTGTATCTTTATTCTTATGATTTTAAAAGAATATGGACAAGTGTGGAGATTATTTAATATATATATATTCTACTTTCACTAAACATTTTTTTATTATCAAAACCTTATTCCCAAATTTTATATACGTTTGTAAATGAGTCTACTCTGAAGGAATATTAAAAATAATTAAGCAATAGAATAATATAACAAAACGATATCTTTTAATAAGTGTTGGCATTAATTTATCACATGTCACCGGTTTAACATAAGTTAGTATAGCGTATCAACTCTAGAGCTATACTATGATATTTAATAGCATGATCTTAAATTTATTTGAATATTTTAAATGAAAATATGAGCTATTTAGTTAATTGGGCAATATAGGCTTAACTGTGTATATGAATGTGCAGTATACTTAAATGCCAAACCATTTATAAAATAAAATTTTACTATATTTTTTTAGAAAAATTACACTGACTACATTAATTTACATGTTTATTTTTAAAAAAAATTGAATATAATAATAAAACATATATATTTAGATTTGTTTGCACATAATTTGTCTTTTAAAAAAAAATCACAATTTTCAAAGGTGATTCGTGTTCTGTTCCACAGGTGACAGATCAAATTATACATTGGTGTGAGAGGGCTAACCTTGCTATTATAGATGAGTCTATTCAATCATGAAAAACGGAAACCAATTAAAATATCATAACCTCTTCAACATGTCGAAGTAACTTAAGATGTGAAATTCGAGATTAAATTAATAATTATTTTCTAAAAAAGAAATCATTTAGATATAACAAATGCCTATATTTCAAGGTGTAAATCTATTAAAAATTTAATCTGTGAATTCATAATTTTGAAAACGAATACTTAAAGTTATAATCTTTTTGTCTGCATGTCAATTATGAAAATGAAATAAAGCGCATTTGAGAATTTTAGATTGTGAAAATCTGATTTGCGATTTATTTACCTGCATCAAAAATTAATTAAAAAATTATGACTGTTCTGTATATTTGGATCTTGTTTCTTAACTGTTATATGAGACTTTGATCTTAAAACATTTATAAGATTGTTTGCATAAGATAAACCTGTGAAAGTTCAAGTAAATTATAAATATTTAAAACAGAGTGAGTACGTGCTATGTGGGATATCGCAACAACACGTAACAATCATTTTGGTATAAATGCGTGTTCATGTTTGTCTTAAATTATTCACAAATACTTTATTAAAATAAATATTAAAAATTGTATGGCTTAAAACTTTTGTTTTATTCCTCCTTTTGTATTAATTATGTTCGATTAACAAAATTTCAGTTCCCGTCTTTTAAAATTATTATTTATTTTTACAATCCATCTTCTTACCAAGAATAAATTATCCATGTCTGTTTCTTCTTTTTCTAATTTAACTTATATAACACATAACTAGATACCAATGTAGCTCATCCATTAATTAACACGATATGTATGTGTGAGTTTGTTTATTACTTTATCTATACTTACATCGTAAAAAATAAAAATAAGATGGTATTTTATATGCAAATCTTCTTTTGGCAAAAGTAGATTATTCCTGATTCTTTTTCTACTGGAAACTGAATTTAAATTCAGACAAATAGAAAAAATTGAACTAGTATTTAAAAAATTATTTGTTCTAAGGTGGGTATTGGTAGTTTTTTTTTTAAGAATGTAAAACATTTGAAAGTACAAGTTTTTGTTTATGGTACAATTGGTAAACTATGATCACATTTACAAATGTTGCTTATCATATTTTCAGACTTATCATGAAATTGACTCACAACTGTCACTTAATGGATACAGTGATTATGAAGGTATATTCCCTTTAATCAATTTCATCTTGTTACTGTATATTATTGATTTCTATTGTCTTTTTCTAAAAGTAAATATTTTCAAATAAAATCTGAATCTAATCACATTATTCTTCTCAAAAATTAATTATTGCACAAATATTTTTCAAAATTAATCATAAATATATAAATAAATTATGAAAAATATACGTTTTTGTTATTAAACTATAAAATATTATCACTCACAAAACTATTTATGTATTCTCAGGCCTAAGAACAAAATAAAACCCCACAAATCAATGGAATTGTTGCTTCATTTATATTGGATTTCTCTGTGCAATATTTACATTTAAAAATATTTTTAAATTAATAAATTAACATTACTTTAAATTGAGTTTTTGTCTGCAAAATTAGTAAATAAACATTAAAGATAGTTACAGGAGAGTGAATTTAAGCCAAAACTGCTGAACAGACTAAAAATGTCAGCTGAAAAATTTAATTTATATCTCTAGTCCAAGAATTAGATAAGTATAAAATACAATTCAATAGATAGTGAAGGTACACTATGCTTAAAAGATTATAAAATTATAACACCTTTACAGATTTACAGCTTAGCAAGGCTGGTCATATTCATAGCATTAAGATAGGTATATAGAAGAGAAAACATATAAATTAATTAGTGTGCAAGTTGTTAATTTAAATATATCACTTGTGTGATAATGCAATGCATGAGTCTTTTTTATTTATCACATAGGTTTCTAATTAATTTATGTTCTCTCTTGTATATACCTATTTTAGTGCTATTAAAACAGGCAAATATATATATATATATCATCATCAACCATTATCAATCCACTGCAGGATGAAGATCTCTCCAAGTTTAATCCATCTTCTCCGATCTTTAGCTTCTCTTCTCCACAACACCCCTGCACATTTTCTTATTTCATCCATCCATCTCACATGTGGTCTCTTTCTGGGTCTTTTACAATCTCTTGGAATCCAGTTTAAAATTTCAATTGTCCATCTATTATCATCTCTTCTAGCAATATGTCCAGCCCAACTCCATTTCAATCTTTTAATTTTTTCAATAAGGTCAGTAACACCTGTTTGTTGTCTTACCCATACATTGCGTTTTCGATCTCTTCTTGTTACTCCCAACATACATCTCTCCATACTCCTTTGAGTGGTCTGAAGTCTCTGTATTGCCCTTCCATTAAGTGTCCAAGTCTCAGATCCATAAGTAAGAACTGGTAAAACACATTTGTTAAAAACCATCCTTTTAGTATCAAGTTATTTCTACCAAAAGCACTTCAACCAAGTTTAATTCTATGATTAATTTCCTCCATTATGTTTCAATCTGTATTAATAATCTGGCCAAGGTATTTGTAACTGTTAACTTCTTCTAATTCATCATAATCAATCTTTATTTTCATATTTTGAGAAAATCCATTAAACATTACTTTAGTCTTTTTAACATTTATCTTTAGTCCTTTCCTACTTTCATCTGATAACTCCTGCAACATTTCCTGCAGCTCTGAAGCATTATTTGCAAAAACAACTACATCATCTGCGAAATCTAAATGACTTAAATACTCTCCATTTACTTTCACTTCTTTAGTTTCCCATTTTAATCCACAAAATACTTCTTGCAGCACTGCTGTAAAAAGTTTTGGAGATATGGAGTCACCTTGTCTTACACCTTTCTCAATGTTGATTTTTCCAGTATCATTATGTAATCTAATTGTTGCTGTTGCATTTTTATAAATATTCTTTAAAATATGACAATATCCTGGATCTATACCTTGATGATCCAATGCTTTAATCACTGAAGAAATGTGTATAGAATCGAATGCCTTTTCATAATCTACAAATCCAAAACATAATGACAACTCATATTCGTTTGACCTTTCTATGACTTCTCTCAATACCTGGATATGATCTATTGTACTAAAACCACTTTTAAATTCAGCTTGTTCTCTTGGTTGGTGGAAATCCAAAGTTCTCTGTAGACGAGTTGTAATTATCTTGGTAAAAATTTTATATAAAACTGATAAAAGGCTGATAGGTCTGTAATTTCTAATATCTTCTTTATCACCTTTTTAAAATATTAATATTATTACTGCATTCTTCCAATCTTCCGGTACATCTTTATCATTTAGACATTTGGTATATAACTTTGCTAAAATTGTTTCAATTTCTTCACCTGCTTCTTTTAATATATAAATTATAATTCCATCATTTCCTGGAGCCTTTCCTTTCTTCATACACTTAATTGCATGTCTCACTTCTTCATTTAAAATTCTGGGCAATTCGGATGGTGTAATAGATATAGGAGGTACTTGTTCTTTATTACTATATAATTCTTGATAGAATGACAGCCTGTTAAGCTAAATGCGCAGACGCTGTGAGAATGTTATTAATAAATGAATACCTTCGAACAACCACATGATATAGTATTTATATAAGAGTAAAAAGGATTAATACTATATCATGTGGTTGTTCGAAGGTATTCATTTATTAATAACATTCTCACAGCGTCTGCGCATTTAGCTTAACAGGCTGTCATTCTATCGTAATTATAATCGCACGCAAGACGTTATAAAATAAATGCTTATATAATTCTTGATAAAAATCTTCTACCAATTGCATGATGTCATCTCTCTTTATATATATATATATTGCTACTCAGTGCAAGCCAGAGTAATCAATGGATGCTAGAAGGCTTGTGCATAAAATCCCCATCTCACTGAGTGGCAATATGTATAGTTTTGCCTGTTTTAATAACTGTTATGAGCAAGCATAAGAAATGGTGATCATGTGATGTTTATTGCCTATCTTAGTGCTATGAATATGATCAACCTTGTTGAAAGCAGTGCTAAAAACTATAAATATATAAAGGAATTATAATTTTATAATCTTTCTGGCACAGTGAACTTTCAATACCAATTGATTTACAAATGAATAAGGAAAGAAATAAAAGATAGATTAAATTATAAAATGCAATTATAAATAAACATTTAGTGATAGTCATATTATATATATAAATAATACATAATTTTAGGGCAGTTTGAAAATTAAAATCGACTATATGTTAGTCTATTTTCAGAACAACTTATATTTGCCTGTTTATTGAGGTTTATTTAAACTTCTTTGAATTAATAATCTCACTCTCTTTAGTCAAGTTGCAATCTTTAGTGTTTATATAAGCATATCTGACAATAAATAAAGATATCCACTTATATTAAAAAAGGAAGTTACCTTGACATTAGACTCAGTTCAGTACCCATACATTTTGGTGTTTTTGGTTCTATAATAACCATAGCCACCACTATCCTATTAGGCTGGGTTGGTATTAAGCCACTAAACATCACATCACATGATCCCCATTTTTTATGCTTGCTCATAACTGTTATTAAAACAACAAAACTCTCCATACTTCAGTGCCACTCAGTATAAGCCAGAGTAATCAATGGAGGCCAGAAGGCTTGTGCATTAAATTCCTATCTAATTTCTACTCACCTAATATTCCCAGATTAGGTTTCTAGCTTATGGCTTTTATAAGTGACACCAAAAATATATGGGTGCTGAACTGAGTTCAGACCCTTATGACTATATAAGCTATTGAACTTAGATTGAAAATATTATTGTGTTTTCAATTTTATTCTCATAGTTTTGTAGTTAAGTAAGACGGTTGCTGGAAGGTTGAATTAGATCCTAAGATCTAGGTGCAGTGCTCTCAGATCCAAGGCTCCTCACTGATGAAGGCCACAAGTCAGAAACTAGTCTGAGGATATTGGATGAGTATGCACTAGATGGGGATTTTATGCCTTCTGGCATCCATTGATTACTCTAGTTTGCAGTTTGGCAATACGTATAGAGAGTTTTGCCTGTTTTAATCTTCAAATATATAAAAAAGTTCTTGACTGATTTAGAATCTCATGAGAAGACAGATCAAGTAAAATTGACACAAGAGTTTTGTGCTGTCATTCAATAGATTGATGATTTTTTTTTAAGATATACATAGTTCAGACGATTTTCAGAAACATCAAAATTTATTTTATACTCAGACATAATATGAATGGATAGTTTCAAGTTAGAAATTTTTGAGTGGCTTAATTTGGAAGATATAGAAATGCAGTCAGTCGATTTTTAACCCAGTTCTATATGGAAACAGAAATTTATTGATTTGAGGAATGAGTTAGAAACAATGGAAAATAATCGGTTATTGGGCATATGTAAAAAGAATCGAAGAGGAACTAATGACTGCCTGGAATGCTATTCCTGAAACATTTAATTGTTTAAAAAAATTAGTGACTGCTATATTATCAATTTTCTCCTCTGCATATGCATGTGAATCATTGCTTTCATAAACGAATTTAATTCAAGACAAATCGAGAAATAGAATGACAGATGAATCTAGTTCAGCATGTACATTATTAAAAGTGACAAAATATAAACCAGATATAAAACATTTGGCATCAATGTACAACAGCAA
The DNA here is from genome assembly GCA_028023455.1 of Epiperipatus broadwayi. Classification (NCBI taxonomy): domain Eukaryota; kingdom Metazoa; phylum Onychophora; class Udeonychophora; order Euonychophora; family Peripatidae; genus Epiperipatus; species Epiperipatus broadwayi. The sequence continues at coordinate 468,754 of JAQFVV010006360.1, read as the reverse complement.
AAATCTTATTAAATAATATCTATTTATGTTGATTTTATATGTTTATTTCCAAAATTTTGTTTTAATTACTATTAATTTTTTGCTATTACACTTTATTCAACTTATGTTCTTCTAAATAAATATCGTTCACTTGTACTTAGCTCATTTAGAAATTTTGTTTAATTATTATTGTTATTATTATATTGTTTTACAAACTTTTAAAAAACTGCAATAATTGTTTATATTTTGATTTAATAACTGTATGGCACATCTATCATTCAATAAATATTTTTTGGAAATTTTCGGCATGCACACGTTAAAAGGTTCTTCTCCACTGTCATTTTAGAATACAGATAACGAAAAAAAATTCACCTTGAGCAGTATGTGAGAAGGTTAAGCAATTAATTGGAATACTTTTTTGCTATACATCCTAAGATTGTTGTTGTGAAAAAATGTATTACTGCCAGCCATCTTATTTGATGACTGGGATAACATAATTTTGATTCCATTTACCAGAGAGGGGGGATCTTTGAGATAAATGCGAGGAAATCGATGTATTTTATTAAAATTTGTTGATAATACTTCAAAAAGTGGACATATTTTTTTCAAAATTATCATTTAATATATAAATTTTTAAAAGTACTCTTACATAGATAATATTTTTATAATGTGGAAAATCATAATATTATTTTTTTATAATCCAATGGCTCCGCTATTTAATTTGCAATTTATATTCTATTCAAATTTATTCATCTTTCTTGGCCCATGGGTAATTTTAGATAATTTTTAATTCATTTACTGAAATTGCGTTCACATAAGGCACAGATAGAATTAAAAATATATTCAGTGCGATTTCAATATTAGGCCATATATTTTAAATTTGATAATTATGAATCATTTGTAATAATTAAAGCGGAGTTACTATAAAGTCTCTTTAAAAAGTTTTTGCTTACTATTTAAAACTTTTCATTTCCAAGAAAAATCCAAAACTTTTAAAACCTTCAAAATATTTTAAGGTTAGTTCTGCTGAGCTCTTTTTGAAAACTTTATTAGATATATTTGCCATGTAATTTTCACTTAAAAAATCAAAATCTGAACAATTTTTATAGAAAGATTAATATCTTTTTAGAAATTTATTTAAAACATAATAAAATCAAATATTGCACTCCATCATAAATGTTTCAGCATAGAAAATAAATGTCTTTTATCTAGCTTCTTCAGAATCTAACTTTTTTTTATTTTTTATTTTGAGAAAATCTGTATCAACTTCAATAGTTTTCCTCATATTTTTTTTTTTTTTTTGCCTTCTCAAACATGCCATGAATTTCCTCATTTTTCAAAACGTATATCAACCCATTTATCATTATGGGTACTTTTTGTCAAGAAATACATTTTTTTTATTTAGAACTGAGATCAATGCCAGAAAGAATATTGAACCAGATATCTAATAAACCATTTTTTTATAATCAATCTCTTTTATTAAGTTCTTTGCACCATTTTTGGATGACCATTGTGTTGCACAAGTTCCCTTTAAAGTAATTTTTAAATGTTTTAGTAACTTATTCTATCTAGACATAGAGTATAGTTCAAATAAATAAAAAATATTTTCAATCTTAAAAAAAAAACATTATCATAATTGGTAAGATTTTAGAAGTATGAATTCTTATAAGATTCAAATTATGTGTTATACATAAAACATATCTATCAAAGTGATGCAACTTATTTATATTATAACGATCGAAATGAAAGTGAAGATCGAATCTAACCGCAAACTACATATCTGCTCTATGGGGCGCCATCTAGGCATTTAAACCTAGAAAAATTTATAAAGTAGGCAGATACACGCTGTTAAGATTCCACTTTATTTAAATATTCCGATCGTTAGCCCCAGTTACTAGCTCAGCAGAGACACAGAGATAAAAATCAATATCTTAAATTATATCTTAAATATCAATAAATAAAAACCACTGCCAGAAATTAACACATAAAAATATTTATTTACGCACATATAAAATAACATTTAAATTTTGAGGAATAAATTCAACATTTTAGATTTTTCTATTAATCTTTTGATTTTACATTTAACTAAGTTTCAATGAGTTTAATATTTTATTTAGATAGTCAAGTATGAATAGACTACATAGATCTGCATTTGAAAAGAAAATATTCTTCCCTGATTTAACCTTAGGCAACAAATTTCGCAACCAAACTGGCACCAATCCATCTGATACATTCATGTATTCAATGTAGCATGATACGACAACACAAAATACTATACTGTCAGGAAAGTACATCTGATCAGTAAGTAGATTAGAGAAGACATGGTCTCTCCACCAACAGGAATGTGACATCTGTTGGCGAGTAGAACAATAAACAAAAAACTCCATAGGAATGGACTGCGGTCTTCTGCCAACTTACAAGCCCATCCATAGGCAAACAGAAGGTGTGTGGCGTATATATGCAATCCTGCCCGAAGCGGATCTCATACTACATCTAATTACACAAATATATCCAATCCATTGAGCCAATTCAACTACGAAACGAATAACCTAAGATTACCCTCCCTTAATATAACTTTACAAAACTATATAGCCATTCACGCCCGACTTAAATTTAACATTTAGTTACGTTCGCACAAATGAATTTTATAAATTTGCTTTTAAAATGTTGAGTACAGATCAGCTGCACAGATTCCATGGTCAAAAACATTCCAAATTCAACACAACCGATCAAAATACAAAGTCCTCGATAAACGTCACTTGCATAGGGAATATACAAATCCCATTAGCATTCATCGTAAGATGCTTGCAGTGATATCGTTGACATATATTCTAATCGAATGTGAAAACCACAACATTATCAACTGCTAACGAATCTATGCAACATCTATACCCAACCTTAAATTCCCTCATTTAAAACTTAAACAACAAATAATTTATACAATAAGAGAAAAAAAAAATGGAAATGATTTTTATCAATCGGAAAACATATAAAATTAAACATTATTAATTTGATTTAAAAACTTAAAAGAGTCAGATAAGAGTCCATTTTAACATTTAAGTTGGTTTGTTTATCAATTTGTAAAACTTGACGAAAGTTCTTAATTGATTTTAACAATTGTTCATTTCATATAGCTTATAGTAGAAGAGTCCAGGTTTCTGCTTTTAATTCCCGCAATGTCTCCATTGGAAGATAATGTTCTGGAGGTAGCATTAGCTGGTTCCATTCTTGTATCACAGTCTTTTCATTTTATATTTTTTTTTTAAACAAAAAAAAAATGAGAGAGAACGGCAAGTGCGTCTTACCGTTCTCATCAAATCAAGTCCAAAAAAAAAACTGTCTGGAACTCAATATTTCTCTTTTTATAGTAAATCTCCAGATTGAATGAACAAAGACATCACTAATCCAAATTTTCATTCGGGTCCAGGCTGAGGCTTGGTGCTTCCATTGGTCAAGCTAATTTCTTTTTATTTTCTTATCTATCTTTCATCAGATCATTTTAATTATACAAGAGCCCAAAGCTAGCTTGCTTTTCAAACAACTTATAAACAATCATTTCCATTTACAGATTACATTAATTAATACCTGTTTTTATTTTTAAATCTTGTACTTTTTTATAAAAAAAAAGTACGTTCAAATACTTATTTGTTTTTTTAAAAAAAAATATTTTTAAAGTTTGGCCTCTGTGCGAATGTATATACGTTTAACAAACATTTTAATTTTAGCGTTTAGTTTTTTACTTTTATTTGCGAACTTTTAAGTTTTTATTTTAAATTAATGTAATGACATATTTATATATCGTTACAATATATATCTGAAATTCAAAATATTTACCTGCCATTTCAGTGTTATCTATGTAATTTAGTCTTTTACAATTCATAATAGCTATTTAAACTGTCTTGCATTGGTGGTCGAGAGGTCAGCACAATTGTGTTGCACTTGCAGGCAGTTGCCCAGGTTGCGGGTTCACGTCCTGGCCTATGCTATGACACTTAAAAAAAAATTGCTATTTAAACTTTATTTGATAGCCTATCATCAATATTTTCATTTTTGTTAATAAAATCAGTAATCTTTCTCCTATTGTAAATTTACCATTTTTAATTCTTACATATCTAATTATTTTCATATTTTGTTCTCTTCAAGAAAATATCTGGGACAATCAAATAATATTGAAAAATACTTAGCATCTTTTGTTTGCCTGATAATTTCACTTCATACCTATTATTCTATTAAATTTATAATTTAGTTTTGGATTTTTAATGATAAATATATCATTTCTGTTTCTTGGTCTTTATTTTTTCAGTATATTGAGTAATAATCTGATTATAATGGCCAACAAATTCAATCAAACTTTAAAAAAAAATGTTCTCAGTGATGAAAGTTTATTCATAAAAAAACAAGATACAAATACAGTTAGAAAGAGGTTAACAAGGGAGTGATTATGTGGTAAAGCAACATGGTAAGAGGGGAAAGGATACATGTGAAAAGAAAATGAGAAGTGGAAAGGGTTTGTAGTCCAGGTCAGTCTGAGATGCATGTCTTCATGGAGTGAGCACCGCATGAGTCATAAACATTTAAATGGTTGAGTCTTATGACAGAGGCTGAAAGGATGGGAGTTGGAGAATTGCCCAAGTGTCTGTGGGGAGTGGAGGTGGGGCTAGTTTGGTATCTTTGGTTTTGAGAGAGTGAATTAAGTCCACAGTTTTTGATTTGCTGAGTGTACACTCTGGTCAAAAAATAATAGCACATGGGAGTAACCAGAGTGCATAGATGAGGAAAACTGATAGTCTGATAGTTGCAAATATCCCTGTTTCTATGGATTCTTGGAGGTTGAAGATGGTGTTCTGTGCGAGGAAAGGCAGGAGTTGATGACACATCTCACTCCAGGCAGAAAGCGACATTTAAGTAGGAAGTGCTGGATGGTTTCATTGTTGGTTTTACAGAGCTGGCATAGGGGAGAGATCTTGGTGAAACCCCTATGGTTGACCAAAAATTGATGGGTGGGAAGGGAGTGAAGGTTGATTTTGAGAAGGAAATTGAGGAATTTTGCCTCAAGAGACCACCTTTTGAATTTGCAGATTAATTGAGCATTGGTAAGTTTGAGGAATGTAGGGGAAACAGTGGAGAAGTCTGTGGTCTGATTGAAATCCTTCCAGTACTTTAATTTGCTGCTGATGGATGGTATATTAAAGCCAACCTTTTGTAGGGTGTTGGCAATGAGTCAGGTCCATGATCTCGGCCTGTCACTGGGAGGAGGAGTGTCAGTGGGTGTGATAATGATATGCACAAGGTTGGCAAGAAAGTGACTTAGAAGTGTGAGGATAATGTTGTGAGATCTCTGGTATCAAGAGTGTCTATGGAGTGCAGGCCCAACCCACTGAGTTTTTTAGAAAATAAATTCTTTATGCTGATGGTCACCATCTTTCTACCCCAGAGAAAATGGGTGCAAAGGGCATTGATTTTGGATATAAAGGAATATGTAAGTAAAACAATAGGGATGTAATATGCTATTTTGGGAAACACTAGAAGATTAAGGAGAGTGACTTTCCCATAAAGGGGGAGGTAGATGCTTCTGATAGTGCTGAGAGTGGATGATATGCTTTGGTACAGTGTGGTTTGGACCCACACCCTCATGTCCTTAGGAGACTGCATGAGAGGGAATCCGAGGAAGTTGTGTGACTTGGCATTGAAGGTGGGGGAATTTGTTTATACTGGAAGATAGTTGCCAGGATACTAATTTGTCACTGTTAAATTTCAGCCTATATGTCTCGGTATACCAGGTGAAGCCTGGGGATGAGATCAACTGAGGGAAGGAAGATGACCACATCATCTATGTAAGCAAGGCATTTGATGCTTTTGCCCAGACCAGGAATGAGGAATCCAGAGAGGTCATGTTCTAGCCTGAGCAAGAAGGAATTCAGATATGTGGTGAACAACAAAGTGCTTAGTGGAGAACCCTGAAGGATGGATATGTTAGGTGTGAAACTGGGGCAACTTTCCTATCCAGGGTAACTAGGATTTCTCTATTGGACAGGAGATTGTGAATGGTGGTTCAAGAGAGCATCTGGAATGATAAGGTCCCTGAGAAGATCAAAGAGCAGGTTGATCCTAACAGAGTCAAAGGCTGCCCAGATATCTAGTTGGATAGTGATGGACCTGCCACTTTGAGACCACCTAACAGGCTCAGTGGTCATTTTAAAGTGTGGCAGATCCAAAAGTAAAGTGCCCCTTACAAACAAACTGTAAAGGGCAGAGAGTATGAATTGTTTTAATAACTCTTGGATGGTAGACTCAATAAGTTTTATGAGCAGAGGGGTCATTAAAATGGGCCTAAGACTCTTAAACTCCATAGGTGGCTGATTTTTCTTAAAGAAAGGGACCAATGTTACCAGATAGAGACCCTCAAATATGTAAACACCTTAGGCCAGCTTGTTGATTATGTTGAGAGTGATGAGGATGGTGAACTGGCTTAGGTGGAGGAGGAAGTTGGGGATGGCATGAGGACCAGGGTGGATGTGGTTAGGGAAGCTTTTCAGTTTGTTAAGTAGCATGGCCTGGGTGATTCCTGGATCAGAGTTGACATTATGTCAGCCTTGAGAAGCACGTGCTTGTAATGGTTTCGCAAATGAATGAGCTATTCCTGATCTATGTAGAATTTGTTGCTGACTGTGATGAACAAGGAGGTGATTTTCTTCCTATGGGAACCAAGATCCCACCCCAGGTAACTTCTGGTCCAACAATGCTGATTCCCCATGAACCTTTAGGTGCGTTAACTGAGAAGTACTTGGTCAAGGCTTTTTGAGCATTGCAGTATTGAAGTTTCAGTTGGATTATGGTGCTAATGTCTAATGGCCCACTCTCCTGATCATTCAGTTGCTCTGAAATTTTGTCCATGGAAGCCAGAAACTTGAGTGGCCCTCAGGAATTTCAGGTGTATTTGTGGATGGTAGCTTACAGGATTTCCACAAATATCAACCATGCAGAGATGGGCTTCATTTGAAGGATATTGGTTTTTTGAAGGTATATATAAATTTCTGAAAGCAATGCTATTTCTGTACTTTGTTTGTTAAGGAATCATATTGTTGTTCTAAGGCCAAAGTTTACTGGGGGGTCAGAGTGAATGTCAAGGGAAAGGTGTAATGCCTTGTGATCTGAAAAAGATATGGTGTGGAGTTGGACCGATTCAATTATGAAATGGAGATTGGGAGAGTACAATGTTAAATCAATGAGGGTCTGATGCTTACGGGTGTAGGAAGAGTAGGTGTGGTCTAGAAAAAAGCCCCAGCTGCACATTAAGCCCCTGGAGAAGATATGTAGATATTTGTTTATAAAGGACTGGTGTCACATATTGAAGTCACCCAGAAGAAGAATGGGAAGAGAGGTGGTAGCTGTGATGTTGATTTGGTAAATAATAGATTTTATAAAGGTGTCACTGTCATTGGAGGGTAGATATAAATAAATCATAAAACTTCTGAAGTGCCCAAATTGCACCTCCAAGATGATAGAGTGGGTGACAATATGTATGATGGAAAAGGTGGATGGAGGGCATGTTTATTAATGAGGATGGTGACTCCTCCAGAAGAAGTTAAGGCAGTATAATAGTTGAATAGATGAAAGGTGAACAAAGTGGAGTAAATCCTGTAATTAAAGTTAGTGGATAGTTTAATTTCAGCAAGGAAGAGGATATTGGGAGAGTTGGGTTCAAACCAACATTTGAGAGTGAGGAGATTAATGCCCCAAATGTTTAAACCAACAACAGAGATAAGCATATGGTGACTTCAAGATGGACATAGGGAATGGAAAAACAGTAGGAGTTCAGAAATTTTATGGTGAGAGGGGATGAACTGGGCTGGGAGAGAGGTGAGGAGCATAGATCTTTCTTCTGCCAGAATTGCACAGTGATTCATTTTTGATGTCACTTGATAAACCAATTGTCCGAGAAAATTTCAGCAGGGGGTGGTGAGAGTGTGAAGGGAGGAGGCTGACAAGGCCCAGGTTAAAACCAGAGAATTCTCCACTGAAAGAATTCTTTTTTCCTTGTACTTTCTGTATGTCTGAGACTTGCCCTGGATTCCAGAAGAGGATCCATCATGGTTTCACTGGGAAGGTAAAACTTTTAAAATTTTGATAGGATCATCTATTGCATTATATGGGGTGCTAAATTCAAGTTTATACAAATCAAATAACTATCTTTAAGATCTGATACCATTTTTCAGCTCTGACTGAATGTTGATTGTCTTATCTAGGGACCCCTCTTTCAATATCTTTCCAATTTCATTTTTTATATTTGACTATATTGTGAAATAGGTAATACTGGGCTTAAATATCTCTATTTCACAAAATAGTCAAATATAAAAAATGAAATTAAATTGTAAAGATATTGAAAAAGGGGTCCCAGGGCTTAAATATCTCTGTTAATCTCTTTTAAAATATCTGAAAAACTTGATTTTTTTTCTTTTGAAAGTATTAAACATGAAAACAATATAAATAGTTTTTTGAATGCCCTACATTGAATCCATGGGCTTTGGACTTTTTCACCCATTAAATAATACTTTAAAAAATCATGTTATTAAAACTTCTATCTTCTGAAATATAATAGGACAAAATTTTTCTTCAATTTGTTCTCCCAGAATTTGCATGTTATTAAATTCCAATAAATTCATGGTGGCAGATGACATTTCATAGAATCATATTGTATTACAGACTTTCTTCTTGAAACAAGCAATTTTTATGATACTTTTTTGAGTTGTAGCTTGATCACTAGTGAAATCGTTATTGCCATTGTGTTGCTATTGTTGTTTTCTAAAAAAGCATCTTTCTTTGCCTACAAAATTTAGATTTTATCTGTGAAAATGGAAAAAGCATTTGCTTTATTTGTATTTGCAGAAGAGAGCAATTTTTATAGCTGATTTGACAAATTTACCTTTTATTTCAATTGTTTTTTGTTTTGTTTTTTTGTTTCAAGTTTTTCCAATCAGATTATTTCTGTTTTTCTTTTCTTTTTTATCTATCATTAAAATAAAAAATAATTTCTAATTTTAAAAAATAAAACAGTTACTGTGAAAATATTACACCTAGAATATACATATTTGGCACAAAATGATTCCAACTAGAAGCTTATGTGTGAAAAAGATTATGCACTCCCTCTCCCCATAAAGACCATTATATTATCGCTCTCAGCTTTGTTTACATGGAACTATAAAATGACAATTTTTTTTAGTATAATCTAATTTAAGAAACTATTCTATGATAAAATTTATTTATAGCCTGTACAACCCCAAAAAGGCACAAAAATAAATCTTCCAATATAATAAAATACATTATCATTATCATCATCAACCATTATCAATCCACTGCAGGATGAAGATCTTTCCAAGGTCAATCCATTTTCTCCGATATCTAGCATCTCTTCTCCACATCACCCCTGTACTATAATACCATTTATATATACAAAAATTGTAAAATAAAGTACACAGTTTGAATACATTTTTTTGAATATCGTTTTGATGGTACTGGTGTGGTGCCTTGTGTCAATACATTGCCCATGTTACCCTTGTTGTTCTATTGTATCCATCTGTCAATGGTTTTTTGGATTTAGGAAAAGAACTGTTTTTTACTATAATCTGTGAATTCTTGTTAGAATAAGTAAGTTTAAGTTTTAATTTTATTCTTTTAAAACCTAAATTTTAATTCTCATTACAATAACTATACATTATGTACAAGAATTAATTTTATAAATCAGCATTTATTTTTTATAGCATCTGTATACAATTGTAATCACATTCATATCGGCTTTTTCAAACCAAATTGTGCAAATGCTTTTTGCGAGTGTTAAATAATAAATGAATACCCTCTGACCCATACAAGATATAGAATTTATGCAGCAATAAAAGGAATCCTCTTATTACTACGACTCAAATATTTATATATGAGCAAATCTGAAATACTGGCACAGAAGGTGTGACTATAGAACAGTCACTTTGAATTACTATATATAACTTATGAATGAATGACGCCGATGAAATTTACTAGAATTTACTGAACATCATTCCAACTGAAATTAATCATATATATAAATCAGCATTTATTTTTTATAGCGTCTGTATACAATTGTAATCACATTCCTATCGGTTTTTTCAAACCAAATTGTGCAAACACTTTTTGCGAGTGTTAAATAATAAATGAATACCCTCTGACACATACAAGATATAGAATTTATGCAGCAATAAAAGGAATCCTCTTATTACTACGACTCAAATATTTATATATGAGCAGTAAATTCTAGTAAATTTCATCGGCGTCATTCATTCATAAGTTATATATAGTAATTCAAAGTGACTGTTCTATAGTCACACCTTCTGTGCCAGTACTTCAGATTTGCTCATATATAAATATTTGAGTTGTAGTAATAAGAGGATTCCTTTTATTGCTGCATAAATTCTATATCTTGTATGGGTCAGAGGGTATTCATTTATTATTTAACACTCGCAAAAAGTGTTTGCACAATTTGGTTTGAAAAAGCCGATATGAATGTGATTACAATTGTATACAGATGCTATAAAAAATAAATGCTGATTTATATATATGATTAATTTCAGTTGGAATGACGTTCAGTAAATTCTAGTAAATTTCATCGGCAGCGTCATTCATTCATAAGTTATATATAGTAATTCAAAGTGACTGTTTTATAGTCACACCTTCTGTGCCAGTACTTCAGATTTGCTCATATATAAATATTTGAGTCATAGTAATAAGAAGATTCCTTTTATTGCTGCATAAATTCTATATCTTGTATGGGTCAGAGGGTATTCATTTATTATTTAACACTCACAAAAAGCGTTTGCACAATTTGGTTTGAAAAAGCCGATATGAATGTGATTACAAGAATTAATTTTATATTTATTTTTCATATTTACAATTTTGATTTTTTTCTGCCTGAACAGTCGCTTTGAATAACAATTTTGATTTTGCCATAGGTGACAAACATTACCTCTAAATACATACATTACAATTATGAGCTATAATGAAGCATTAGTATAATGGATAGCATTTTTCAATGAATCGAACTGTTTCAGCAATAAATTCGGTTAAGCAAATTGACTGGGTAATATTCTCTGTAACTTATTGAAATAAAATCTTAGTATTGATGTCTGTGTTTTTTTTAAAAAAAAATGACGAATTTCTGATAAAATACATTTAATGTAATTTCTAATACCACGAAAATAAATAAAACTCTATCGGAAAATTCAAAATTTAATTTTATGTATTCTTTCAAAGAGAAAGAATATAATTAAAAATAAAATTTAGTGTATTTTTTTTTCCACAAGTGGGTAAAATAAAAAAGACTGTATTCGTAATATGTATTGAGTTGAATAAAATTGTCACACCAAACAAAATAATATATTGTTTGTTAATAGATTTTTTTCATTTCAAATGATTTTTGGATTGACCTGATATTTTTATTAATTTTCAACGCAAAGTCTATTTTGAAAAAAAAATGGCTACTTATAAATATTTTCCCTTTGTATTTGACTTTATTAAATAAAAAAAAAACCAAGAGTTTTTCTTTTAATATTTATTTACATGTTTAATCACGTAATGTTTGTATGCTTAATTTAGTTGAGTTGTTTATAAAATATTACATTGCCCTCTTATGTAAATGAAAAACATACCACATATTCTTGGATATTATTAAAAAAATAGTCCTTTTTTATACTTAAAATATACTAATGAATACAATATAAAATTATTTTGCACAAACAAGGTATATGAAGTAAAAGAATGATACTCTGCTTAGACCAGTGGTTCCCTACCTTTCTAATATATGGAACACTGTTGTGAGGAAATTTTTTAGGTGGAACACTTACTAAGTTAAAATGAAATAAATTTGTCAACACTTCTTTAATTAAAATTAGACAATTACAATTTCAAATCAATATTTATTGTTGCATTTTAATATTTACTGAAAAAATTATATAATTATAATTTATAATTGTAATTTATAATTAAAAAAATATTTACAGAAAAAATTATTTTACTCAAGTAACAAATTTAATGCAAAACTTATACCTGAAGCATTTTACATATTTCTTCTATATTGGCATGAATACAAGACAAAGTCACCTTCATTGCTTCTCTAAATTTATTAATCTTTTATTTTAGTTTTTATATTGCCTAACATGGAAAACCCTACTTTACATAAATATGAAGTTGAAAAACATAATAATCTTTTTATAGTCTTTGATATTTGTGGATATTCTTGTTGGACAGATATCCAAAATTTGTCAAAACTCATTTCAGCATATTTGATTTTCAAAGTGCATTCAGATGACAAGGATATAAGCTCCTCTTTCTCTGGCACATTAAATTCAGGATTATTAGATAATTGTTTTGAAAATGGATTCTTAACCCAGTCATATTTGTCTGTGTCCAGAGAAGGAAACCACTTTCCTATATTGTTCAATATTGATAAATTTTCTCATATCAAAGAATCACAATCAGTGCTGCTGTTGTGCACAGATGGAAACTTGCTAAGATTATTTTCTTCTTTTTTTTAAAAGTATGATCTTCCTATGGAAATCTTGTAGTTTGTCTGTTTATGTTACGATATTTTCATTTGCATCCTGCATGGTCAGTGTTCAAATAATTAAAAATGTTATTAAATAGCCCAATTTAGCATACCACATATCATTCTTAATATCTGTGAAGTACATATTTTCTTGTTCAAAGAAAAGAAGCAATTCCTTTTTTAGTTCAGCATGTGGGAAAGCACTTTGCTCAAGAAAGTCACCTGATTTCTGTATGAAAAAGTAGGCCTTCATATTTTATTCCCATTGCTAAATGCAATTGTTTAAAAATTAGAGATTTCAATGATCTCACCTTTATGTAATAGAACACTTTCTAATTCTGCAGGTAATGTTTTTGTAATAAGTTCCTTTCTATGTAAAAAGCAGAGATTTAAATAAATCTCATTGTTTCATTGCTTTGCAAAGACCACAAATCCTTTGACTGAGCCTATCATTGAAAAAGCCACATCATGTACAAATTTCCATGAATTGTTCCCAGGTCATATTTAAATGTTCAAAGTAAGAATTAATTTTGTTATAAATGGCTTCTTCCATCATTCTTTTTGATAACTTTCTACAACACAAAAATTCATTGACTATTTTATTTTCTTTAACAAATCTAATGAATCCAAGTAAAATCACTTTTTCACTGATTATCATTGGATTCATCAATTTGAAGAGCGAAGTATGATTTTGCAGGAACTATTGCACTATTAGCAATTTGAAATTCACATACACAATACACTGGCATTGGATAATCTTTATCACCTATTCTATTCATATATTCATCCATATACTGATGATTAATTTTAAGTTTTATTGAACTGCTGGGTTTTTCATTTAAACTGGCTGCCTCTTCATTTTCATTGTCATTCTTTGAACTTGTACCACAATTATTTTTCCTTATGATAAATCTATCATTTCTAGGAGTATAAAATTTATTATAAATTATATATATATATATATGAAAAACAAAAACAAGTTTTAATCACGTTAACTTGCTGTCGCTTGTATTTATGATCAATAGATGGCGTTTTACCAAAAACACCGACCAAGCGTACGTTTATGTAACAACAAAAGAGTCAGAATTAACTATCTCTTTCATTTTTCCCACCCTCAGATCAGCTGATTTCAAGCTAATTTGCTATTATCAGTGAAGGATAGAGCCAGAAACTAGATCTAAACACTGACTCCAAGTGTTTATGCAAAAAGTTTCTATCAGTTTGCAAGCATGAAATTTTTCAGACCGGTAAAGTCTTCAAACTCAGCCTAACAAACTAGATAGCTATATGGGTCTGATCTCAGTTCAGTTTCTCCACATAGTCAAAGCCTCCACAATATATATCATTGCAGAAACCTTTAAAGGTACATTTATGAAAAACAAAAACAAGTTTTAATCACGCTAACTTGCTGTCGCTTGTATTTATGATCAATAGATGGCGTTTTACCAAAAACACCGCATACTTACAATTGTTTATTAATATAATGTTATTAATAGAAATTTGACTGTGAAACAATTAAACATATACCACCTCTATTTGAAAACAAAGACAAAAACAAACTGTAGCAATAGCTAAATATTTTATATTTCTCTGTTCTTTCATTAGTAATGGAAAAAAGTAGCAAACTGCAGTAGATTTTGAGGCAATATCACAGCAATTAGACCATAAACAGTCCAATGCAGGCAAGATGAAACATATGACACAATACATTATCAATGTTTGGATTGCTCATGATCAATACGTTTTGTATGAAAATGTGTAGCTTAGAAACACACTTGTCCTATGTGATATGCAAACTCACTTCTGATATGAAACTGATCTGAATCATCCAGATTGTTATCTGAATGTTATGGGCTGCCATACATACAATCAATGTGCTGTCAGTTTCTAAAAAATAAAATTAAAACAATTGCAATCAAAATATGTTGTAATCTAATCAAATTGACATTTTAAATATTAAACTATAAACATAACTGCATCATTATCAAGTTAAATATTATGAAATAGTTTGATATAATAATAATCTGGCCTTGTACAACACTTGTGAAATGTTTACAGAACACCAGTGCTCCATGGAACACAGGCTTCGTCTGAAAAAAATGATTATAATTGCAAAAAAAAACTTTATCACAAAATATAAAAAGATAAAAAAAAAATTATATAAAAAGAAAATAGTTATATTGCTTACAAAATTAATTCACCTCTCTTTCTTTCTCTATTTCTCTTTCACACACCCAAAAAATAATAATATAAATATATACAGTTCAAAAGATAAGTCTGAATATATAATGCTACAAGTAACATGGGAAGAACTTAGTTGTCTGTTTAATTAGTGGGGAGAACTAAGGACTTGATATTTTAATTTTATTATAAAAACATTGATGTTTATAGATATAGAGGTAATGAAAACATATAATCTCACTGTAAAGATGTTAAACGTTGCGAGTCTGATGTTAAAGAAGTCAAGTATGAATGATATGCTTGATAGGATGATTGTTAATTGATTCTTTAAGTTTAAAGTGCAGTATAAAGAAAAAAAAAAGATCCAAGAACTTATAGTCTCTTACAGATAATAAATTACTGATATTCATATTAATAGAAATCATCCTACTATTTGAAAAATATTATCGGTAATAGGAAAAATTTTATTTTAATTAAAAAGCTCAAATATTTGGAACTCAGATACCAATGCTTGAATTTATTTTCATTATTTTTTTAAAGTCAAACATAGGATTGACATAATTGAATATGCCTAATATTAAACATTTCAATTCTTACATTAATCTAAAAGCAAGAATGGAATAAGTTTTGTAAATAAACTAATTATAATTGTTAAATCTCTGATAAAAATTATTACATGGAGTTGGTGGAATGTCTATTTGTAAAACAAGCATGAATGCTACTACGTCTAGGCAACAAATAATTAAATTAGTAACATAAAATAAATCTTTGGAGATGAAAAAATTCCAGCTTTGTATTATATTTTTCAGGTGCTTCAGTCAAAATGACTGCTGCCTTTTTTTTTTTTTTCAAAATAAATATTTGTGAGAAAATAGCATTCTTAAAAAAAGAAGTTGTATAGGAAATAATCATTGTGTAATATGTTAATATTGGGAATTATGAATACTAATTTGAGAAACTTTAGAATGAAGGAAAAGATAAGTTTTAGAAAAGAAATGTATTTTTTTAAAGATGCTTGAATGTTAAATCTTAAAAGAATAGAGAATAGATGATAAGGAATTCTAAGAATTTGATAAATAGATCTAGGAGACCATATAAAATCTTCATAAATATTTTTTTTATTAAATTGCAGAGAATATTTAGTGATATAGTTATCTATAATAATGAAAAGTTTGAGATATTTTTGATGTGAAGAGGAAGATAAAGCATCCATATAAGAAAGTCTGATTTATTCATTGATGAGAGAGATTTGTATATCTGATAATTAATGTTTTTTTTATGATTAATATATCAATAAATGGTAATGAGCTCAAAAAGATACTGATGAAATGTATGTAGGAGACAAATCCAGGAGCTTTTTATCACTTGATGTCTTGAATATTTGTAAGTTTAGAAATAAATTTATTAATAAGTAGAGAAGAAGATAGTAATGTTATATTTTTGATTAGATGGAAGAGTTAAAGGATAAGAACTAAATCAAATACAAAAGGGATGTCAAACTGATTTAAAAACATATTGTAGTAAAAATTAATAGTGCAACTTAAGAAATATTCAAAAATGTGATAATTTTATATGTGAATATTAAAAATAAATATTATAATAAAATGAATAATGATTACATTATTCTAATTCTTAAATAAAAAAAACCACATATTTAATTAAATATCTAGTAATAAATGAAAATCTGAACAGAACAGAGATTTAATACAGGGTATTAGTAAAAGATGAAAAAGTACAGTTAAAGGAATGAGAATAAAGTAAGTTTCAAATATAAGGTTTTGAATCCAAGCTAATTTGCTTATATAGTTATATAAGTCGGAAATTATATATTTTATTAATGTCAGGCACCTTTTCTTCTTTATCAAGAATGGTATATACCAAGGGTAGCCAACTTTTGTGTTCATAAGATCTAGTTTTTATTTTAAAAATGTTTTGCGATCGACTTGTCATAGGCGTAATCTAAGTGGAGGCAGGTGTGAAATACGCACCATTTTTATATATCTCTAGTAAAAAATAACAATTATTTAACGAGCCAAAAAACTCTTGTCGGGGGAATTAAAGCTACATAAGTAATAATTATTAACAATATTTATTAATTCAAATTAGCTACATTAAATCAAGATTAAAGATATTATTTTCAATAATGATACGACTTAGTGGACTTCACCTATCTGGAATTGAAAAAAAAAGTTAGAACAAAAACAAAAATAACAAAAAAACTTGAAAATCTTGACTTAATTTGTTTCACTCGTTACCCGACAGCTCTTGTCAGATTGGCCTCGCGATCGACCAAAAATGGCTTTGCGATCGACCGGCGGATCGCGATCGACTTATTGGACACCCCTGGTATATACCAATAAAGGCTTTGCATGACTGTGTATATATATATATAAACTTCCAGAGGAGTAAGGACAGGATTTGAGAATTAATCTTGTAATTTTTTTCCAAAACAATAAATCCCAAGATTTATTATTTCAACATTATTTCATTAAAAAATTTACTTTAGTCTATTTTATTCGTTTTAAACAGTTTAAATGTTGTTGTATCTTTTATAAATAAAAAAAAAAAAAAACATCATTTGAACAACCTATATTTTATCTAAATATTTAAATGGGTAATCCTCACTATGTTTTGTGTTTAGCATCACCCCCCCTCCTCCATTACAATAGCATATTCTATTTTATAATTTGTATATATACTCTGTATTTTGTATTATGTTTCCTTTTTATTATTATTTGCATTCATGGAAATCGCTAATATTTAGAATTTACAATCATTTACCTTATAATTAATTTTTGTAATCGTTCAAAATATTAAAATATTTTAATGTTGAAATCATTAATTTGATTATTCTAAAACACTATAACTGAAATATTATCTACCCTGTGCAGTTTAAGGCACTATCGATTATCAGCTGAGCAATAACTTTAAAAAAAATTCAGCCTGGAATCACGGAATTAAATTAATACATATTTAATCTTTTAGAAAGATATTTCAGAACGTCAAAAGATCTCCCGACCAATTCATAATACGATTATTTTTACATTACAATTTCTTTTACAAACTCTGAATACAAAGCTAAATTAACTGAAACTATTTAATAGTAATATATATCTATGTCTATGTCCAAATGATTATGTTAATCTATTTTTTATAATCAATATGTTTTTTAAGAAGTTTGTATAGAATATAAGTCCGCTTTTTATTCACGTATAAGTAAACATGAGATAAGTGAACTATATATATGAGTGCAGTGTAATTCATAAATTTGACTTCTAAAAGCTTATTATTGAAAACAAATAATTTGTTCACGTATTTGACGTACGCGCGAAGCTTGTTACAAATGTATCGTGATTATAATTAGTCTCTGGGCAAAATTTTGTACTGCGATCAAGCATTTTAGATATTTATTTTAATCTTTATCAGAATAGAAAATTTTAACGTTTTACTGTAAATTAATTTTTACTATTATTAAGATGCATTTATATTTTAATGATGCCGTATATATAAAACGTATAAATAAATACTTAGGATTATAATTAGGCACTTTATAATTACCATTAAAAGAGTTTTAGTTCTTTTTTTTTTTTTTTTTTTAAAAAGGTTAAAAATGGAAAACTTTAATACCACAAATAATACTAGAAATGAAAAGAATATAAAATAAAAATAAAATTCTAGATTCTAACATAAGTTGTATACCATATTTATGCGGCTGAATAATGTGATCGAGGGGGGAGGGGTGTATAATATTAACTTATAATAAAATAAACCCAAAAAAAACTAAGATTGTAATATAATATCTTCTTATACATTCTTAAAAAAAAGAAATGCTTAATTTTATTTAAATATATTTACAAATAAGTCATATTTGCAAATATGTCTCCTTTCTCCATTAACATAAATATCACACGACTCTGACGTCTTCGTAAACAGCCGTCGATAACGAGTACGATCATTCTAACACCAGAAGTAAAAAAAGATAGAAGGAAGAACAAAAATATCTGAAGTAAGTTTTGCATGTCTATAAAAACCATTTCGTGAATCGAAATTCATGTACATATATCAGCATCAAAGATTGTTTATCTGATAACTTGAGATGTAGTCTTTTAACTTTTTGGCAAATTTAAAGATTGGTTTTATTTCAGTTCAACAGCTTTCAGTCTAGAAGGTCCTATTCATAGTGCTCAAACTTATCTGCTGAGATTAATAAAGAGAAAAGAACAAATTTAATAATCCATAATTATATAAATTTCTTGATTTTACATATTCCACTTTCAGGATAAAGCAATACATGAGTCTTTTTTATTTATTGGTAGACGTCGCTGTCATTAAATTATGTCTTTTTAAGATCAGTGCATTTTGCACATATTACTTTAATATTGTTTGGATTAAAACAATAGCCTGATTCCATTTCATTGCTCAAAAAACACAGATTTTACATTGGGATCTTTCTTTTCACAGTTGTAAATATATTTATGTTGTGCTAGTCTGGTGGTGCTATTAGCACATGATTTCCCAAAGTATGATTGCTCTACACGGTTTGTTGAAGCTGATCTTGTAAACAATCTGGAGGGCCTGGATCAGATGCAATCTATCCTTCATGTTATTTATGAAACTGATTAGGTTGGGAGGGAAGAGTTTCCAAAGCAGCTGACATTAAATGCATTGGAACATATATTCAACTCAGGCATAAATGGAAGACTTATTCACTTATTTGTATTCTTTGAATCTAGAGGGTGTACAATGTTTTGAGCATTCCAAGTAAGCTGTTGTGTTTATTGCCTACATTGATTAGATCTTTAATATAGCTTTCAATGTTACTTTTCCTATTCCCTTTAAAATTACATAATTTCCGATTTCTATAGAGAAAGTATTTGAAGCCATCCAACTTGTGTGAGGTGGGAGTGGCCATTGTGGATGTATTGTTTTTATACTATAACTTTTGCAGAATATTAGCCTTATCTTATAATTAATTTAATTGAAGTAGTTATATTTTTATGACAATTTGTCCTGACTTTAATTTGTTAAAGGCAGTCATATTATAGTGAAATCAGTGGTGTGTTTCTAAATTTAATTCCAAACCTTTCAATCTAAAACGTTTTCAAAATATGTAAATTGATCCCAATTCTCAAGCTAATAATTATCCAAGATAAATATTTGCTGAATATTTTTTTAAGATATTGATAAATTATTTAAATTTCATAAACACTAACTATTAAAATTTTTATAATTTGCACTCACATCTTTATAATTTGTACCGAAAATATTAAAAAATATTCTATAGATCATTAATTAAATTGTTCAGAACCCATTCAGAACAATGGGTTCTTCAGTCTATTTTAAATCTAGAATCCAAGGGCTTGAAATTTCTTTTTTTTCTTTTAATCACTTAAATTAAAAACGTTAAAGTCAATCCTGTATCATAACTTAATGTCTTCTTTATGAAGCTTACTATAAACATTCCAAAGACCAGTAGTATAAAATTAGAAAGCAAAGACGGAGTTAGTATCATATCTCTTTAACTGCCAATTTTCATTTGACATATCTCATTTTTTATCATCAATAAAAACATTAAAAAAAAATATTATGATATAATACCTGGTATTAATGAATATACTCTCAGAAAAGGTAGTTTTTTTAATATTCAGCTTTATTATTGTCTAGCATGCTTTCAATATATTCTATATAATGAATATATTAAAAACATACTAAACAGTTAAAAAACTACCTTTTCTGTGAGTATATTCATTAATTACCAGATATTTGTGTTGGGTCAGAAAAAAAAAGAAAATTAGTAATAGTTGATATAAAAACTGTAAAATATCAATAAACTTCAAAACAACCAAAAATTTTAAACATCATAAATCTTATCTATTAATTAAGTCAAATATCTTGTTTAAGCACTATATAAATTATATCTTTGTTCTAATTTTGTTTAGTAACAAAAACAATATTTACAGTGGGGTTTTTTTTTATTCTTTAACACAGGATGAAATCCCTAGTAACTATTTTTTTTATGGATGAAAGACATTTATTTAATAATATTGCTGAAAATCCTTTTGCTAAAATGGATAATGGTGATATTTCACAATAATTAGTACAACCTTTTTTATTTTTTTTATTCTATAATTTAGAACACAAACATTTTAAAGATTTATTTTTTTTCTATTCTCTGAAATTAGACCCAAATAGATTACTATTTTATGGGATAATTTATATTCAATCGAAACAAACAAAAAATCTTGGATCTAGTAGCCATTCTGAAACCAAATGAACTATTGGCGTTAAACCAGTTGTTTCTAAAAGTTTACATAAAAAATATTAATTGAATTATGATTTATCAAACTTTTATTTAAAATAAAAGATATATGTGTATTAACTTATTATTTTGATATATCTATTAAAAAGTTTCACAGTGTTAATATTTCAAGGTCATTGGCTTAAATATATAATCAAAAACAATAAACTTATTAAGTTTCATTTTATTAAGTAATTTGGATAGAAAAATATTTAAATGTAATATTTAACTTTAGTAAATTACATTTATAATAATTATAAAATTGTTAAACATTAATAAATTTTCCTATTATTCTATACATGATAAAATCAATCTTTTAAAAAAAGTGAAAAAATTTATTAAAATTTTGTATATTCAGATTTTTTTATGAAATTATTGTCTTTAAGTAATATTGTGAACATAATGGTGGCATGTTGTTTAAGGAAATAGATTTTTCCAATTCTTTCTCTCCTTTGATCTTCATCAATTTTGCATATTTTTGTTAAACTGTATTTTTTTTTTTTATAATTCAACTAAAAATATACTCAATTTTTCCAATATATAATTTTATTCACTTTTTAAAGTCTTGTTCTTCCAAAACAACTTTTTCATTTTCTCATCTTTTTATTATCCATGTCTTTCTTTATTTCATATAAAGTGAAATTTCAAACAAAACATTTAACAAGATTCTTTCTTAAGTCTAATTTTAAGGAGCCATAAAGTAATCATTGGAATTATTATTCAAATATCATTCATTTCAACAATAACTAACTAACAAGAATTTCTCAAAAGATTAAAAAAATTATTCTGCTTCATAAGCCTATTTATATTAACTTGATCTATTTAGATTTATTTTCTTTAGTCTCTACCAGTATCTTACATAATTTTATCTTTAACTTTCCACGCTAGTTGTAATCATTGCAACACGTCTGATATACCAAACTTTCCTTCTTAAATACTAACTCTTGTCAAATTAAAATAGCATTCACTCAATATACATGAAACAAAAACTTTTCCCTATATTTATTTCTTATGTGATTTTATAAATATTTCCTAATTCACATACCATTTTCATTGTATATATTTTTATTCAAACCAAGAACATTTTAAAAATTGTTCAACAGTTAGTTACTTTAGCTAATGTCTAATTTTTTTTTTTGTCTACTACGATTATAAACAAAAAAGAGAATGAACATTTACATACATATGCTCTTTTTATTTTGCTTTCAATCGCCCTTCCCCCACTGATGTTTTAGTTAAGAAATATCAAATAACATTAATATGTTTTTGATTAAATTCAGAAGTAAAAAATCATATTTGTTTATCATACTATTACTTACATAATAATGGCAGCTGTAACAGTCAAGAATATATAAATAGACATTAGGAATTTGCCCCACTCAATTTTTTAAAAATCCCAAAGAAGAATCAAACAGCAAACTTCTTTCTATAAACATATGTAATTTGTATAATATTTAAAATATACATACATGCACCTTTTGCAAACAAAAATATGGAATCCTTTGGATTATAAAGCCCGGATTTTTGTTTTGCATGCATTTCAGTAAATAATCATTAAATTGTACTTATCCTAATTTTTAATTGTTTCCAGAAACTATTTATCATCTATCATTCCTGCACAAATATTATTTTACTTTTCCATGATCTGAAAAGCAATGGAATCATATTTTACTGTATAAAAATTTGCCGCTTCAGTTCAGTTGCTGAAAATTCTAAAATAATGTACATAAGAATCAAGAATATACTAAATAACTGAAACACACAGGCTTATTATATACCTGGGTTTATATATGTAATATATAAGGTATATGAACACAGACTTTCACATGACCCACCACTCTCCACACTATCTTATAACACTGATACACTTGAACACACATATGTTGAAAAGATAAATAATGACCAATATACATATTTCATGCTAAACCAGCAATCATCAGTTGGTCCAGATTACCATCTCTACACATATATGCTATAAGTGCTCAGATATATATTAAGATAGCCAAACATTATACTTTAATGGACAGGCTTCAATCTACTCCACACTCCAACTCTTCAACCATCCATCTAATTGAAAATCTGATGATCCTGTCCATTAAAGTATAAGGTTTGGCTATCTTAATATATATCTGAGCACTTATAGCATATATGTGTAGAGATCGTAATCTGGACCAACTGATGATTGCTGGTTTAGCATAAAATACATATATTTTTCTACTTCTTCTTTTCTTATGTATTGATTTCTATTATAACATATACCATTTCCACCTTCTTTGACACTTTATCAATACTTTTATTTTTATTATTTGTATTACACTAACAGTTTCGACTGTCCTGCAGTCATCATCAGAGCTACAATATTCAAATATATAATTATACAATTATTACACTTATCCACTTATATATACATAATTAATACACAATATAAACAAAAAGAATTATACATTTTAATATGATCTGTATCAATAATCATTTCCCATTTTATTACCTCATCTTCTAAATAATTTTATCAATATTTTATATTAATTTATTTTATATCACTTTATTTTATTTTTTAAATATTATTTAATATAATAATTATAACTTCATCATTTATTTTACTATTTAATGCATATTATTATCATTTTTCTTATATTATAAAATCAACTTCTAATCTTGTCTTATTTTTATTAAATATTTATATCAATTAACTTTACCCACATTATAAATTATTATTATTTTTATTACAAAAAATTACTTACTTTTTGTTGATTCTATTACCAAAACCCAACTGACAAAAAAATTCAAAATTTGTATTTGTATTTGTTAGTGTAATACAAATAATAAAAATAAAAGTATTGATAAAGTGTCAAAGAAGGTGGAAATGGTATGATATGTTATATAAATACATATATTGGTGTCAAGCGTTGTTAGCCGAGAGGTCATCGCAGCCGTCTTGCAAGCAAGTAATTGGTTGCAGACGGTTGTGGGTTCGCATCCCGGCCGATGCTATGACATATGAGAAGAAAAAATACATATATCGGTGATTATTTATCTTTTCAACATATGTGTGTTCAAGTGTATCAGTGTTATGAGATAGTGTGGAGAGTGGTGGGTCGTGTAAAAGTCTGTGCTCATATACCCTATGTATTAAATATATACTAAATGTAAAATTTTATTATGCCATAATAAGTAAAATCATTTGCAAAATTACAAAAATTTGTCAAATTTCTCCCAAACTACAATTATAAGCTGAAAAATAGGCAGAGAATGAATCACATTTAAGACTTTCTTAAATAAAACAGAAAATATTCTAAGGTAAAATATAAACGTATAACAAATTTTAAATAGTTTGTTGTAGGGCAAACGTTTTTCAACATCAGCCAAAGCTAATGAAGTCAATCAAACTTCACTTAGTGATATTTTCTCTCTCACTAATAGTTAAAAATAACTAGATATATATTTACTGACTAATAATTGGATGATTAAGATGTCAATGGATTGATTACTTGAAAAAATAATTCTAAGCTTGCTTAAAATTTGACTGATGTCTCTAAATGCGGGATTGCAGACTATGCTAACCAATCTTGAGGTTATCAATATTCTTAATATTATGTATGTCCAGAAATATATATAATTTACATATATATATATTTCATATACATAAATGTTAAATGATAACAAATCATTAAACAAAAAATTGCTTTCTATCATATTATTTAATTTAAACATTATTTCTACAAGATATCTAAATAAGTCTAATATGTCAATATACCATATTAGGTAATCAGTTTAATCAATTAGATTATTTATTAAAAGAATTAAATAATTTTTGCAATTATTCCAATTTTAATATGTATTATTTTACCGTTTATTAATACTTGAAACGCCAATTTTTTTTATTTATATATTGCCTTTTTCCATCATCTAATATAGGTATTGAATGTCTTTAGAAAAATATAACTTTATTTAAATATTCCAAATACATTTAACTGTTAGTACTTGCGCATAGGTTAATATATGCACAATATTTCAAGAGGTATTATTCTCTCTTTTTCGGGTGTTGTTGGCCTACCATTAACAGTACTAGTAGAGGTCAACCAGGACTCATATTCCTGAATAATGAATTTTAAAGTAATACTCTAATCAACTGAGTTATTCTAAAAAAGGCAACAACCAATAGAAATTGCATTCATTTATCTATGAGATTCCTCCGACTTTTCCACTTTTTTCTAAGAGCAAAATTTATTAGTGGTTTCCATATATTATGTATAGTTACACTAGGATGACTTATTGGGTTATCCACCATTGTCAAGTGGGCAGCTTCTTTAAATTTTCTTCTTTAACCTTTTCTTTTCTATCAAATATTTTTGTATTTTCCAATTAAACATATGTTAATTGGTATATAAATAATCTGCTTTTCTAGACTCACCTGTTTTATCTCTTGTAATCATCAGTGTTAATGCAATTGCTTTTCAATGGGGATGACTGGTCTCCCCAATATACATTCTTCCACATTTTCATGGTATTTTATAGATGCAGCTTTTGCTTTTCAGCATTTCAAGTTTAGGCTTTGTAGATGTTACAATTCTTCATAGTGTGGTAGGGTTCTGGAAACCTGTTCTAATTTGTCTGCTATTTTTGGTATATGGGTATACTACCATATCAAAAATGGTTTTTTTATAAATCTTTTTATTGTCTATTTAATCATTTTTCATAAGAGTTCGTTCTATATAGATCTTTTTATTTTTCAAACTATTGGTTTCTGAACAAACTTCTTTTGCTCAATTCCACAGTGATATTATAACTCCAGATTTTGCGTTCTCATGTGGATGGATGTATATGCTATGTATTTTCCTGTACATGTGGGTTTTATGTAAACTGTAGTTTTGATTTTGCCATGAGGAAGTCTTGTCACAAAAACATATAATAATGCTAGTTCTTGTTCTTCTTTTGATTCTATTATGAATTTAATTGAAGGGGAAATGTTATTGATGTCCATAAAGTTTTGAGTAGTGCTTCACCATGTGGCCATACAACAAATATATCATCAACATAGTGAAGTCACAATTGAGATGGATTTGGAATAGTTTTTATAGCTATGCTTTCAAGTTCTTCCATATAAATATTGCTAATTGGGGATGACAATGAGTCCATTCCTTGATTTTGTTGGAAAATTCTGTGTTGCATTAAAAGTAAGTTGTTATTATGTAGAATGTTAATAATTCCATTACAATACCAATAGGAAGAGTTGTTCTCATTTATAAGCTATTATCACCATTTAATATTTTTCTTACAATAAACAGTGCTTTTTCACATGGTACCTTCATAAATAAACTTTCTATACCAAAGCTTACTAGTATGTCAGTTTTTCAATTTTCAGGTTTTTGATTAATTCTACAAAGTGTCTAGAATCCCTGATAAAAGACTGGGTGTTGAATTCTCAAAGTTCTTAGTCCAAGATTTCTTCTCAAAGTTATTAATCCTTTGGCATACAAGACCCAGTCCTTTGTTAGAGATTCTATACACTTTGTACAATTAATCAAGAACAAGAAAATTGAAAGAACTGACATACTAGTAAGCTTTTATGTGGAAAGTTGATTCACAAATGTACCATGTGAAGAAGCATTGTCTATTGTAAAGAAAAGATTAAATGGTGATAATAGCTTACAAAGAGAACAACTCTTCCCATTAATAGTATAATGGAATTATTAACATTCTGCATAAAAACAACCTATTTTCAATAGAACACAGAATTTTTCCAACAAAATCAAGGAGTAGCTATGGGCTCACCATTGTCACCCCTGATTACCAATTTTTTCATGGAAGTACTTGAAACCACAGTCATAAAGACTACTCCATATCCACTTAAAGTTTGGCTTCACTATGTTGATGATACATTTGTTGCATAGCCACATGGTGGAACACTACTACAAACTTTCTGAAACTGCATCAACAACATATACCCTTCAATTAAATTCACAATAGAATCAGAACAAGAACACAAATTGGCATTCTTAGATATTCTTGTGACAAGCCTCCTCATTACAAAATCCAAACTACAGTTTACAAAAACCTCATATATACAGGAAAATACTTAGCCTATACATTCAATCACATCAGAAATGCAAAACATGCAGTTATAAATACTATCACTATTGAAAAGAGTAAAAGAACTTTGTTCAGAAATCAGAAATTTGAAAAACAAAAGATATATGTAGAACAAACTCTTATATAAAATGTTTATTCATTAGCTGTTGTCAAGACAACCCTTAAATAGACAACAACAAAAAACCATAAAAAACATTCTTGATATGGTAGTCATCCATACAAACCAAAAATAGCAGACAAATTATGAAAATTCTGAAATCAGTATAACATCAGAACAACTTGCCAGAGTCACACCACATTACAAGAAATTCTAACATCTTCAAAGCCTAAACTTGAAATGCTGAATAGCAAAAACTGCATCTATAAAATACCATGCGAATGTGAAAGAACATTTATGGGTGAGACCAGTCACCCCATTGAAAAGTGATTGCAAGAACACAAACGGGTGATGAGACGAGAAAAGACTGGTGTATCTGCAGTAGCAAACAATGTATATATCAATGAACATGCCTTCAATTGGGAAAACACAAAAGTATTGAATAGAGAAGAAAAGGTACAAAGAATAAAATTTAAAGAAGCTGATCACTTGACAATGATGGATAACCCCATAATTCAGCCTAGTGTGTCTATACATAATTTATGGAAACCACTAATCAACTTTATTCTTAGTGGAAAAATCAGGAGAAACCACGTAGATAAAGATATGAAATTTCTAATGACTGTTGCCTTTGGCAAGATGGCTCAGTTGATTAGAGACTTACCTTAAAATTCAATATTTCAAAAATTTAAGGATCCAAGTTTGATTCTCATGCTATATTATCAGTGGTCAGGAAAGCAACACCTGAAGAACAGAGGAGAATAATACCTCTAGAAATGTTCATATACTAACCTGTGTACTATTACTAACAGTTGGAAATAGTCTAATATATAAATACAACTAAAATACTATCACTACAAACTTTCAGAAAAACATTAAACTGTTATAGATAACCATTTAAATTTCGATCTTTGGGTATTAAGTATTTGAGCAATGCTGTAGCTTATATAAAAATAATTGTTGAATTACAAGGCAATTTCTTTATTGATATTAGATCTTCAATTACATTATAATATGGCAAAATCTTTATCAGCCTTCAAAAAAAAAATTCTAACTTTTACCCATTGTCTCTTCTATTAATAAGCATCAATTAACAATATACAGCTTGCGTTATTTTACATCCACAACAGTTAATTTCTAATCTAAATGTTGTTTTGTTTACACTCTCACTCTCCCCTCCTTTATTATGGTAACTTTTCCAACTTTAAACACTTCTCTCTTATATTCTTTACACATCTCTGAGTGTGGATGATAAGATGACCAAAAAATAGTGATGACTATTTTAATCATGAAGTTTTGATTATTTAAATAGAGTTGCTTTAAATTTTTATATTGGCAAATAATTTTAAATAATTGTTCAATGCATTAATATGCTTTGACATATATATTTATTTTGAAAGTAGATATCTATAATATAAGCAATGAATTATATAATAGCAACATCTGCGTTAATCAGGTGAATGGTCACAATCTATGGTGATGTTATGTGCATCACCATAATACTTATTCATTTCACATATTACCACAAAAACTATTTACTGATTATACCATATGCATATTCTGTAATGCAACTTGTGACAAAATATATTAGCACATACTTCATCGGTATATAATAAACTATTTATGATTTTGAACTTTTTTTTTTTCGTGTGTCAAATACGTTGGCCGGGAAGCGAACTCGGGCCAGCTGCTTGAAAGGCAGTTATGCTAACCACTAGACCACCAACGCTTGACTACGATTTTGAACTATTCACTGTTAGATCTAATTGTCAAAACTAATCGATATATGCATATGTAAAAGGGATGACAGACTATGGGTATAAAGTTAAAAATAAACTAAATTTAAAGTATCTATAATTTACCATTATTGTTATAAATCTAGAAATCCCAACGTTGCTAATATTTTATTCATATATATATATAACACCATCATTTGCGATTATTCATAAGATGAATTCATTAGCTGCCATTCACTGACTGTGCCACATAGATAAACCATAATTACTCACGTTATTCCATATATTAAGGCTATATCATTCATATTATACTATCTGAGTATGTCATAAATAGCACTATTTAGTAGAGTGCTACTACAAATGAGGATAGATTACGTTAAATTATCACTCATTACTGCGGTAACTACTTGCCTAAATTAATCAACATATATATATTCTTAACATTCACAACTATGTGTCCATAAAAAAAAAATTAATCAAATCAAATAATAATCAACTAAGGTAGACATACCATTATTATAAATTTAGTCATTACTTTTTTCGGTCATCGCCAACCACTTTTATAACTAAGTGCTCAATACTATTTATTACAAGATATAATAAAAAAAAACTTTCATCAAGTATTTATATTTTATTTTACAGAATTTATGAATAGATGATTGGTCAAAAAATATGACCTTACAATTGAACAATATTTCAAAGCTTATGTTGCATAAAAATTATTTACAATATACATCCATATGAAGTTGCTAGATCACTTGCAATTTACCCACCGTGCATTAATTCGCTTATATTTTATTGAGCGACACCTATGAGAGAAAACTAATAACTAGAATTAAAAATAATGCTTTTATTTAAATTAATTTAAAAGCACTCCATCTTATAAAATAAAAAAAGAAGAGAGGAGGAAGTAATATATGCTAGTTATATAAATTTAATCGTAAAAATGTTTTTGAAATAGGATATTATTTTTAAACCTGTAAAACAAATAATAATAATACTTAAAATTGTTTGTAAAAAAAAAAAAAAGGAAATAAAAAGTCTAGGATAAAATGTTAAAATTAAAAAGAATTATAAACCGAAGAAACATAAACATATATATAAACCAACTTAAACGTTAACATAATATGGAATTAATAAGCATCATATTACTTAATTAAATGTAGTTTAGATACACTTAAAAAACTGATTTTAATTAATTTCATCTTAAGATCTTCGCTCAAGACAAGATAGATGATTTGACAATATAATAATACGACCAAGTATTATTCAAGTATTGATCAATGTCTGGTATCTCCATGACAATATTTATTCTAGTATCTGGAATTTAAAATTATCTTATAAAATAATGAAGTTTCTTGCAAATAATAATTAGTCATTATGGATGAAAATCATGTGGCACTCTAGTACTAAAAAGTAACAGTTCCTATTTTTTCCCAGGAATTTTATCATTTAGCTATCAAGTTTATTACGGTTATTTCCCTCACAGCTTATGACAAACCTCTTTGTATTATTAAAATGTTCAAACAGTTTAATATATATACACAACAAATCTATAAAGCTAACTAAAAAATTAATCATCATCATTATTATTACTCTATTATGGGATAAAGATCTTTCCAAGTTTAATCCAATTTCTCCGATCCATAGTTTCTTCACATCACACCAGCAAATAATCTTTATTTCATATAGCTATCTCACATGTGTTTTACAATCTATTGGAGTCTTATTTAAATCTTCAACAGTTTATAATCATCTATTCTTGTAATATATGATCCCTAGCTTCATTTAATTTCTTAATTATTTCAATGATGTTAGTGATATCTCTTGCCCATGTATTTCGTTTTTGATCTCTTCTTATGACTCCTAAAAGTCCTTCCTGATCTGCTGTTAAGTTTCAAGTCTCATATGTAAGTTATAACTAATAAAATACATCCATTTAAAATCTTTTTTTAATCACAAGAGCATATATTATTTTAATACTCCACTTTAATTCTCTAATCAATTCCATCCATTATCTATTCTTCTGTAATAATAATTTAACCCAGGTGTTTGTTGTTAACTTCTTTAAATTCCTATCATTACATTTATTTTATTGAGTTTGAATAATAGGCATATTTATTTTAAAATAGCTAAAATAAAAGAACAACATATATCGAAAATAGTTCAAAATTTTGGGATTGATAATCTCTTATGTATGCTATGTCTACAAACTTTTTAATAAAATAAACTTCTTCTCTTCCAGATCTCTATTCACGTTATATATTCACGAAAAATTTAAATTCTCTATATACCTTGGGAATATTAATCAGAGAATGAAGCAGGTTCTTAACTTTTAGAATAAATGGCTTCAAACAACATATACAAACTTCATTTATGTCATGCAAGAAAAAAAACCTTTTATACAATTCTTGATCCATTTTAGCTTTCTTTCTACAAAAATGTTCGTCATTGATTGTTGATTTATTAATATTTATCAACTTTCTCCCATGGCTAATTTAAACTAAACTCTATTACTCTTGGAATTTAATTGCGATTATTGAAAGATATGCACTCCCAAAATGAAATTTCCAAAAACCTTATGAAAGGTAATATAATTTGATATCTTAAAAAGAATATTAACAGAATATCATCACTTTTTTTTGCTGTAATAGCTTTAACAAATACCCAACAACAGTGGTCAAATGGCCAATCTTTTATGATATTGAAAATAACTCATCTTGCTCGGAACAAACTAGCAATATTTTCTGAAACTTCTAAAATATATATTAACCCTCTTGTTGATGCTACGAAGAGAGCTAAGGACAAACCATAAAAGAATAAACTTCACAAGATCCTGTCAAAGGGTCTGAGCACTTTAGTTCCAGCTGGTGGATATAAAATTACTTCATTAAAGATCAATACTACTACTACCAATAAAATTGATAGCTTTAACTATTAAACTTCTGTATCCAAATTTGATCAAACCAAAAAAGCATCAATAGAGTAGAACAACAAACTTTTTTTCTGAAGCATTTTTTAAATTTAACCCTAATAAAATAAGTAGGTATAAATAAATGACACTTGACATTGTTTTTCCTAAACCAGAAAAGATCCTTGGAGGAGATACCATAATTCAAAAGTTTTTATTAAGTTGAAGATCTAACACCTGAGCATGGTTAATATATTTACTAACATCATTTAAATAATAACTATTCCAAGGATTTGACATAAAAAAAAAATTATATCAGATTTTAAACTTAATAAATTCAACAACTGTCTTCCTTACAAGCATTTTAAAAGAATGATCTTTACAAGAATTATGGACTTAAAGTTAAGAGGAAAAGTTCTAGTAACAGTTTAAGGCTCCTTACTTTCAGAGATAGAAGTCTTTTGAAAATAAAACATAACATTAAAAAAACACACTGATTATTATGTAATATCTCAGACATTTTAGAACAAATTGTATGTAGCATGAAATCATGGTAAAGTCCAATCGGCAATTTGGAACTAAAACATTGCAAATCATCAAACTGAGATAAATATTAAAAATTTACAAATATCATTTGGAAATAATGGATGTGTTTAAAAATAGTATTCTGTACAGGTTTTATGACATTTGAAGGTGTGTATTATAACAAAACAAATTAATAAAATACATAGACACTCATTTTATATAAATAAATTATTACATTCAAATATCAGCCTTTCAAGCTAATTGTGCACGCCGAGTGTTAATAATAAATGAATACTTTTCTTTCCAATACAAGATATAGTATTTATGCAGGAATAAAATGAATCCACTTATTCCTACAACTCAAATGCTTATATATGAGCAAATCTGAAGTACTGGCAAGGAAAGCATGAAGAAAGACTACTCACTTTAAATTACTATTTACGATGACTGAATGAATGATGTCCGAATGAATGACGTTCGGTGAAATTGTCTAGAATTTACTAAATGTCACTCTAACTGAAACTTAATCATATGTCTTTCCTCACGCTTTCCTTGCAAGTACTTCAGATTTGCTCATATATAAGCATTTGAGTTGTAGAAATATTTGGAATCATTTTATTCCTGCATAAATACTATATCTTGTATTGGAAAGGAAAGTATTCATTTATTATTAACACTTGCAAAGCGCATGCACAATTAACTTGAAAGGCTGATATTTGAATGTAATACAATTGTAAACACAGCGCTATATAAAAATAAATGCTTATAAATAAATTATTGTAAATAATAATGAATATTAAGTAATAATAACATGTGATGTGCATACTGGAAGATAAAATATAACAACAACTTCACACTAAGGAATAGCTATTTACTTATTTAGATATTTGCAAAAAGTATAAATAATATAATTGGTCCTGCTCCACCTAATATGGTAAATGCTCTTGCATTGGTATGAGATTCTCAATCACCTATTTATTCCTCATCAAAAAAATAATCAATACAGAAAGAACTTTGATAAAAAGAATTGATATGATTGTAGTTTGTGCGTCACAATTCTGATCAGTAAAAGTTATAAAAAGTTTTGGCTGAGTTTAGAATTATTACTGTCTACATGAAATTATCATCCACAAGCAAGTGAAATTATGGAATGTTTGAATGTTCTTTTAACAAATGTTATTAAAAATATATATTTTATGATTGCAGAGCCCTGGGATACTAGGTATATATTAAGGCCTCTAATTCAGAAAACTACTGAAAAAATATCTAGATTTATAGCTTGGAAGTCATTATGCAAATTTCTCTTTCCTAGAAGTGCTGAAATTGAAACAAATGAAATTAAAAAATAAACTCAACTAAAATGAATGGAAGAATCCCATGAGATTGTGATGTCACATTTAAAGTAGATAAAAAAAATAGATGATAACAAATCGTAAACTAAATATGCTTACTGACTAATGACAAAAATGTGAAAGAACATGTGAATCTTGGAAATGTGGAAGGCTTGATTGAAAATTATTACTAAAGCAAACCATTTTAAAATACTATTTATATGTATAGTAAAGTAAAAGAACTTTTAAAAATGGTATACCCATGCAGATAAATTATTTGATAATGCGAGTTTAACTCTATGATATTATTTAAATAATTAAATGTGTTTACATAATTCATCAAATATTAGAAGCAACATTGGGATAAAAGAAACAATCCATGTTTTTTTTTCTTCAAAGATTAAGATTGTGGAAGGTTTTATAATGAAATAAATCATTAACAACAGTAATTTATCATATTACTGCTGTGTTTGGTTACAGGTTTGGTTCCAAACCAACAGATGTAAAAAGAAACAACTACCCAAAAATTAATATATACAATTTATTAGTACTAAAAAATATACACCCTTATTAGTTAAACAATAATATACATATATTGTTTATACACATTAATGCTGAGGTAGTCATGCCGAGTATGGAACTCACTTCCAGCTAATGATTAGCCTGCCTTATGAGCTCAGGTAAGACTCATCCAGCTATGTATTTAGCTTGCCTCACATCAAGTGCAGACATAGCAGTTTCCAGTTCATAGGTGGATTTGCCTCACTGTGTGGACATTGTGACAATGAGTAGAGAGAGACTACCCTTTCTGATGGCAGAGGATTTATTGGAGAGCACATTCAGTCATTCAGGTTGACAAAAGTAATTGCTCTCTGCCTTGTCTCCAAAAGTCTGACTATTTAATGGCAGATCCCCTACCTTGCTGGAAACATGCAGATTTGGTGCATGAACTCCAGTGAAGGATTTAATCTCATTGGGTAGCAACTTGGTTCTAGACAATCAGTTAAGGAATCTGGAATAGTCCACTTGGGGCAGATATGACATCTCTCCCCTCTCTAAAATTAGCTCTAAACAACATAGTCACCGAGATGCACTGGATGACATATTGTCCACTTTGTTGTTTTTTCTGGTTGATTGCTGTTCCTGTCTTCAGCTTTTTTGCTTGATGAACTTGTTTCTAGTTGTTTACTGCTGTCTTGATTTTGTTGCTTGTCTTCCCTGCTTGAGGTACTCATCCCAGGTTGACCACTTCTCTTGATAGCTTCTGATGTGTGTTTGAGTCTTAGCTGGTTGTGATGTGATGATGATGATGACCATCTTCTGTTTGCACAACAACAGTTGAGTTACCACTGCAGATATCTATATTGTGGACCTGCAGTACATACGGCATAGTACTTGTGTCCCTATTTGGAGTTTTATTTTGTTTTTATCTTCTTGTTCAAGTTTGACATCCGGTTTCAGGGTTGATAGCATAGTTCTTAAGAGTCTGTTGAATAACAGTTCTGCAGGAGGCTTCCCTGTTAGTGTGCTTAGAGTGGAGTTTTGCACTAGCAGAGTGCTGGAAATTCTGGTATTCCAACTTCCTATATCCATTTTTGTTATCAGCTTTTTAGCTTCTTGTACCAATCTCTCTGCCTGACCATTACTTTCCAGATGGAATGGAGGGCTGTTCACAAATTTGATGTTGTTATTAGTGCAGAAGTTTTTGAATGCACGAGATAAAAAAGCTGTGCCATTGTCAGTCACTAGTGTTTTAAGAAGACCATGTGTGGCAAATAGCCTCCTCAGAGCTTCTATTGTGGCTGTGGAGTGAAGTGATGGTACCTCCACAACCTCCAGTCACTTGGAGAATGAGTCCACCACTATTAGCAGTAGTTTGCCTTTCCATGGACAAGCATGGTCCAGATGGAGTCTAGACCAGGGCCTTTCAGGTTTGGGCCACTAGACTGTTTTGTCTTTTGCTGGCATTGTTTTGCACTGTCAGAAATGGTGGACTTTGGTTTCGATGTCAGCATTTAAGGTAGGCCACTACACATATGATCTTTCCAGCATCTTTATACAGACTATCCCTGGTGCCCATAGTGCAACAAACTGAGCACCTGGGAATGTCTGGATTGGGGGAATTACAACTCTGGTTCCCCAGATAAGACAGCCATGTTTTGTTGAGAGATCCAACCTACGCATCCAGTAGGCTGAGTGTAACTCAATTGGTTTTTTTATTGGGCCAACCCTGTTGAACCCATTTTGTAGCTTTTGTTGCTATCTTGTGAGTGAAGCTCTCATGATTGGTTGTAACTTCAAATTGACATGCCTTTATGTTTGCGTTAAATTTTTATTCGACAGTTTTACGTGGTTTTTTTTTTAAAAATCACCGTAATGAACGTAAATTTTTTCAAAACAAAAAATAATAAAACAAATACGCACTCGCGTATTTATTTTAAATATTGAACTATGGAAACTGGCGTATTTTATTATAATTTTTCCAGTCATGAGGGGAAATTTTTTCAAATGTCTGACTGTGCCAGATCTGTTGTTTTTGGATAGGCTTACAGGGTCAGACGTGACAATTACCTTAGTCTAGAAACATCTATGTAACCATGAAAAATCATTCATGATTAGATATAATTAGCACAAATAGTATAATTTATATGATCTATAGATGTTAAGTGTCAGCTAGAAGAGTCATACAATTTTTATTTTTAAATATATCATTGTAATAAGACCGTATAAACTTTAGACTATAATTTATTTAACAGATAAATAAAAAAATTATTACATACCTGGAATTTTACATCAGTGTTATTTTGAAATAACTAAAAACTAAAAGAATAGCGTTCAATGCATATTAGCAAAAGTTTTGCGATACTTATATTTCTTTTATTGCACCAAAGTGAATATTTCTGAAGATAAATGAAACTGTAAGAGAATTGAGATTAGAATAAAGACAAAAACTTTGAAAATCTTTTAGATAGTTAACTATCTTCTTAAAATTTAAGATATTTGTTTTCAGGTATGAGCTTATATAAGCTATACAATGATAATCTAGTAAGTATCTAGTTATTATTAATTAGAGTAAACTAGGAAAAACAAACGTTTGACTTTAGGGAGTAATCGTTTATGGGGAAAAGTCGCGAAAATCTTCACCTTGTAAGGGGAAATTTGATTTGTTTGCCATTCTTGTATACATATATTAAAAGCAAATCATATAACCTAAAAAATATTGTTTTTATATGCCCTTGCAGTATTAAACTGAAATAATAACCACCACTTTTAAATTTATATTTAAACAGAGAGAGCAAAAATGAAATTGACAATAAAAGATGTTGTTGTCTTTTAAATAAGAATTAAGCTGTTATAATTATAGCAAAGCTGTAGAAAGTAGTGGCTATTAAATGAAAGTAGATCCCTTGATCCCTGTTTGAGGCTGAAAGAAAACAAGCAGGGCAAATTCCTAATGTTCACTCCATGCGCTTCTGTAGTTGTAACTGTTTTCACCATATAAAACACAAATATGAATAGACTTCTCGCCAACATTTAACAGCCAGTATAATAATTTTATTAGCGTTTCACCTCTAAGTTTAAAGTCAATATATATATATTGATGGTCTTTCTTGTCAGTTGCCTGGCAGCTTTTAACTGAAATATGAGGTGATTTTTTTAAGGGAGAACAAATGTGTGTTTAAATGCGTTTATATATTTATAATCATGATAGACAAAGCTAAACCATAGCCTTTATTCTCAGAAGGCTATAAATTAATCCAGACAAGGCAGTTGTTCGTGACTGAAAGTAGAGAATTCTAAGAATACCCTGATTATGAACATAGGATGCCATTAATGATGACTTTATTTTTATACTTGAATTAATAAATAATGATAAAAAGATGTTATAGGATCTGAAAACTTATCAAAGTAATACAAATAATTCAAATAATATTTTACTATGAAGTGATAGATGTTATGCATGTTAATAATGGTTACTTATATTGTTTCTGAATCAAATCCCTTCTAATTAAATTAAGTTCAGCATAGACAATATACTTGTATTTAAATATTAAATATATCTTTAATTATCTTTTATTGTTGTTGGAAAGCTTTACAAAAGTTAAAAATTAACCCTAATATATTTAAAATTAAATATATCTATACAAAAGTTCCACAAATCTGTATAAGAGAAAAAATTTTTTATTAAGAAATATGAAAAAAGCTTATATTTACACAATATGTTTAATATATCTCTTTATAATCAATAGCAAATCTAAATATTTTATAACGTTAATAATCTTTTCATGATGACATGAATAACAGTATTATATATATGCTTCTATATAACATATTGAAACAATTATTCATCTTGTGTTGAATTCATTGTTGTTTATTTTCTTCAAGAGCTGACTATATGGATATGCTTAACAATGTAATCTTTGATTTTTTTATTGAATAGGGTGATCATAAAAGAAATATTTTGCTACAGTTTGCAAAAGTAGCATCTCCAGATTATCATCAATTGTGGTCATTTCAGAGATATACTGCATAGTTTCTTATATTTACTGTGTTTTTATCAAACATTTCAAAAATTCTGTCAATACAACTTTGAATTATTTTATGATTTCTATCTTTAAATATTTTTAGTTTTACAATGTTTTTTTTTTTTGTTTCAACTCCGGTGACTAGTATTACTTAGACCTCTTTTTTTTTGTTTAGTTACATCATACTCTGTAAAAATATGGCAGCACTATAATATTATATATATAATATAAACAAGAATAGTTTTTTGCTCAAGTTCCATCTTTAGTAAACTTGATTAATCAGTAATTTCTGTATGCTAATACACTTAAATCTTCATTCCCAGACAGATTTTTGATGTTTGCCTTTATCAATAAGAACTTGGGGTACAAAGTTGATATTTAAGAACATGGCAATCACCTTTAACTTTTTAACTGTTATCAATACAAAAACCTAAAATTGAAAAAATCCAAAGTTTTTGAATTCAACCCTATCTTTTTGCATAGTTATATATAGAACTGCCCTAATAATCTCATTTAATTTCCAACTGAACTGTTTTATTTTTAGCAAGAAATGAGTATGATAGCAAAATATCACTTGACTCTTTTGCTTAAATAATATGACATACACAAGTCTCTCTCTTTCTCTCTCTCTCTCTTTCTATATATATATATTCTAATATTCTTAAGGATAAATGATGAATTCATAGTATTATTTCCAGGAGTTTCCCATAATAAAAACAAATAACCAAGTAGCTGATATTTCAGTACAGTAACAAGTACTTTCATCACAGTATTACCAAGTACTTTCCCGAGAGCTTCTTCTTTCTCTGAGGAAAGTACTTGTTATTATACTGAAACATCAGCTATTCAGCTATTATATTTTTATTATGTGGAAACTCCCTGAAATAATACTATTAATTCTTATATATATATATATATTGTAACGGACTGATGAATAGACAAACAGATAGCCGACCGCATTGTGGCATCAAAATGTAATGGAATATGAATAATTGATAAAAATCATAATAGAAAATAAATCGATGAAAGAAGGCCTTAAATGTAGGCATCAAGAAAAAAAATGTAATGGACCAATGATGTACTATCAACAGTCCTTAAAGAATAAGCTATATATATTTAGGTTATATACTCATCCATTCCTCTAAAGATCTGACAGATACTGACAACCAAAAGAATGGTTAGCATTTCACAATTTTGAGATAGATAAAAGAATTCAATCACTGCTCTTAAAGTATACAATGTTCCATGAACACTCAGATGATCATCACATTTCAGTCTCTTTAAGTTACTGCAATCCATAATAGTCTTCTGCAAACACTATTGCACTGCCCTGCTTACATCCAAGTCTTAGGGGCTACTATTTAAAAAATATTGCCTTGCTCATCTTTGGGAGTCTTAGAGGATAATATTATACATATATCAAAAGAAACATTGCCTTGCTCTCTTTGGAGTCTCAGAGGCAAAATCATGGCAGGACTACTGTTAACTGCTTCATGATAACTAATAACTAATAACATAATTTGGGCTGGAGCAGTGAATAAGATCAATTAGTCATGAGTGACATGAACACATCACATCCTCAAGACAATGACAAAAATTCCCCATCCATCATCAAACCTTGCAATAGAACCAACGAAACTCCAACAATCAAATATCCAATCTAACCTTCAGAACTCTAGATTTTCTACAACACAAATTTTCCAAATATGGATAAAATTACTACTCTACAATTTAACACCATCAATGTAATTCTAAATTGAAACTAAACTCCAAAAATGCAATGGACCATCTACCCATCTCTAACCATTTACCCAAATCCATCTCATTACATTTGCTGAAACAAGAATCCGGCTGTCCATGAAAAATTTGGAAAGATCCAATAACACTACAACCAAGATGGATCTTTACTATCATTTAACCCCCATTCATTCGGCAATATGCACAGGATCCACCCAATTTTCATGTCAATCCATTAGATTCCCTAGAATTCAAACTCAGTCGTGATCTGAGTAATTACTCTGTTCAGGTATAAATTATAAGAATATATCTAGCCAATGTGGGCAATGACTTGATGTTATGGTTTATATAGATACGTGAGTTCAATGATGTATTCTCAACAAATTATAGATAATCCTTGATGTAAAATCAATTAAAATCAACAAGTTTATTTTATCTTAACATAGCACATTTCAATACATAAATATACATTTTAAAACACCATAAACATGATTCCTACACTTCCACTCAATCTCATTAAAATAATAACACAAAAAATACATAAAAAAAATACATAAAATGATAATATCATCAACTATAGGTCATTCTTGGTATATATAGGTCTCTACCTTTCATGCCATCATATTAAAAAAAAAAATTATGATCTTTAATACCAATCTAAACAAATGACATTGTTTGTTATTTATTTATTTTTAAAAAAATAAGGTATCATCATATCAATATACAAATTATTATTTTATACATATAATTGAACTAATGGGTTCGTATGTTGCTATTATAAATCATGAGAACTGGAATTGCCACCAATTGATTTTATAAGTAATTGTTAGTATGTGTCTTGTTAATAATGGGTAATATAGGTTTTATTAATAATTAATTTTGTTACTAAATGTTATGTTGTTAATGAGTCAAAAATAAGTCTTACCTTCATTTATATTCATTTCATTATAGTCTAGTCCTTCTCTTTTTTTTAACAGAACCATTTATATTTTTTTTCTTATTTCAAAAAATACATTTTATATCATGAAATGCATATATCTAAATTCTTTGGTACTTCCAGCTCAAAAAATCCAATGTGGAAGTAAAAAATAAATAAATAAATACATAAATGAAGAAGAGAAAACCTTAAAATTTTATAGCATCAGTATGTTAACCATAACGAACAAACAGTTACATGTCAGCATAAAATTATGAACGATTTAGTAAACATTCTTAATCAAACATGAGCATCTTCTTTACATGGAAAAATTCATGGTAGATTGAGAATTTTCAGCATCTTTTATTTACTTCATTATCCAAAGTAGTGTCTTCTACGATCTATCCAACTCCCACAAGTTGACCAAGTAGTTTGGATAATCTTTGATTTGGCCACTTTCATCATTGATCTATACAACTTCACATAATATATGGTTGCCATTTATATATATATATATGATGGTGAGAATTCACACCTATGGATCGTGTTTCTCACCCTCTTTAAAACCCATCTGAGTTGCCTTGACTGTTCACAACAACTTTTAGCACACCGCATCATTTTTCTGTTTATATATATATACATAAAATTCTTTCCTTATATCAGCAGTAGAAATGTTTTAGCTATAATAAACAAAACACGATTAAAGTCATTTTTTTTCTTTTGATGTTAAATGTTATTAAATTTAAAACTTTCAACAGTTCTAGTGTTATCAAACGCTTGATTAATGTGAATGAATATTTTATTACATATTTTTTATAGCAAATAGTTCAATATAATTATCAATAAAATAAAAAATGTTCGTTCCTGTATGCTTTAATCAACAGGTTATAATTTGTTTATTTTGTTAAATTTTCATAATTTATACAAAAGTTCAATCCCAATGGATGTCAAGTGATATTCCTTCATTTCAGTTTTTTTTACATATATAGATCAAATCAAAAAAACTTACAGTTCCATGCATCTTTGTTCTTTCTTTAAAATGCTGAAAACATTTTACCAAAATACGATA
Source organism: Epiperipatus broadwayi (assembly GCA_028023455.1). Lineage (NCBI taxonomy): Eukaryota > Metazoa > Onychophora > Udeonychophora > Euonychophora > Peripatidae > Epiperipatus > Epiperipatus broadwayi. The sequence goes on along the minus strand of JAQFVV010006360.1, from coordinate 426,790 downwards.
GTCAAATTATCTGAATTGCTGTCATTAACGAATATAAAATCAAAAAGAATCTTGCATATAACTTTTTCTATATGTTTTTTTAACATTCCAGCCATTAGAGAACAAACAAAAAAAAATGTTATTGTTGTTATGGTTACATTGTACTCATCAGGTTTTTTTCTCCCCTTCGCATTACAATACTAAGTTATAAAATGGTTTTTTTTTTTTAGTTTTATTCTTTATAAAACTTTCTCAATTGTTCTATCAAATTTGTTATTTTAAAATATTAATAAAATTAAATTTAATAACAAAATTTATGATTTTGTTTCAAGCATTTCCAGTTCATTAAACTACAATATAATTTTTATTCATAGCGTTATATGTCATCAATTCAAATTGTTCAATAGATGTATTAATTTTATAAATTAACACATCTATGTATATATTTATGTTTAAATGCATTTAATGGTAAGGATAGGAATGAGATTTATAGCGATCCTTACAATTCCCCCAATCCAAAAAGGTTAAAAGTTTAATCCCCTTGAACTTTTGACATTTTTTAGAATAAAAAAGATATTTATATTCAATGTCTCATCACCATTGAGGATTATTTTCCTTGTCAGTCGGTTAACTAACTTACAATTTTATGTCTGTACAAAATTTGACCCTTTTAATCACTCATATTCAATAATCCCTTTTACTTTCTCTATTTAATTTTTATTTAAATAGTACTGTCTATCAAATAATTGTATCATGTATGGAGCGAAACAGAATCTGACTGGTTCCATATTCCTATTTAGGCAGCATAAAAACTTGTCTCGTTGGCTTCTTGTCCTGCTCCGCAGAGTCACAAGACTCTAGAATAACCACACGGAATATGGAATGTCCATATACATACATAGTAAGATACACCCTCATATCTCAGTCAGTTCTGAAAGTAGCTGATACATGCTCAATTATGCAGTCAGACATACTCTCACCACAAAACGCCTTTTCCATTGTCACTAGTTTTCATGTTGTCTTCTTTCGAACAACACGTAAATGGCAATTATGAGTGCACTCTAAAATCCGATTTCCAACCTTCTCATATCCAACTTGCACTAATTTCCTCTATGTTTCCTTTCTAATTAAAAACATGGTTTCAGACTTCTAGGATTATAAGTCCTTTTTATTTCACCATTGATATTCAACCAAAATGCATTAAAGTTAGCTTGTTTAACAATAACCAATGGACCATCATATTTAGGAAAATAATTTATAATACTTATATTCAGTCGGTTTACTAACAGGCTGCACCTTCACAAAAACTCTATCCCCTACTTCAAATTTATGTACCTTCCTCCTTCTATTTTTATTATTCCTTAAATGCCCTTGCTGTGCTGGTCACTGTTGTGCCAAGCAAATATTGGTTTCCTCTTCATGTAGGTTTGGTCCAACGATAGGTTTGTTTTTTTTAAATAAAAGTGGTACAAGTTTATTAAAATGCAGTTCACTGGGTATGAATCCAGTAGATTCATTCACACTCCAGTTAATGTAACTCGTTACTTTCTCAGTCTGTTTTACCCAACCTCTGTGCCCATCCACTAGGTAAGTCCTAAACAGATGTCCAAGCTCCTGCATTATGCATTTGCATGGATTGGACTGTGGATTTCTAATAGATGTGAGCATATGTTTGATCTTCAGCTTTTCCACCCAACCTTTCCATTGCTTAGATAAGAAAGGAGTACCATGGTCAGTTAGTATGACTTTTGGCTTCCCTATCTTAAGAAATTGTAAGGTGTCTAATGCTTTGATGGTGTATCTAGCATTAGCTTGAGTTATAGGGTATGCAGAGACATATTTTGAAAAGAGATCATAAGTAACCAACAAGTACTTCTGCTTGTTGAATGGAGGCAAAGGTCCATAGTAGTCAATTGCCAAGATCTCATTATGTCTATTAGGAATGATGGACTTTGACATTTCACTATAGTTTTGGTTGACCGGCTTGGCTCTAAGGCACACTATACAACCTCGAATTACCTTCAGGATGTCTTTGTACATACCTGGTCAACAAAACCAATTTTTGATGGTATGCTCTGTTTTCTGAGCACCATAGTGTCCATACAAACAGTGAATATACATGGTCAGTGGGATATGCAATACTTCCGGTACTACTATCCTCCACTCTTCTGTATTTTCATCAATCCTATATAATAATACTTGCCCTTAATTGATATAAAGTAAGATTTTCATATGTGTTCAAAACCACTTCATCTTTCAAACTTTTTATAATAGGGCCTAGTCTCTGATCCATAAGTTGTAACTCAGGTAACATTTCCAATCCATCCTCTACATTGCTATCAATGCTTGCCTCAATATTTATGATGTATGCTTTCTCTATAGATAGATGGTTCTGTTCTGACCATCATGGATTCTGACTGAGTGCATCAGCTACAACATTCTCGGATCCTTTACAATACCATATGGTGTAGTTAAATTCCTGTAACAGCAAACTCCACCTAATAAGGTGAGCATTTGTTAAATAGCTGTGATTTAGGAATTGGAGGCTTTTATGATCTGTGATCATAATTACCTCTGATCCAAGAAGTAGTTGTCAGAACTTTTGAAAAGCCCATACTATAGCTAATGCCTCCTCTGTCATGGTATAATTAATTTCAGGACCTTTCAGGAGTCAGCTTATAAAATAGAGGACATCGTCTGCCTGTATTTGAGATAATGTTACCCCCAATCCATAACCACTGCTATCCGTTTGGATCACAAAGGGTTTGTCAAAATCAGGGAAGGCCAGCATAACCTGTTCCAAAAACCCTGCTTTGATTTTCTCAAAAGCACTATGCTGCTCTTCAGTCCACTTCCATTTTTCTTCCTTTCATATTAGTTTTAATAATGGTGCCATATGGCTAGAAAAATTGCAGTAAAAATGATGGTAAAAATTGCACAACCTTAGGAATGATCGTATTTGTTTTTTATTAACAGACCTCGGAAAGTTTTGAATTGCACTTATTTTGTCTGGGTGACGTTTTATTCCATTACAACTCACAATATGGCCTAAAAATACCACCTGGTTAGAAACTAATGTACTTTTTTTAAAATTAATCTTAATCCCTTTTTGGAAGCATTCCAACACAATTAGATGTTAAAGATGTTCTTCAACTGATGTGGATGCAATGATTACATTATCCACATATATAGTCATAATTCGCTTAACCTCAGGTGATAGGGTTCTATCCAGGCATCGGATCAGACTGGCTCCACTATTTATCAATCCAAACAGCATCCTATTAAACTGGTATGTGTAACCCTCATACCTAAAGGCAGTGTATTGATGATCGTTTGGGTGAAGCTTGATCTGCCAATAACTGGAGGTTAGATCAAAGGTGGAAAACACCTTCTTATTTCCAAATCTTACAAACAAGTCATGTATGTGTGGTGGAATGTTCCTGTCAGGAACAGTAATCTTGTTTAGTTGCCAGGCATCCAAAAAAAATCTCATTGACCCATCTTTCTTCTTCACCATTACGATTGGATTACAATACGATGAAGAACATTTGGAAATAATTTCCCACTCTAACATTTTGCTAAGTTGTTTTGAAATTTCCTGCCTAAACTGATAAGGTATAGGATACGATATGGATTGAAATGGCTGATCAGTCATCAACTTAATCCTTTGCTGGAAACCCTCAATAACTCCTGGAATTTCTGAAAAAATTGGATTGAATTGATAAATTAGAGAATGTAACTCTTTCACATCCTCACCTTCAAGTAGATTTGATTCTGCAAGTTTAGTATCAACCAATGTTTCTGGTATAATAGATAATACACAATTTACCTCAGAAAGATCATACCTTGTAGGTAATGTCATTTTTAAGGTATCCTCATTTACTTTTATAATCCTATTTGAGAAATCAACAATACAAGAGTTCATGCGCAAAAAGTCTGCCCCTAAAATTACGTCATGAATTAATCCATTTAGTAACAAGAAAACATGATAGAGTGTAGTTTGGTTAAACCTGATCTCTACCCTGATCTGTTTTTGTTCCAACTTTGCCTTTCTACTATTGGCCATTGTCACTTGCATAGACTTTAAAGGTAATATCTTAATTGATGGATTTTTACTCAATATCCTTTTATAAAATTGATCAGAAATGACCAAAATTTGACTACTTGAGTCCAATAGTGCTTTAACCGGCAAATTCTCACACATCACCTCTATCATAGGGCAACTTTGTTGAGCAAAATTTGGCACTCCATCATCACATGAATATGTCATATTGGTGATCTCCCACCTTTTCAAAAGTCTTTTGTTTTTCAGAGTATTTATGGTTTCTTGAGGTAAAAAACTAGGCCTCAAGTACCTCTTTAGTTTGTTTTTTTAAAATCTGGGGTGCAGACTTACTGCATCCCAATTTTGGAGAGCCTCCTGAACTTGGTGATGAGTTTCTTGTGGCTTTGCTCTTGTTTGGTCATGTGTGCTTCGGAGACCGTAAGTGTGATACATGGGTTGGCGGTATCCTCTCCTTTCGAGGATTTGTATAAGTGTTATCCTTCCTTTTCTGATAAAAGATAGCATTAACTGAAGGCTCATCCTTTCTTTTTTCTGGATCTTGTGTAGGTAAATTGGTATTATTTAAATCTATACTGGCCAAAAGTTCATCAACTTGCTCTATGTTTCTTGCACTAGTACATAGAATGGATTTCTCTATATGCAATGGCAAGTTTCTCTTAACTATCCAAATGATCTCTGATTCTGTGAGATTGTAAGTATCCAGTGTGCACAATTTGGTGACCTGTTGTTGAAAAAACTTCACAAATGTTTCCCCAGGCATCGGCTTGTACCTTTCCTGGAGTGTGTGGTATAGAATTGCTTCTTGTCTATCCCGATTCCAGAAATTACGCACCAATAAAGTTCGACATTCGTCAAATGTGGATGGGGCTTGATACAGTGATTCCCACCACATTAATGCCTCATCTTGGAGATGAATATTCTTTCAGCTTCTGAAAAACCTCTGTTAACTGAAAAATATAATTCTAAACTTCGAAGATGTTCTGTGGGTGCTTCGTTTGAGAAGCCCTTAAACACTTTAAGTTTCATGAACTGGTTTATCACATTTATCTGTGAAATGCTCCCTTGGGTATTATTCACTTCTTGAGAATCCATATGATTCTTCATTTATAAGGTTCATCAACCATCCTCTGATCATTGGTTTGTTTCTCAGTCAGGCATGGGTACAGCAAATTCATCTCTTCTACCTCAGCAAATTTTTTAGAAGCAACTATGCTCTCCCCATACTGATCTTGAGTTCCTAGATCATCCCTTGAGGTCTGACTCATGAGAACTCCATTATTTGGTTTCTTCCAACTCCCATCAATTTCTTCATTTCCTTTCAAAGCTTGCCTAGCTGATTTTACATTTAACTGGCACATCTGGATGTCCCCGGATTGTGATTTATGTTGTAGGACCTCATTTAAGGAATTCAATCTCTCATGTGTTTCATTAGTAGACTCAATTAACTTCTGAAGTGTGGTCTTCCCAATCATTGTATCAGTTTCCATGGAAGTTACCTTATCCCCCAACTGAGCTAAACAATGGGTAAGAGATCGAAGAGTCTCTTCACGTCCTTTGTTTTCAACATTGTTGGTCACGGAAATGTTGTTCAATTTTGCTTGGACCATCTCAATATCAGCTTGTAATTCTTCCCTAAAAGTGATCTGTTTACTCTACACCTCTTTATTCATGACCTCTTGTGTCTGGTAAACTTGTTTGATCTCTCGGTCGATATGAGCAGTAATATGTTCAGCAAATTCATTGACACGCTCTTGACACTTAGTACTTTCTTCTTCAACCCTGTGCCTTACTTCATCATTATCAGTTCACATTTTCCCCACATCCTGCAACAACTGTCCTACTCCTTTGAATAGTCAGGTGTCCACTTCATGAATCCTCACCTCCAATTTCTCTTCAATTCCGACTAATCCTTTCCTCATGTCTTCTTGGAATTGAGATATATCTCCTTTTAAACCTACCTCAACTTGGTTGACATTGGCTCTTGTTGCCATGTTATCCAACCTACTATTTAAATCATTAATTCATCTATACATCTCATTTCCCATATTGGTCATATTTGACTCTAACTTTGACTCGAATCTCAATTCCATGTTAGCCATATTTGTTCCCAGAGCAGTCATCTTCAGCATCATCTCCTGCAGGATTGTACTGTGATGGATTCACTTTCATTAGATGGCATCAATTGATCCCCTAGTATAGGAATCGCTTCTTGATAAGGTGTGTCTGGGATTTGAATCATTGTTTGGTTCTCCTCTAATGATTGAATATGTTGATGCATTTCTTCTGCAGGTTCACTAAATGCTTGTTGGCACACCAACCTTTCTTCTATACTTGTGTCCGTATCTAAATTTTCACCCTTTTGATTTACTTATGTCTCATCAACTCTTTCATCCATCTTTAAAATGATCTGACCACTTCTTAATAGCATAAAGGCAGATATGTCAATATATTCATTATGAAACAGAATATTCCCTTATTTATTGCTTCTATAAAAAAACTATATTTTTTTACAATATGGATATTTGTTGTGCGGTCTCAGCTTCCCCTTCTGGTTCTCTGAAGATGATGAATGAAACCAAAAAAAAATTTTAAGCTACCATCACTTGTACACTTACTCAATCCCAATCTACTTCTAACTAAAAATCAGTTCAACTATCATGATTAAGATACTCATGTCTAATTACTATATATACAATTTTTTATATCACTACTTCACAACCTATAACATTGATGTTAATTCTCTGATTGCTCACATTTGTTTAATGACTAGATTTTCTTTTAATATATATATGGACTAAATACTTGTTCAGGCCCCAAAAAGTTGCATGCCAAAAATGTAACAGACCGACATCTGTACATATGGTGCAACTAAATATCCAAACCTACCACGTTGCATGCCAAAAATGTAACAGTCTGACGAATAGACAAAAAGATAGACGACTGCATTGTGGCATCAAAATGTAATGGAATATGAATAAATGATGAAAATCATAGTGGAAAATAAATCGATGAAAGAAGGCCTTAAATGTAGGCATCAAGAAAAAAAATGTAATGGACCAATGATGTACTATCAACAGTTCTTGAAGAATAAGCTATATATATTTAGGTTATATACTCATCCATTCCTCTAAAGATCTGACAGATACTGACAGACAAAAGAATGATTAGCATTTCACAATTTTGAGATAGATAAAAGAATTCAATCACTGCTCTTAAAGTATACAATGTTCCATGAACACTCAGATGATCATCACATTTCAGTCTCTCTAAGCTACTGCAACCCATAATAGTTTTCTTCAAATACTATTGCACTGCCCTGCTTGCATCCAAGTCTTAGGGGCTACTATTTAAAAAATATTGCCTTGCTCATCTTTGGGAGTCTTAGAGGATAATATTATACATATATCAAAAGTAACATTGCCTTGCTCTCTTTGGAGTCTCAGAGGCAAAATCATGGCAGGTCTACTGTTAACTGCTTCATGATAACTAATAACTAATAACATAATTTGGGCTGGAGCAGTGAATAAGATCAATTAGTCATGAGTGACATGATCACATCCTCAAGACAATGACAAAAATTCCCCATCCATCATCAAACCTTGCAATAGAACCAATCAAACTCCAACAATCAAATATCCAATCAAACCTTCAGAACTCTAGATTTTCTACAACACAAATTTTCCAACACAAATTTTCCAAATATGGATAAAATTACTACTCTACAATTTAACACCATCAATGTAATTCTAAATTGAAACTAAGCTCCAAAAATGTAACAGACCATCGACCCATCTCTAACCATTTACCCAAATCCATCCCATTACATTTGCTGAAACAAGAATCCGGCTGTCCATGAAAAATTTGAAAAGATCCAATAACACTACAACCAAGATGGATCTTTACTATCATTCAATGCCCATTCATTTGGCAATATGCACAGGATTCACCCAATTTTCATGTCAATCCATTAGACTCCCCAGAATTCAAACTCAGTCATGATCTGAGTAATTACTCTGTTCAGGTATAAATTATAAGAATATATCTAGCCAATGTGGGTAATGACTTGATGTTATGGTTTATATAGATACGTGAGTTCAATGATGTATTCTCAACAAATTATAGATAATCCTTGATGTAAAATCAATTAAAATCAACAAATTTATTTTATCTTAACATAACACATTTCAATTCATAAATATACATTTTAAAACACCATAGACATAATTCCTACACTTCCACTCAATCTCATTAAAATAATAACACAAAAAAATGGTTGTCATATGATCCTTCGTGTCAGCCGCTAGAGGTGGGATTTCTAGCTAAATTTTTAGAAATATGCTGTTTCCATGGCCGCACCCAAGCCTTTAAGCATTCTTTCTAAAATAAATCCTAGAAACATTGTTAACTCGGAGTTAAGTCTTCTTTCTATGCTAAAAGGTAGACTGTTAACTCAGAGTTAAGTCTTCTTTCTAGCGGCTAACGGTGTGGCTTTTTCCGATGCTAAAAGCAGAGGAAAATACCATAGTTGTTTGTGTCATGCACTATATTGTAATGCTGTGTTATGTATTTGATGTAACAATATCATATGAGGGTGTATTAATTTGATCGTGTCAAAATTATTTAAATTTTCATTGGTACCTTTTTTTTTAAGACGAATTGATGTACTGTTACATTTTTGATTACGGTGGGTTAGGGTAATATTTCAAAAATCATGCTTTAGGTCATGTTTCAGCGAGAAATTTTCCAAGACAAAAAGTATGGCAAATTCGAAAACAGAAAATATGAAAAGATGGGAATTGCCAGACATGGAAGCCACCAGTGTTGTAACATTTCTACAGCCGAAAAACATCCTGCTGAAAGAAAAAAAGATGTTTGTGTGGTGAATGTATGAGACTTGAGGTCCATAAAGATCTTTGGACTTTCATTTGTAAGTCTCGTTCTTGCCGAAAGAAATGTGCACTTCGAAAAGGCAGCTGGTTTGAGGGATTTCAAATGCCGTTCGTCAAGTCTTTACGTTTGCTGCATTACCGGAGCCATGATGAGTTGACCATACAGAATGCCATTAATGATATTGAAATGTCTACCAGTAAATATTATTAACCAAATTGATAAATAAAGTAACATAACATACACACACAATAATTGTTGTTAACCAAAAAATGTAAATTATTATTTAAAAATACACAAAAACACCCCTCCCACTAATTGTTGTTAATCAAATGTAAACAAATTAAAGTAACGAAAATTATTATTTAAAGATCCATAAAAAAAAACCCCGTTGTTTCTTTAATTTTGTCACTTAAATTTTTAAAAACAGTATTACTATTTAAACACAACCCAAATTATTATTTAAACGTACACCAAAAAAGATCCTTTCTTGTCAATAATAATCAAATTAAGAACTATTATTGTCCCATTGTCAAAAATATTAGGTTTTTGGGAAAACCAAAACAATAATTTATAAATGAAAAAAAAGTCAATCAGTTGTCAATCAATTGTAATAAATAAAAGTAACTTCAATTTTGATTTAAACATACACACACAAAAAAAAAACCCTTTCTCCAAATAATTGCTGTCGGCAATCAAATGTAAAATAAAAAGAAAGGTAAATTAGTATTTAATCATCATCCAAAAACATCCACTCCTCTCACTAATTATTGTCAGCAATCAAATGTACACCACCACTAAAAGTAACGTAAACTACTATTCTTTAAACAGTTACACCCTTTCCCACAATAATTGTTGTCTACAATCATATATACAAAAAAACACCCCCCCCCCAATAATTAGTATCTGCAATCAAATGTAAACCAATCAAAGTAAGACCGTAACTTAAAAACTACTATTGTTTAAACGGTTAACCCACCCCTTCACACAATAATTGTTGTCTACAACTGTACACACAAAATAACACCCCTCCCAATAATTAGTGTCAAACAAATATAAACCAATCAAAGTAAGACAGTAACTTATTATTTAAACGTAACCCAAATTACTATTTGAAACTACACCGAAAAACAACCTTTTGTCAATAAAAATTAAACAAACAACAACTATTATTGTCCCATTGTCAAAAATATTTATTCGTAGAAACAAAAATCATAATTTATAAATGAAAGGAAGTCATATCGGTCGTTAATCAAATGTAAACCAATAAAAGTAACGGTTTTAATTTTTATTTAAACATACACACACATGCGTGAAAAAAAAACAACACTTCGCCCGATAATTGTTGTCGGCAATCAAACGTAAACCTATCAAAGTAATGTAAATTATTATTTAATCGTACACAAAAACACCCCTCCCACTAATTGTTCTCGGCAATCAAATGGAAACCTATCAAAGTAACATCAATTATTATTTAAAGATCCATCCAAAAAAAACCTGTTCTCTCTTAAATTTCAGCAATCCAATTTTACAAAAACAGTAATACTATTTTTAAAAAAAACACACAAATTACTATTTGAACACACACCAAAAAAGACCCATGCTCTCTTAAATTTCAGCAATCCAAAAAAAAAAAAAAACTATTATTATACCATTGTCAAAAATATTATTTGGGAAAAATAATTCAGAAACGAAAGAAAGTAAACTTTTTAAACAAACAAAAAAAAAATCAATATTAATAAAGAATCGCTGGCCCAGAAACATTATATTAATGTGTTTTTGATTAGAAATTGTGCCTCTAGTGACTGACACGAAGGATCAGATGACAACCAAAAAAATAAATAAAAAAAATACATAAAATGATAATATCATCAACTATAGGTCATTCTTGATATATATATATAAGTCTCTACCTTTCATGTCATCATATTAAAAAAAAAATTTATGATCTTTAATACCAATCTAAACAAATGACATTGTTTGTTATTTATTTATTTTAAAAAAATAAGGTATCATCATATCAATATACAAATTATTATTTTATACATATAATTGAACTAATGGGTTCGTCATATGTTGCTATTACAAATCATGAGAACTGTAATTGCCATCAATTGATTTTATAAGTAGTTGTTAGTATGTGTCTTGTTAATAAAGGGTAATATAGGTTTTATTAATAATTAATTTTGTTACTAAATGTTATGTTGTTAATGAGTCAAAAATAAGTCTTACCTTCATTTATATTCATTTCATTATAGTCTAGTCCTTCTCTTTTTTTTAACAGAACCATTTATATTTTTTTTCTTATTTCAAAAAAATACATTTTATATCATGAAATGCATACATCTACATTCTTTGGTACATCCAGCTCAAAAAATCCAATGTGGAAGTAAAAAAATATATAAATAAATACATAAATGAAGAAGAGAAAACCTTAAAATTTTATAGCATCAGTATGTTAACCATAATGAACAAACAGTTACATGTCAGCATAAAATTATGAACGATTTAGTAACATCTTGATCAAACATGAGCATCTTCTTTACATGGAAAAATTCATGGTAGATTGAGAATTTTCAGCATCTTTTATTTACTTCATTATCCAAAGTAGTGTCTTCTACGATCTATCCAACTCCCACAAGTTGACCAAGTAGTTTGGATAATCTTTGATTTGGCCACTTTCATCATTGATCTATACAACTTCACATAATATATGGTTGCCATTTTATATATATATATATATATATATATATATATATATATATATATATATATATGTGATGGTGAGAATTCACACCTATGGATCATGTTCCTCACCCTCTTTAAAACCCATCTGAGTTGCCTTGACCGTTCACAATGACTTTTAGCACACCTGCATCATTTTTCCATTCATATATATATATACATAAAATTCTTTCCTTATATCAGCAGTAGAAACGTTTTAGCTATAATAAACAAAACACGATTAAAGTCAATTTTTTTCTTTTGATGTTAAACGTTATTAAATTTAAAACTTCCAACAGTTCTAGTGTTATCAAACACTTGATTAATGTGAATGAATATTTTATTACATATTTTTTTATAGCAAATAGTTCAATATAATTATCAATAAAATAAAAAAATGTTGGTTCCTAGTATGCTTTAATGCTTTAATCAACAGGTTATAATTTGTTTATTTTGTTAAATTTTCATAGTTTATACAAAAGTTCAATCCCAATGGATGTCTAGTGATATTCCTTCATTTCAGTTTTTTTTTACATATATAGATCAAATCAAAAAAACTTACAGTTCCATGCATCTTTGTTCTTTCTTTAAAATGCTGAAAACATTTTACCAAAATACGATAGTCAAATTATCTGAATTGCTGTCATTAACGAATATAAAATCAAAAAGAATCTTGCATATAACTTTCTCTATATGTTTTTTTAACATTCCAGCCATTAGAGAACAAACAAAAAAAATTGTTATTGTTGTTATGGTTACCTTGTACTCATCAGGTTTTTTTCTCCCCTTCGCATTACAATACTAAGTTATAAAATGGTTTTTTTTTTTTAGTTTTATTCTTTATAAAACTTTCTCAATTGTTCTATCAAATTTGTTATTTTAAAATATTAATAAAATTAAATTTAATAACAAAATTTATGATTTTGTTTCAAGCATTTCCAGTTCATTAAACTACAATATAATTTTTATTCATAGCGTTATATGTCATCAATTCAAACTGTTCAATAGATGTATTAATTTTATAAATCAACACATCTATGTATATATTTATGTTCAAATGCATTTAATGGTAAGGATAGGAATGAGATTTGTAGCGATCCTTACAATATATATGTATATTTTCTGATCCACCTAAGGTTGTATATCGAAAACATAGATCACTTAGAGATATACTTGTCAAAACAAATTTTATTAGTAGTTCTGTACAGGTAAAAGGGTGTTCTCCATGTGAGGATAAAAGATGTTTTACATGTAAACATATTGTTGTGACAAAAGTGGTCTTTAGTACTAAGAATCATAATTTTAAATAGTATATTCTTAATTATGTTACATGTAAAAGTGTTAATTTGATATATTTGATAGAGTGTAGTAGATGTTTAAACCAGTATATAGGCGAGTCAGCAAATAGTTTACATGTCAGAATGACTAATCATAGATTTGACATTTTGCATAAGAATAAAGATAGACTGGTTCTTCAGGAAGGTTTTTCTTCTACAAGAGAGAGGAAACAAAAGGAGAGTTTTTTTATTTTTAAATTCAAGACCTTAGAACCACATGGATTGAATTTAAACACTGGAACTATTACATCTCTGGGTTACCTGGTCACCTAAATGATTTCTATATGTGAGTTTTTTATGTGAAAATTTTCTTATATGAGGTTTTTTATGTAAAGATTGGTTATATGGATGTTTAATATCTGTGTTTAATTGGTATATAGATAAATAATTAGTTATTATAAATTATTGTACTTTGCACTAACTATAATTTTTGATTAAAATGTATAAGTATTTTAGTTTTTAATGAATATTAATGTGAGCACAGCTATTTTTTGTGTGTGAGCATAGTCTAATTTTTGTATGTATGCACATATGTATATTTTAATTTTTAATTTTGGATTTTTTATTTTTTTATTTTTATTTTTATATTTATTTTAATTTAAATAGAATTTAAGCTTGATTAGGAGGGAATGTAGTTTTTTCTTTTTTTTTTTTGTTTGAATTTTGTCATTGATTGGGTAGATATTCTGTGTTAGATTTTGTGACCAATCAGGGGGGGTTTGTTAAAATTTTTAATCTTTTACCAAGTCTGTAATTTTTGATTATCGCCATTTTACTGTGTATTTTTTTCTTTCTGATGAAAACCAGTCCTCTGGTTGAAATATAATATTATTTATTGGATTTATAAGTCTTTTTTTGTTTTTATATGTATTTCCTTTGGTTAGTTCGTTATATATTAATATTTTGATATATATATATGTTGTGACCCTCAGCTTTTGTCTTAAAGCTAATAGCATAGTATATTTTTAAAAAAAAACACAATAATTTCTTTTTATGATAAGCTAACTTTGATACTAATTAATAGTTTAATGATTGTATATTTGATTAGCCAATTTAGAAGAACTTTCATAATGTTTATAACTCAAAAGTAATCTTAAGGTCAGCTTATAATGTTTAAATTCCTTATATAACTCTATTATAATTTTTAAATGCTTAAATCTTAAAGTTGTTATTGACTTAAAGGACTAGTGAGTTTAATTTTAAAATATTGAAATTAAAGCCCTCTTGTTTAGTTATCATAATTTATTAAAATTTAATATTAGTGTAAAACTTTAAAGCTAGGTTCAAATCTTTAATACTACGTTGCAAATGTTTAAATTATTTGTATGAAATGCATTATTTGATTCTAATTGTAATAGAATCGTTTAAATAATTTCAAATTTAGTTGATTTAATGAGATAAATAATTTTTAAAGTCAATAATTATTTTTATAATTAAACTCAATTTTTAGATAAAAAAATAATAGGATGTATATAAGGATGCATGCAATTTAGACCATTAAGTTCTTAAGAACTTCCTTGCTGAGTTGATATTAAAGTTGTCCTTAAATATACTCCCAGAATATTATAAGAAAATATTATAAAGTAATATTCTGTTGAAATAATGTAAATTTTATTGTTTATTTATGGTAATATACTTCAATGTTTGGCTAAATAATTTATATTAAAAAATGTTTATTTAAAAATGATGTAATACATAATTAATTGTTTAGACATCATCTTCAAATTAGTTTATTTTTAGTAATTTTCCTATGTTAGTGAGAAGTCTGTGACTTCTGATCAATATAGGTCAATAGGGAGTAATTGTCAAATTTATCTATCAAAACTTAATCACATAACTTATATTAAAAATAAAACTGGTGAACACACCTGCACACTCTTGCTTACGTACTTGTTCACAGAAAGAGTCAACTAATTATTTTTGCTTAAGTTTTAACTATTTTTAATTAGTTTTATTTTGTTTTAAAGTTTTAAAAGAAGAATTACTAAGTTAACTATTGTCTAGGCTCAATGTTAAACTGACAAAACTTCTCAGTCCTTCAAATTATATTATAGAATGTGCATTATGGGAAATTGAATAGAAATGAATTTTGGGAAAAGGTGTCATTATCATTCCTGTTGCATAAAAACTTTTATTAATTCTATTTTCCATACTGCAGATAAATGATATCATCAAATTAAATTTCCAAGATATGCTGAAAGCATTGAGACCGCTAAAGACTTTAAATGATTTTAACCATTCTTTAAGCATCTTTTATTTGAAGACTGTTTCAAATTTTTTGTATATTAGAGAACAGGTTTTCTTTGGAGTAGTTTCATTTTTTTTTAAAAAAAAGACTGTAAATCCAAATTGCAGAACCTGATTCATAATTATGAAATATTTTATAAATGCTTACCTGACATAAGGAACTAATTAATTTATTTCAAACTTTTTCATATGCATTAGTTTTTATTGCACAATTCATATTACATGGATACTTATATGTGTTTTTAAAGAGTGTATTATGAATGAATGATTTTAAATTTATATAACAAGCATTATTCTTATTATTAAATGTTTATTTAAAGGATAACATTTATTAAAAAGGCAAATTATTGAAGAAGATATTGTCTTTAAAGGACAATTATCATTATTAACAGCGATGTGAAAATTTAATTGCTAAATTTCTTAACTTTAATCTAAAACAAGGAAATATATTTTCTTAACACATTGAACTTGAAGCTTATTAACTTGTAATGTTTTGTGGAAATTTATTATTATTATACATACTTTTAAATGTGATATATTCCAGAAATATCCATGGAAAGTTGCCTTTTGAATTTATTACTATTTTCGAAATTATTGCTCTTCACTTTCAATCTGAATAAATTATACAACTTATAATTAAAATATGAATGTTTCTGAAATGTTAATATGAAACTTTATCTCTGAACTTATTATCCTCCATTCATTCTAAAATATCTACTCTTCTTTCTTATTATTATTAGAATTATGTTTTGATATAAAATGTAACTTTTGAAGAAAAAAAAAAAGCTTCTTAATGCTTGCTTATCTTTAATATGTGATTTCAAAAAGATATATGAAATTTAATATGATAATCTATTGAAATATTAAGTGTGCATCATATTCGTGCTTTTTGTTCATAAAATATATTTTGTTAACTTTAATGGCTATCAGAACTTGTGCTAGTGTTTTTAAAGAGTTTTGCTTGAATGTATTGTGTGAAATATTATGCATGGGAATTAAATATGCTGTATTACAATATCCTAAAAGTCTGCAAGATATTCCATAACTTGATTTCAGTAACTGCATCCTGTCAAAATGGAAAGAATGCCAAGATAAAGAATTTTATTTTATTTTTTAGTAAAATGATATTAAGTTTAAATATTCATGATATTATAAAATGCTATGTATTGTTATTATTGTATGCATTTTATTTGGTATAATTTTTATAAATCATTTATGAAATATAGTTATCATAAGTTCTCAGAATATATCTTGATAAAGCTATATTTTAAATGTGATATATTTGTCTCTATTATGAAGTTATTTATTTTTGAGTGTATATAAAAATGTTGACAGGGGTAGAAGCTAATATATATTATTATTGTTTATTTTACACCATAAATTATGTTAAGCTATGTTTAGTACTAGTTATTAATTTATCAGTTTTACACATTAGTTAGTTGTTATTACTTTTAAAGAGATGGAAGAATTACTCTTTCTCTTATATAATCTTTCCTTGTGAATTATCTAATTTGCATATCTTGTATTCAAGCATACAATGCTTTATTAATGTAGATCCCTTTATTATAATTGTTTTTCTTGGTGGTTCAATCTCATTATCTCCTAGTTCATTTATTATCCTCAGATGAAGATGCTTTTCTTTGAGTTCATGCCATCATTCACTTTGCCTTTGCATTATTATTCAAAATGTGCATTTATTTATGATGTATTTTGGAATAAAACCATGAGTAGTGTACTACTATGACTTCATCCTGGCAATTTATATATTTTGTAGGTACTGAAGCATGCCACCTTTATCTTCAGTTGCACTCTTAGTTTATCTGAGTGTAGTTTTGTTTGTCTCGATATGTAGGTCTTATATCTGTGCCTTACCATCCCTCAAGATGTAAATCTAAAAAATATTTTTTAAAAAATTTAAAATTCTATATGTGACTTTATAATGAATATACATCTTTTTCAGAAATTATTACACCATATGGATTAGTAAGTTTACATTTTATAATGGTATTAAATACATTTTTAGTGACATTATAATAAAATGATTGTTTTGTCAAATGAAAGACTAAATTAAAACATCAATATTCTATAAGGTTTTATTTATTAATCATTATATATTATTTATTTTCTATTCATTCACCTTAAAATGAAAATTATGATTTTCCTCTGTATTATATTTTGTTTATTGTGTGTTAAGAATTCATCTGGATAACACTGTAAGATAGCCAGGTTGTTTGTCTATTAATGTTTTTAAGTGTGTATAATAAATGTTATTTTGTTAACATAATTTTCTTTCTTGTTGATCATCATCTGTATACTCTCAGAAATCTAAATATCATAAAGTTTATCATTTAATTGTCTTTACTTGTTATGCATTAAGAGTATATGAATATTAAGAATTTGACATAAGAGTTACTTTATTAAATTGCATCTCTGATATTAAGAAAACATCCAATAAAAAATTATTTTTATTTATTAAAATAACTGTAATCATTTATTCATTCCTGGAAGATCACTTTAGTCAATTTCATTTATTTAAATATCACTATGCTTGTTTTAAAAGATCACGTTTTGTCTTACTAAAAGATCGCTTTGTTTCATTTTAGAAGATTACATTGTTTACTTAAAGAAAATATCTAAAGTGAATTTATTAATGTGATACCTTGAGTGGCCATAAAATACCTTATCTGTTTGTTATATCTTCAATGCTATTCTAGTATATAGTTTTTATTCCAAATTAAGAGCTTTCATGTTTAGGTTAAATTTTAAAATTATTATTATTGTAATTTAGTGAGACATTATTTTAAGGGTAAGAGTATTTCTCACTGTTTTGTTTATTAGGATTTTATTTTTTATTTCATAGTTTTCAAAATTAAAAGAGAATAAAATGTATAATTATTAAAATATCCATTATATGAACCCTGAAATATTCATCTTACATATAAAATTATTGGAGAAAATTATTTCACTTAAAAACAATATTATTTTTAAAGAAGAAGTCGATTTGGTAAAACATGAGAACACATGTTTCCACTTAATAATAAAAAATGTAATGGTAATTCTGATCATAACAATAACATACTCATTATGGTTATAAAATGTATTGTATTTGGAAGATATGTTGTGAGGAGAGAAGTTAAATTAACCTAACCCTTTAATGACATAAGCTTTAAATATTAAGAGCTATTATATTACACAAGAGTGAATATGAAAAGTCTCCTCCTCTTAATTTGCTCATATATTGCATTTATCTTAATAATGTTTATTTATTATTATTTACCTTTATTGCTCTTATTATTGTGACATATGGCATTCAAACTCTGAACTTAGCCATTATATTACATCTCATTGTCATTAGTTGTTTTGTTTTGGGTGATTTCCTCTTAGTTGAATCCTCCTCATTTATTGGCTACAATATATATTGTGTCCATGCTATATGTCACAGTCATTTTAAGTAAAATTTACAAATAGCTAGTTTTTAAAAAAAAATTAAATTTATATTAGTCTATATTACTTTATATTAATTTTGTGAGTAAAATAAAGTTTAAACTTGTTTGATACAGAGTTTATAAAGAGGCAAAACTCACTATACGGATGCCACACACAGCAAGCTAGAGTAATCAATGGATGCCAGAAGGCTTATGCATAAAATCCCCATCTAGTGCCTACTCATCCAATATCCCCAGACTAGTTTCTGGCTTGTGGCCTTCGTTAGTAAGTAGCCTTGGATCTGAGAGCACTGCATCTAGATCTTAGGATCTAATGCAACCCTCCAGCAACCACATTTTATCTCCATTTAACTATAAAACTATGAGTCTTAAACTGAAAACACCTTAATGTTTCCAATTCAAGTCCATCAGCTTATATAGTTATATGGGTCTGAACCCAGTTCAGTTCCCATACATTTTGGTGTCTTTGGTTTTTTAATAACCATAGCCACCAATATCCTATTAGGCAGGATTGGTTTTAAGCCAATAAGCCAATAAACATCACATGACCACCATCTCTTATGCTTGTGTATAACTGTTGTCATCAGCTATATACGCTGATGGGCTTGAATTGGAAGCATTAAGGTGTTTTCAGTTTAAGACTCATAGTTTTGTAGTTAAATGGAGATAAAAGGTGGTATCTTAAGATCTAGATGCAGTGCTCTCAGATCCAAGGCTCCTCACTGATGAAGGCTACAAGCCAGAAATTAGTTTGGGGATATTGGACGAGTAGGCACTAGATGGGGATTTTATGCATAAATCTTCTGGCATCCATTGATTAGTCTAGCTTGCTGTTTGTGGCATACGGATAGTGAATTTTGCCTATTTTAACAACAGTTATACACAAGCATAAGAGATGGCGGTCATGTGATGTTTATTGGCTTAAAACCAATCCTGCCTAATAGGATATTGGTAACTATGGTTATTAAAAAACCATAGACACCAAAATGTATTGGAACTGAACTGGGTTCAGACCCATATAACTTTATAAGCTGATGGACTTGAATTGGAAACATTAAGGTGTTTTCAGTTTAAGACTCATAGTTTTGTAGTTAAATGGAGCAGAAAGGTGGTTGCTGGAGGGTTGCATTAGATCCTAAGATCTGGATGCAGCGCTCTCAGATCCAAGTCTCCTCACTGACAAAGTCCACAAGCCAGAAACTAGTCTGGGGATATTGGATGAGTAGGCACTAGATGGGGATTTTATGCATAAGCCTTCTGGCATCCATTGATTACTCTAGCTTGCTGTGTGTGGCATACGTATAGTGAGTTATACACAGGCATAAGAGGTGGTGATCATGTAATTTTTAGTTTCTTGATAGTAAAATTAGACACATTAAATGTTATAAAATAATATTGTAAATTTTATCATAAAAGTAACAATTACTTTTTCTTTTGCTGTCTAAATAATATTTTCTATTTTGAAATTAATATTCAAGTTATTAAAAATATTTTAATTGTTTAAATGAAGGTATTTTATATTATGAAATATTAAATAAATTTTATATAATAAAATTTAAATGATGAGTCACATTATTTAGAAAATTATTTTGCAGACAAAGTAATTTAATTTATATGTAAATTAGTATTTGAAAAGAACTTAGATTAACCAATGAAATCACTGGATATAATAGGTATAAATATAGGTGTTCATTCAGTCTAGACAGTTCAGTTCTAGTTCTAGTCTTGTCTAATCTTGTCTTGTTTTGTTTGTCTAATTTGGTTGTGTTTTTTTTTTAAGTTTTAATTTTTAATAAAAAAATTTTTTTAGTAAAATTAAAGCATAGTTTTAAAAACATTATAATGTATCTCATATTTGAGTAAATGAATTCATTCCCTGTCAGTAAAATTTTCACATCATAACTTAATGAAACAAATATAGTTTTATAGAGATCAATAGTTGTCATCGAAGTATCAGCCTAATGCATAGCAAAAGCTGTGAGAAGTTTAACCATATAAATGAGGAAAACTTAAGGATTTGTAAAAATTTTATGTTTAATATTTTTAGTATGTGTGATAAACTCTTATAAATAGAAACTGTTGAGAAATTTACATCTTATTATTGTGTTGAGGATATTTCTTGAAAGCTATTTAATAAGCTATATATGCTCTAAAAGGAACAAAAAGAAGGTTGAAAGTGATATTGTGCAAGTAAATTAAAAACATATGATGAAACTTGATAAATAATTAAACAGACAAATCTTTCTATACAGTAGTGCCACCCTGTGCCAACCAGAGTAATCAATGGATGCCAGAAGGCTTGTGCGTAAAATTCCCATCCATTGATTACTCTGGTTGGCACAGGGTGGCACTACTATATGGAGAGTTTTGCCTGTTTAATAACAGTTATGTGCTAGCATAAGAGATGGTGATCATGTGATGTTTAGTGGTTTAACACCAATCCTGCCTAATAGGATAGTGGTGGCTATGGTTGTTAAAAAGCCAAAGTCACCAAAATGTATGGATGCTAAACTGAGTTCAGACCCATATGTCTATATAAGCTGTTCAGCTTAGACTGAAAATATTATTGTGTTTTCAATTTCATTCTCATAGTTTTGTAGTTAATTAGAGATAAAAGGTGGCAGCTGGAGGGTTGCATTAAATACTAAGATCTAGGTGCAGTGCTCTCAAATCCAAAGCTCCTCAATGGAGAGTTCTGCCTGTTTAATAACAGTTATGCACTAGCATAAGAGATGGTAATCATGTGATGTTTAGTTGTTTAACTTGATAAATGTGAACATTTTTATATTATCTGTGAATGCGTATGTCAATATATTTTATTACTAATTTGTTTAAAAGAGAATGGCCTGAATGAATATTATATATTTTTAAAATTGTGCATATCAAGATTAAGAGAAAATGTCTTTTAAACTATACATTTTAAAATATTTTTCTTATTAAAAGAAAAATGAATTTTGATATTATTTTAAGATTATCATTATGTCTTAAATGAAATATTACTTAGATGAAGAGTCTGTACAAAAATTACAAGAAATTATTTAATTAATATGTGCATGTTTGAAAAGATAAAAATCTTAAATTTTAAGAAACATTCTGTGATAAATTATTGCCATTGAAATACGAGCATATATGTTTTGTAGAAAAAATAAGAATGAAAGTT
This sequence comes from Epiperipatus broadwayi, assembly GCA_028023455.1. Taxonomy (NCBI): domain Eukaryota; kingdom Metazoa; phylum Onychophora; class Udeonychophora; order Euonychophora; family Peripatidae; genus Epiperipatus; species Epiperipatus broadwayi. Next base: position 404,944 of record JAQFVV010006360.1, on the reverse strand, counting down.
ATCTACTGAATCTTACTTTTTAAGATGTTTTTATAAATGCTTTCTGATGAAGGAATATTAATTTCACTTTATTTTACCATAAATCTGGATCTGCATATATATAAAATGTAGGAATGGAAATTATTACTTAATATGAAAATTATACTAATGAATGTTTTTTATCTGAAATATCTGTTCTCCTGGAAATGCTAACAAATGAACTTAGATAAAATATTTATCCAGTATGGATGGAAAATATTTTGAAAATATTTTCAAAGGTTTTATTTTGTGATTTATGGAGTTTTATACAGCATGACAGGGGAGAGAGAAGTTTTGTTCAAACTTTTCATAGTCCATAGCAATGGAGTAAGCTCAGTGCTAGAGGAATGACAACAACAAACACTTTAGTAGCTTTGAATTTTATTACTTTTCTATTTTTTTTAATATTAATATTTTTTATAATTATTATTAAGAATAATCAGTTAATATCTTTATTATTAGAAGTATTCTTAATTTTAATATTGAAATAATTTAATTTAAAAATAAAGAGAAATGATAGATATAAAAAAATTTAATTTTCTGAAAGATAAAAATAAAATATCTACAACTTATTTTATATTTGGATGATCAAGGAGAGAAGGGGATCCCTCTATTTAATTCTAATAATTTTTAGAATTAAAAGTAAATTATTATGCATTTTAGTAATATTTTAATGATATTTTAATTTATATTGTTTCATTTATCATAGTGCTTGAATATTAAAGCCAGATGAATCATATTTATATGATTATGAATATGTTGTTTTATGAATGTAAAGTAAAAATAAAAAATGCCCTGTAGGTCATCTAAATGTATTTAAGTAATTTTTATAAATGCTTAAGTATGCATTTTTTGAAAAACTATGACTTTCTAAGATATCATTCTAGACTGTAGCTGTTTAGATACAATAAAATGAAAACATTGATCTCTGAATAATATAGCATCATAAGTGAATGAATATATAATAACAATGGATATTTTATTAAAAAGTCATTTGTGTATACAATGTTTTGAACCTTCTAGAATTTTATTCAATATTTATTTTAGAATTGTGATTTGGGGATTATTTTATGTAATGTAGTTAGTATTTCTTTGCAATGTTAGAAAAAGTATTCAGAATGTGCAAGATAAAGGATAGTGGTCTGGGAAATTAGTTATAAAATGAAATCCTGAGTGCTAGGAATATTAAGGAGGAATATTATATGTGAATCATATTGTTATGAATTAAGGAATTTAATACAGGTAACAAAGGTCTTTATATTTAGTACATGGGCAGTTACATTCTTTCCATAGTTCAGTAAGAGCTCAGGTAGAAGCCATGACCAGAATTTAAGGTGCATGATAAATATGTAATCATGATATTTCATATTTTTTTGAGTTATTATAGTATTTATATCCCTCACTATAATCACTATTAATCACCACTGGATATTACATCGTAAATGATACTTTAAAGTTGGTTAGAATAATAACTAGACTATTGAAAGTTGTCAATATTTAGAGAAAAATTCTATCACAAATGATGTTTAATTATTTATTGTTTATAGATGAAGTAGAAAAGGAATGATTTGATATTTCTAAAAAGATATGAATAATAGAGATCAGTAGACCCAAATATTTAATGCATATTTTGTTTGATTGTGAGAAAAAATGATAAAACATAATATCTGAATGCTATTATGGTAATAGATTATAAAATGAATAAATATAGCATGTCAAGCAATATAATTCTTTAATATAATATGAATATTCCTTAAGAAAAGTGAACTTGTAGAAAAGTGAAGTTATAGCATGTTTTAAAATATTTTAAAAGCAAATAGTTTTATAAAGTGATGATTAAAGTTATTTCAGTAACTATATTTTTCTTTATTTAAATTTGCATTGAAATGTTAAAATACACCTGAAAGGTAAAGAAAAATACTTTACTGGTATATAAACGATGTGCCTAATCTTTTTCAATATAATGCTATATGTTAAATTTTGAATAATTGCTAATTTCAATTTAAATTTTATAGTTAAAAGACATTGCTATAATTATAATTACTTTCCAAAAAGGTGTAGCATATGTTATTAGTTAAATAAATTGTATTTATTTATTGTTATTGTTTTATTATAATAATAAACAATGGAATGTCATTATTGTAATGATAAAAAATAATAGTATTACTACTATAATTTATCATATATTCTATTTTACACATCAAATAGTCAGAATGAAGGCTATTTAATGTTTATTTATTTTTATTATGTTTTCTTATGTAAATATTTTAATCTAATTAATTTTCTTTTATATTGTAAATATTCTAAGTTTTATAAATTTATATGACATAGTATATCGTTAAATAATAAAATTGTTAATATTTTTGATTTCATATTGTCTGGAGTTTTATTTGTTGATGTGTCCGAATGGTTTTTTGAATCTTCGTATCCACACACGTGACTTATAAAAATTATTTGGATCATTATATTATAGCACATGATTAACAAAAATATATGATTATAATTATCGTTATTTTTACAGAAGATCTTATTATTGGTGATTATGAAAATTATCCAATGTCAATTTTAAATTATTTAATATTGCAATTATATTAAGAATATAATATCTTCTATGAATGCCACATAAGAAATAAAAGATTTGTATAACATAATATGATAGATGTTTTAAAATTTATTTAAAATACTATATACGATTTTTTATATAAGAATTTATTATTTTATTTGCGTTTATTGAAGAGTAGTAGTCAAATAAATGTACGATGTTAAGAATCGTGAATGTATTCTAGTTATTCGTTGTTGTTTTGGTAGAGAAGTTGAAGACTTATATGTAAAATCCCTCATTATATTTGACTACATAGTATTAATTTGATTACTATTATTATTAGGAGATGAACCTGAGATGTTGAATGATTGTAATAGTTAGATAAAGTGATAATGAATAGGAATTTTAGTTAATGTTAAATTTAAATAATATCTTTTATGAAAGAATCGTAATTGATTGATTGTTTTATAATAAATTTTATAAATTATTTAGTTAGGATTTATTTTATGTGTGTAATAAGCCGTGAGAGTATTACAAGTTAATATTTTTTATAAATTAAGTAGGGATAATATTCTTATGCCATCGAAAGTATATTTTTCGGGATATATCCTCAATGTTAAACCAACAGTGTACCTTGCTGAATGTTTCGTGCAATAGTTTCATGATTTTTTATTAATATTTTAATCGAACCATATTTTGTATAGTAAATAATCAGCTAGTCGTAATTTAAATTGTTAGTATAATAAATAAGCTGGGAATTCAATTTGAATCTTCGTATTTAATTTATATGTTTTTGATTTTTCTTAGATTATTATTGAAATATGATAAATTATTTTAAATGTTTCATTTTATTAGATATAATATGTTAGAAATGAAGTCTGAGTTAGTCAAAGTATCGTTGTTTTAATGAATATTATTATTCCGATAATTCGATAGTGTAATTAGATGAAGTATTTTTTTCATGGTTAGCCGGAGAGTCTCTTTAAAATTCGGTAAGCTAGGATTCAATATATATATATAGTAATTTAAATGTACATATTATAATTAGATGCCATTAATTTAATTTTAACTTCTGATGATCATATAAATAGGTTTTTTTTTTAATGATTTAATTTTGTTTGATGTTTAACATCATTAAAATAATGATAAAATCTATTCGTTTCAATGTTTATTGTCCTATTCTTTTATAAATAAATTCCATTTTGAATATTATATACTATTCTAATGAATTAGATGGTTTTATGATATATAACCACAAAATCATTTGCATTTGCATTTCAGACGAGAATTTATATATAATTTGATCGTTTGAATTTTATTTTTAATGATATGCATTCGGAATCAAATCATCATCACATATTCTGCCAGTCTTTAAAGAATCTCTCTTGGATTCTAAGGTTTGGATGATTAATAATTCAAGAAAACAACAACTTTTAACCATTTGGATCCACTTTATTTTCAATTCTGAAGTAAATTTCTGACCAGACCAGTATAATCCGTCTTTAAAAGTTTTATCTTAATCTCAAACTTTTATTGTGTTCTTTAGTTATAATCTCTTCCTCAAACTCTGTTTTGTAGGCATATATCTCAATCTTTTACTCTGTCTATTCATCATTTCTTAATGACAATCTTATTCTATTTTCAGCTGTAAGTAGCATATTATCTGCTTTGGCCCATTCATTTGGCTTTATCCAATCTGACTTCTGTCATTACAAGTTTAGTGTGTAAGTTGATAAATAGAGTAATATTATAAAACATCAACTCATTTATCAATTTAAAACCAGTTTGCGCACTGTTTCCTAGTTTTTCTTGATCTTTTCAATTACTTGACATATATAACAATGTTCTTTATTTATCTATCTTTTCTAAAACTAATCTTTTTTTAAGGAAATTGTCAGCTAATTTACTGTTCTAAATCTGAGTTAAATAATTATCAGAAAAGTCTTGAAATATTCAAAAAACAGTACAATAGTTTACACTTTCTGACAATGTTCTACTCTTTAGAACAGAAATATTTTATTCAACCTGTAGGTCATTGAGTACTTTTTCAGATTAATAACTAGTAATGTAACTGATACTTTCTTACTTCTTAAACAAGTTTTGATACAATTCTATGAATTTAATGAACTTATCTTTTATTAACGACTTCATCTGAAAGTTCTCTATTCCGATTTTCCTTTAAATGCAACTCACACCCAACACTTCTCATACAATGCAAATTTTCTTAAAGCAGGAAATTCCTACTTTGAGGGAGAAGTTATAGATATGGCATTGAAAGATTGAACATTAAATGCAGCAGAAATAGATGCATTTACCGTAAATATAAAAATACAGTTTTGTTTTTATTAAATGCTCTAACAAAGCATCTTCTAAATTTCATCTTGATATGCAAAACAGAAAGATACACCTTTTTAACAAATGGAATATTTATAATTTTTGTCCCTAGAACAACTAACTTACAATCTCCAATTCATTAAAAATTTATAATATTAAGAGCAACTTAACTTCAGTCTTATAAAAAGTGTGCAATAACTTTTAAAGCCCCACAAATATTTTACTTATATTTCTGATACTTAGCTTTTTTTTTTTTTTTCCATATGTCATAGCATTGGCCGGGACGCGAACCCACAACCGTCTGCAATCAACTACTTGCTTGCATGGCAGCTGCGATACCTCTCGGCTAACAACGCAAGAGTTTCATATTAATCGATTTTAAAAAAATAAGCTGACTAAACCACTTTTGAGAAGTCAATGAGTGAAACCTTTTGTTGAAATTATGTTCAATGATAGAGTTAATAAGTTTATAAAAAATAAAGTACATCTTCATAGAAGCATTACTGAAATTTTTCAAGGAGGGTTAAGAAAAACAAATTTCACTAACATAAGGCAACATATTTCAAATAATTGTTATTCAGACTGCTTATTATATATATATCGAAATCACTAACAAGAATTTTTGTTTTACGACAGTGAATGTGTTTTACTAAAAGAACATATTTTCTGAGGTTTCGATTGATGTTTTTATTTATATTTTTCCTAATAATGATCCAACTTAGTATACCCTTTGGAAGATTTGTTAATAGAAATATCGAATAATGATGAATTGACAAATTAAGTTATTTCAGTAATAACCTTTCTGATTTTATTATGATTCATTTTTTATTATCATGGGTGATTTTTTTGTTCCTCTAAATTACTAGAATAGCAAACGATAAAATAATACGAATCATTTAACCATTTTGAGGTATCTTTGCACATGTTATTCCAAAAATGTAAGTCACCCTCCTCTCTTGGTCACTCACATCAGAAGGAATTGCAAAAATTAAGACTAGTTTTTGATTTGGCAAAGCATTTAGATTAACATAACATTGGTAGACAATTAAGAAAAATAATTCTTTTAAAAAAAGCAATAATATTAGCTATTTATGCTATCCAATTTAACTAGATTCATCTGGGAACTGCTGTACACCAGAAATTAGGATCATATCTAAAGAGATCTCTAATATGCTTCAATTCAACAGTCCTATGAGCTGATAAAAGGTATTCCGCCAACAATATCACATCTTTCTTCACGAAAGAACAAATTGTGTTAATTTTTTGCCTGCTTAATATATATATATTTGATGTGTGATTTTTCTTAGACATCTTATTGATATCAACTCTGAAATTGGGAATCTAGAATAAATTCTCTTTAGAGAATACAGCTATGATGATCAAGTTTCATTAATTAAATCACAGTACACCTTTGCTTACTCCCTCAGAAAATAAATACATTTGTTAAATAATAATTATATAAACATGGTATTAAAAAAAAAATCTTAGAAAAAATGTATTGGAATTAATAATCATCAGAAAGTATATTCAGATCACATGTCAAAAAAAACTCATTGGTTCAAAATTATTGTTGGCCAAATTTTAATTCAAATAAATGACAAATTTAAAAACTAAAATGCGTGTTGCATAAATGTAAAAAATGAAATCTTTTATTGTTAACTTATTTCAATAATTTAAATCATTTTAATAAAACAATATTTTGATTATATTATTATAGCTGCTTATAAAAAAAATTCAATATTTAAATATTGTAAATAGTTCATTAAATATGTGCGAGTATATATTTCACTGCACCCTTTAAAATGTGTTCCATTTAATATCAAACTGTTATAAACTCAACTAAACAAATAAAAGAGCGAAATGGATAAAAATGAAGCTTTATAAGTATAATTTAAAATTAGAAATTCAGTGCCTGCTTAGCCCTAATAAAAGTGAATAGATTTCAAATATTATGAGCAAATAATATTTATTTATTTTCTTGATTAATCCTACAAAGTTGTGTTGTTTCTCCATTTTAATAATTTGAATGTTTCAACGAAATGATTAATTTGCATAACCTTCTCTCCTATTAACTTTTCTATCGTTAGGTTCTCGTTAGCCTTGTAATTCCCCTCATTACGCTTCATTAAATTGTTCTATAAAATTCTTGTAATATAATACCTTTTTATCTTGGTAAAAAGAAAAAAATTAATGTTTGACAGCATATTCTTCTCATTATGTTAGTAAAAAATACAAGTTATTATACAAAGACCATTATTTTAACTTTAATTAAATACAGATTAGAAATAAAATTTGCACGGTTTATTAAAGTTTTAAAAATAAAACTAATTATTTTAGACAAATGTCTACTGTGTGTGTGCTTATGAATTAAGTTCGCAGGAGCAAAGAACTATCTGGAAAATTCGAGAACCACTATTATATATATATATAAAGATGGGTGGTGGATATCTTTGAGACGATTTGTGATGTAATTTTTTGTATATATTCAGAATAAAGTGAATTTCGATGTAGTAATGGAATGATTAGTTTTTCAGAAAATCATGTGATGTTGGAAAGCTCTAGTGACAGATTGACATAAGGGTTCTAGATTAGTGACAGAACGGAGATTTAGTTTATAATAAGTTGAGCACTGATAGTGATATCGTTCTGCTCCAGAGTTTATTATTCTGCCGCTGCACTTAACTATGCAGGACATTTTTGCTATTTTGCTGAGAATCGATCCTGAAAATGTTGTTTAAACCCACCTCCCCACGCATTAAAATGTTCTGGGCATTGTCTCAATGAAAGAAGCATACAAAAAAAAAGGTTATATTTTATACAAAACGTATCTTTATCAGCTATTTCAAAAATACAAATGAAGCACTGTTTTTTGGGTTTTCTTGTAGCGCATTTAAAGTGAAAAAGTTTCTTAAAGCGTAAATCAGTTTTAGACTTCATTAGAACTGTTGTTCTTGCTGATAAGATGGAGTTAGTCTAAATTTTTGTGTAATGAATATATAATCTCTTTATACAAAAATTGATTTTCATAGTCATATGTTCTTCCTAAATCAATTTACAGGATAATCAGAACTACTCAATTAGTATTGTTGTTACACTTTTTATGCATTTTAAAATTTCAAAGTTATTTTGAAAGACTGGATTGAGCCTTTTTAAATAGCCCCCCCTTTTTAATTTTTTTAGATTGATTAATATGGTTTTGCGAACTAATTACTAGAATAGTTTTGTTGTTTGTTTTTTTTTTTTTTATCTTTTTTTCTTGGAGTTAGTATGGCCATATTTGTTTAAAGGTGATTGATAACGATAAATTTACTTTCAATTAAACTTAGAAATTCTTCTTCTGCATGATGTCTATCTCATTAAGAACAATTGAATATGTTAGTTACTCAGGAATTCATAAGAAGCAGACCATAAGTGATATTTGGTCATGGTCTACAGACCATTCTGTCACTGCATCAATATTTGTTTCTTAATCAGCATTTTATACCTAAGCCTTTTTTTTATTTTACCAATAATAATATATCATTTACAAAAAATATGATTACTTAAAGCTTTTTATTTCTATGGATCTCTAAGGTAATAGTAATTTCATTATGTCTGCTTTTACACTAAAATAATACATCTTTACATTCTTTTTACACTTCATCTCACTGCCCCCCCCCCCAGCAAAACTCAAACGATTTGTATGAAATATAATAATAAAAATTTAAAACCCTCATTTCCTACAACTTGTAACAACTATAAACAGATGTATACATCTTCAAAAACCCATCATCTAAGTATATGGTGAGAATAATGTGTTAACAATAAGCCATATATATATTAAAATAGTTCAATATCTAAAAGTCTATATTTAATTTAAGTTCTTTAATCTTAATATGCTCTTATTTTGAAATCTGCAAATGTTATTTGAGTTTTAAATACATATAACACAATAATCAGATCCTAACGAATTCCCCCCCCCCCTAAAGTTTAAAGTTAAAATATATTTCGTTCAACTATAGCTATCCCTTCTTTAATTGGACATATTTTTGTTTTATGGATTTTGTTCAAGTGTACTGCTTCAAAATCCAAAGCTCCTCAATAATAAAAGACATAAGTTTGAAACTAGTCTGTGGGTGTTGGATAAAATAGTACAGGATAGAGATTTATTAAGCATTATAATCTTGCAACTATTACTTACAAAAGTTTACAGTAAGTAGCATAAAGGTGGTAAAAGAAAAAGATATGCTGCTAAAACAGCAATACATAAGTTAGTCATGTGATAGCCAAGTGATATTTGTGAGGATATGAATGATTTTTTAAATAACCTTTTATGATCATAATAGTAATACATTTAAGCAACAGCTAGCTGCTTTTAAATTATGATATATTTTGAACTTCATATATATTTATCTCCAGTCAATATTAAATAAACTTTCTTTTACTCATATACAATACTAGAATTTCCTCTATTATCAATAACCCATTTAATTAAATAGCTACCAGGTAGAATATTCAACTTAACTTTAATTTCTACCAAATTATTCTTTAAAAACAATCTTTTTTATTACAATTAATATGTTAGTCCTCTAATCCTCCTGTTTTCCAACACTCTTTTAATAACGCCAATTTATGTGTTGAACCGACACCGCCATCTACAAATTTATTGCGGCACTAAAAATAATGGTTTTAGGTATTTTTAAATGATGTCAAATAAAAATTTTAATATATTGTGCTTTTTTTTTTCTTAAACTTTTGTGATGATAAAATAATAAAATTTTGCGTATTAAAATAAATGAACAATTAAACTTAGGAAATTTGAAAAAGATGCTATTGATAGAATGGTTTTAATAACTGGAGAGCAGGTGAGAAGAGTATTAAATTCGAAAATAATTAAATGAGTATAATTATTCATAAGTGAATGTTATATAATCACAAATTTGAGAACATTTTTACTTAAATAAGTGATGTCATTGTTTTAATTATATTTATGTCTATTTTTTTTTTTTTTTTGTTAAACTGGATTCTTTTTAAACAAAAAGTCCTAAAATAATAAAGAATTGATAGTTGAGTTACTCTGATAAAGTTTTTAAAAAAATGTTTTACACAATATTTGAATTAATATAAAACGTAAAACAAAATTTTGTATTTAAAAAACAACAGAAAGCGATCAAAAGTTGTCTTTTGCTTCACTTAATATTTCTATTGAAAACTTGAGTGTTTCTTCATCTTCATCAACAATTATTATATCATCTGCGTATATTAAATTATATATTTACATCTTATGAATTAATGTTCTTTTACACATTTTTGATCTTATTTATTTAGTCTTTTCAGACTTGTGGTGAATAATCTTGGTGGGGTTAAGTCTCTCTATCTTATATATTTTCCAACTTTAATCTTCTTATTTCTCTATACATTTTACTGGATGTTTTAGAAGTTATGTGCTTTCAAATTTTATTTAGTCTTTGTTGGCAAAGCTCTTTTAAAAGTCAATAAATTGTAGGTAAAAGTGTTTATATATATATATAAGATAAAATAAGCAATCCCCTAGAATATAGAATAAAATTAAAGAGAAACTCCTAACATTAACCCTAAAGTCTCTAAGTTAATGAATAAAAAAAATGAATTACTTTTCATTCATTTCCATGTTGAAATATAAATTGCATAAAGAACTAGTAACAACTGAAACACAGGCTTATTATATACCTGTGTCTATATATGTAATATATAGGATATATGAGCACAGACTTTCACACTACCCACCACTCTCCACTCCATCTAATAACACTGATACACTCAAACACATATATGTCAAAAAGATAAACAATCACCAATATACGTATTTCATGCTTGGTCCAGATTATCATCTCCAATTGGATGGACGGTTGAAGAGTTGGAGTGTGGAGTAGATTGAAGCCTGTCAATTAAAGTATGAAGATCGTCTATCTTAATATATATCTGAGCACTTATGGTATATATGTGTGGAGATGATAATCTGGACCAACTGACGACTGCTGGTTTAGCATGAAATATGTATAGTGGTGATTGTTTATCTTTTTGACATATATGTGTTTGAGTGTATCAGTCTTATTAGATGGAGTGGAGAGTGGTGGGTAGTATGAAAGTCTGTGCTCATATACCCGTTATATTATAAAGAACTAGTGTGGAATATAAATTGATGAAGACATTTGCACAAAGTCACTCAAATCAGTCTACAGTCAAATATATAACGTCGCAATTAATTGCTGCTTGTAAATGAATGCATAATTTATATATATACAAAAAAATCATGTCACATGACCTAATTTAACAAGCTTGTATTACAAATGTTATATAATGAGCTTGCAAATACGAACTTGCTAAATTAGATCATGTGATTTATGTCTTGATTTCTTTGTAATTTTATTTTTTGCTATTAAGGTTTTGGGGATTTTATATCTCAATTAATATATGGTGGATCTGAATTTCTTTCAGTCCCATATAGTTATTTAAGTTAGATAGATGGACTGGAAGACATATGGATATCTGAAAATTTCAAATTTTCTGCTTAATAGTTATCCATTAGATAATGTTCTGGGCTTGGCTTGGTATTTTAAATCCAATGCTTGAATATTCTAGCACTTCACTGAGGAAGCCAGTAGCAAAAACTGGCCTGAGGTTGGGGATATTTTGAAAAGCTTGCTTAAGAGCTATTTGTAAGCTCATTATATATATATATATATTGTACCCTTACCTTCTGGAAACATAATGATAAGAAAAATATGACTAGCTCAGATAAAATGATTAGCTCAGCTAAAATATTTATAATCTTAATATAATCAATAATAAAGATTTTCTATGATAATATCCACTATTTAACAAGCTCTAACTGATTAATAAATAATAAATGGTTCGGTTTATGAAAAATTAAATAAATAAAATATTAATAAATCATGATACAATAAAGTGAAGTACAAGCAGTAAAGAATTACATTGAGCCAATATCCCACAGGATGCAACCTCAATGGTATAAGAATACTATCCCCCCCCCCTTATTATTTCAAATAATAATAAATTCATAGCATTCTTACGATTTTAAAATAATAATCAATTTAATATAATGCTACTAAATAAATCCTAATCTCTTTATTAAAACAATACAATTATAATAATCTCAGGTTCTTTAAAATAACTCTAATCCATGTATAATCTCCTGAAGTCAAGTATGATAACGGATTTTGTATCATTCTCAACTACACCTAACTAATAATAATAGCGACAATAATAAATAAGCTTATTCGTCATTAAATAATTATTAATCTTATCCATTGTTTAATATTATGGCACTAATAATAATGATAAGAATAATAAGTAATATAATTCTTTTAGTTCTCATGAGGCATCTTAAATACAATATGTGGTATAATCTGATAGAATCTGAGAATATGTGGCAACAAACAACGTTACAAGTCTATGCAATAAATTGTGCAATTAATTATGACCATAATAATAATATTAATGCAAAAGTAAATTTCTCAAGTATATTATATTTTAAAATCATATGATTTCCTTAAATAAATAATTATATCTGTACTGTGCAAATGTTATGTTTATTTTGGTATCTGGCAATCGTGTACTTGTAATGGTGAGTAAATTCAATATAACACAAAGTTTTATAAAACAAGTTTAACAAATTTTATTATTATATGCTTTTAACAAACTATATACTATATTTACAATTGTGTTTGATAAAACCTAACAAATATCAAACTAATGAAAACAATATTAAGTTACATACATCTTCGTTTAAAAATAATAAATCATGTAAATAAGCCTTTACTCCGACTTATACACTTTTCACTTTTGCACATTGTTTTAAAATAATAATAATAATAGTACTAATTTAAGAATACACTTATAGTTTAATATAATATCCATTAATTGACATAGTTAAAATATATGGTTTTCGTAAGTGTACATGAAAATATAAAAATATGAAATACTGAAGTAACATTCATTTTTAAAATATGTTCATAGCTTTTTATAATAAATTAATCACACTTCTAGTATGATAGTGCTAGTGTTATTTCAAACATTTATCTTGGTTCACTCAATAAATAAATTGACTTTAATCAAATAATATTACTGATGTTCTTTTATATACTTTGCTTGGCACTACTCTAAATAAATTCCTCATATGTGTGTTTCATGTATGTTTTAAACATAAAACAATATTCACAAAAATATAAGCATTCATTCTATTCTGTATTGTTCATTTTTGATGTTTCTATTTTCAAAACATATGCATTAACATGTAAAATTAAATATCAGAATTATTCAAAAATCTCGTGAATAATTATGATCTCTTTTTATGTCTTTTTAAAAATAGTTTAATAAAACATGAAAAATATTTATGATTCTTTACTATTCCCTGTTAGCATTTACATTCAATCTCATTGTATTTGACTTTAATTTAAACCAAAACAAGAAAAACCTATCTCATCTCCTTTCAAAATAACGATAATACAATTCAAAAATTATTGATTATCTCCTTTCATAAAATACAATGCTATAAGATGCAATAACTGATGAAATTAAGATAGTGATACATGCGTAGGCATGAAGAACTAACTAGAGTAAAGACTCAATAGTATAAAATATATGGGATAATCTACATGGATACAATGTAAACGAAGAGGTATGACTTCTCTGTCTAATAACTTCAAACATAATACTAATGTCAGGCTATTTATTCAGCCCATTGGAACATTAAAATACATAATACCATGAAAGACATTGTCCATGGAAAATATATACAAGTCACAGAGCTATGCTGTCTGTACTTTAATAAATTACTAAGATAATATATGTTACTTTCCTACTTCCTCCATAGATCCTACATATAAGCATCCATTGGATTATTTTCATAATCCCAATGTCACTACTGATTAAAACTTCACAATAGATTTATCAACCTACATCGCAAAATTATTAGCATTACTCTAAATAATAAACAAAATGCACATATGACTTTAACAATCTAAAACTACTACAAGAAAAGGTTCATTCACTTTTAAAACTCAGCAATAAAAATACAAATGATTTTTGTTTTAAGATATTAAAATCAATATTCAAAATATTTCTAAAATAGGGTTCATCCATTAAGGAATCATATAAAAATTATAAGTATTAATAAATTATATTACATTAGTAATATAGAAGAAAATGTATGCATATCTTTCTAAAAAAATCATAGCTCATATCTTTAGAATAATAATAAAGATTTGTGTGTAATTAATGCACACATGCACGTTCATACGTTCATATAACAAAGCGATATAAAATATTCCAAACAATTCTAGAAAATAATAAAATATACATCATATAAATTTAATATATTTTACAAGATTTACCTAATGACTCTACTCTTATCAGTCACTTATAGATGTTTTCTGGTCCAATATTTAATATAAGAAAACATATTAAATAATAATAATAACATTCACTCAGCATCACTATCATATCTCAGAAATGTTTATGAAATTTTTTACAAAGAATTAAAATATTTTTAAAATATTAATTATGTTAGATTAAATAAAATATTTAAGTGTAATTTTCCTACTCTACACTGATAAACTTATTACTACAGTTAGTATGTGAAATGATTAAAAAAACTATAATTACAAAAACTGCAATTATCCATAAAGTTCAAATTAAAAAAGTTTCTTTCTTATATCCTTATAGAAATTTTCTCCCCAACACTTGTTGCTAAGATGACCATCCAAAAGCTTTAGAACAAAAACTTTCTCTTCTCCCCGCAGTTGCTCACAAATAAAAAAATTAATTAATGAAGTAGACTTTTAAATACAAAAAAATTAGCTATTCATCCTATTTTGAAAGTTTTTTAAAAAAATACAGTTCTATCTATAGCACAGGATGATAGCTATTTAATGTGATATCACTTGGAAAAAAGTTTCAAAATAATCTCCAGAGTTTTCCCCATTCACTTGGATCCTAACGGCTTTAGTTGCACAGGTGTTGGCAATATAAATCCATGCACATTTTTACAGAAAATACGTATTTTATATATTCCATTCAAAATATTATTCGACATTAATTCAAATATATAGTCTTTTATAAAGATATATTTCAGTCAGTATAATATTTTTAATATCCATTTGTTTCTTTTTTTTGACGAATAAGTTTTTTTTAATAATTTTTTTTTATAGTATTAAATAATTTATGGTCCTTTTCAATAACGACCTGTCATAAAACTTATTTCCGTAAAAATATCGTTTTCTCTATTTAACCATTTTCCAAGAGAAATTTGTAATAAACTTTTTAAAAGACAATATTTTCTTTTTAAAAATATTCACTGCAACTTTTTTTAAATATATACATTGTTACTAATGTAAGCATCAATGGTATCTTTTATTCTAGGTTCAATATTAAATTCGTTTTTAACTTTTTAAAAATATTAAAATTTAAGTTTTTTCCATATAACTTTTTGTTCTCCAAATAAAGTTATATATCCTTAAAATAGAATATATAAAATTGATAATCTTTCGAAAAATAATATTTCTGTTCAACATTCCTGCCAATTTCAGAAATAATAATAATAAATAATGATATAAAATTTTCCGTAATATATTTAAAATTATACCTTCTTTAATAAACTGTACTCATATCATGAATTCGTTTGAATATATTATTGCTGGTATTAAATTCATATTTTATCATGAAATTGACTTAAGCTTCAATAAAATAGTTGACAGAGAATTTATTAATTTAGCAACACATAACTACTTTAGCTTAGTAAATATATAATCCTTCAAATCCTTTCTTTTAAAACAATAATTTGAAATGGTAAACTGAGCAATACTTTGATGTTAATATATGATAATAATATTGATAATAAGTTAACAAGTTATTAAGATAGTTATTAAATTATTAAGCACCCCAGAAAAATGAGAGCATCTACTTTTATACCAAATTAAATTGACAATTTGATTGGCTATTCAATTCTTCAACTTATGATCTAATTTACATATTTACCAAGTTAAGGTTATTAAAATTTAGAAATAAAATCTATGATTCATATTACAGTATTAAATATTACATTATTTAATTCTAAATTAACTTTATACTTTCATTTAAACAAACTAAACACTTTATAACAACATTTTAAAAATAATACTTTATTAATTTATCCAATATTTATTTTTAATTTATCTATTTTTAAAATTTAACTTTACTAACTACATTTATTTTAAAACTATTGGATTACATAAATTTTCTAATATTTACTTTTATTCTATAGTACATAAATGTTTTCACTTTTTAAAACAATTCTGAAGCAATGTTGAAACTTTATTTAGAAACTGTGTAAGGACAAAAGTATGAGTATTTGCTGGTCACATGACTTAATCAGAAAACATGTAGCAATTTTTTATAATTACTGTCTAAAAACAGAAATATCTTAAACATTTTATTACAAAATATTATATTATAAAAAATGATAAAATATAATGATACAATTTGGAATAATAAATTTTAAAATTATTTAAGCTGTAATAAATTAAATACATTTGTCCACCATAAAATATATTTTTAATAAATAATTTATAACACAAATATTAAATCTTATTTTATTTAAAATATATTAGCTTATTTAATGTTAAATCATTACTTTAAAATTAACTTTTAGCACTTTATTTAATAGAACTTTTAATATATTATTTGACTATGGCCAGTTTTCCCAACCATACAAAAATCATAATATTTAGCTTTATTTTATTATTTTAACATATTAACATAGTTTTTTTTACATATTTACAACTCTCACTTTACTTTAACAAAGTTTTTATACTATTTACTTTAACAAAGTTTTTATACTATTTAAATTTACCTTAATTTAAAATTTTTCAAAAATTGCTCATTAAACCTATCTGGACCTAGTAGAAAGGGCACAATATATATTCCCGAAGGTTTGTGATGATGGTGTTCTAGCTGTATTTTTATATTGGACTATTTCCATCATCTAATATGTGTGTACATATAATAACCTGTTTATTGTCATATTACTAACAGTTGGTGCATATACTAACCTGTTTGCTGTGATATGTATTTGGAATATTTAAATAAAATTAAACTTTTCTAAAGACATTCGACACACATATTAGATGATGGAATTAGTCCAATATAAAAATACAGGCACAATATATATATATATATATATTGTACCAGGTTCAATCTGTTGAATATCACACTTACCCTGCAAGCTTGGTTTAGCTGGGTTACAACCTTATTTATAATCTTATTTAATTCAAGCACAAGTGCGTGTGCGGCGCAACTGCTCCCAAAAGCTGTAATACAAATACAAATAGCTAACTAAAAATATTAAAACAGCTGAGCGCTTTCAAAGGATCTTGCCTTCATAATCATAGCTTGCTTACGTTTAAATTTATGCAAATATGCTAATTCCATCTTTTTGATAGAGAAAAACACGTGTCCTTCCTGTTTATGGCATCGCTGTCGCGAGAGATAAATAAAGCCTCTTTGATCTTTCTTTTGAGGTCATGTCTCTCTCTACATATGATGGTAGGATTGTCCAGAATGCACTCATGGTGACTTGTGCACTGGTGCTGATAAAAAACTGAATAAGTGGAAGGATCGTTGCGAGCTCTATTGTACGAATACCTGTGTTGTGCCAATCGTGTGGCCAGAGATGCCCTGCTTTCCCCATAATATGTGCCTTTGCAATAGTTATTTGGACAAGCAATGTTATATACTGTATGGGGGGTCTGTAACAGTGGAGTTTGATCTTTGGTATTGTTAATTAGATTGTTAGAATTTGGAGGGGTTCGAAAACAATCTAATTAACAATACCAAAGATCAAACTCCACTGTTACAGACCCCCCATACAGTATATAACATTGCTTGTCCAAATACCTATTGCAAAGGCACATATTATGGGAAAAGCAGGGCATCTCTGGCCACACGATTGGCACAATACAGGTATTCGTACAATAGAGCTCGCAACGATCCTTCCACTTATTCAGTTTTTTATCAGCACCAGTGCACAAGTCACTATGAGTGCATTCCGGACAATCCTACCATCGTATGTAGAGAGAGACATGACCTCAAAAGAAAGATCAAAGAGGCTTTATTTATCTCTCGTGACAGCGATGTCATAAACAGGAAGGACACGTGTTTTTCTCTATCAAAAAGATGGAATTAGCATATTTGCATAAATTTAAACGTAAGCAAGCTATGATTATGAAGGCAAGATCCTTTGAAAGCGCTCAGCTGTTTTAATATTTTTAGTTAGCTATTTGTATTTGTATTACAGCTTTGGGAGCAGTTGCGCTGCACATGCACTTGTGCTTGAATACATACATTTCCCAAAAGTAAAAATTATTTAACTTATTTAATTATAAATATTACGTGAATGAACCGGCACATTCGAGGAAAGTGAAAAATATTATTGATAGCAGAGCTGTCAATAATACCCATGATCAGAATGAGCTATGCAATGCATAGCATGATCACATTTCCAGATCGCGGCCCACCTCAGCTGCTAGATTCAAACCCCTACTATCCAAACACTTTATTTGTTTCAGAGTAGACCCCAGGTGCCAGCTAGTCTAAGACTAACATGTTCGGACAGTAGGCTCATAATCCAGTGCTCGAAAAATCCCTTAACTAGCTCAGCTACTTTTTTTAATTCAATTAGCGATGAAAAGAATTGACCGACAAATAAAGCTTTAAGTTTAAAGACAATTTATTTTAATTAACATTTATTAAACTAATTTTAAATATTTTATCAATCTTATTTAATTAATATAACACATGCACATTTTTATTCACACACTATAATATCTTATGAGAAAGCATTAAATAATATTTGAATTTTAAAATACAATGACATCAATACACTAATGCATGAATACACACAACATTTTAAACACACATATTAATAGTTTGTCTATGTATGCTATAGAGTTCTTAAACATGACTCTTGAGGCTTTACGAATGTGATGGCTACTTTAGAAATGAGTATAATAAAAATGTTATTACCTAGGATTTTGAACATGGATGCATTTTGCTGTTTGCTGCTTCTAATGAGATATCTCTAACTGGTTAGATTTGAAGTGTTCTTGTGTAAAAATAATTACAAGTGGTATCTTGCATAAATAATTATGACTAATGCAATTGGCCCTATTGAAGCTTTTGGCCTGGCTCAACCATAGGGCTGGTCAAATTATAAGGAGCACTTGATATTTTACCTACAGGCTAGCTAAATAAAAAAACCTGAGGTAAAGTTAGCCACACTTATGATTACAATAGGTCTGAAGATGTACAACAAACTCATCTTAATCTATGGTAGAAACCCCAGCTGACCTGGACAGAGTGTTGACAATTCTCGCAGTGTATTTTTTTTACAAAACCCTTGATAATATTGCAGAGATAATAATGCAGAGATATCACTTTAATATCAGCATTCAAGAACTGTGGGAAACAGCTAGAGAATTTGCAACAAGAATCCAAACATCACTATCGAAATGCAATTTCAAAGACTTCATGAATGAAGCACTTTGTGATCATTTTATTTGTGGTATAATCAATCACAATATAAGACTGAAAATGTTGATGATTCCAGAATTATATTTTGAAACAGATGTAGCTCAAGCAGTACTAGCTGAATCAATAGTTATTCAAACTATCCCATTAAAAAAATTGAGCATAACACTGGGACAGTCAAATACTCAGCCAGCTCAGAGAACTCAGCATCAAATAATATAAGACTTTGCTATAGATACAGTGGACAAATGCACATGCATACAGAATGCATGCACCACTATACAACATGTACATTCATCCATTGGCAGCATGTCTGAAATTGAAAAGACAGATGGCCGATATGAGAATGGAAAAACCCATTCCAAAAAATAGTAAAGGCAGTTATAAAAAAAATATGCAAGTTACCTGTATAAATCATAACAAAGATAACCAGTCTGATAATTTTTATAATTATTGGTTTTCTATTTAGAATGGAATTGTACACAGGGTCTGCAGTGTCTATTGTTTCAAGAAAGACCTGGGTGATCATTAATAAAAATAATAAATATAAACTGCATCCTAGCAGCAAGTCAATATCAGACCATCAAGGAAATAAAATTAAACTGTTGGGCCAAACAACAGGGAAAATTACAATGCCTAATAAGACTATATACCTACCACTAGTAGTGACATTAGGTAATCATAGTAATTAACAGGCCATGACTGGTTCAGTCATTTAGGGTTTAATATGACAAAAGTGAACCAGATCACAACATTAACAAAAATAAAATCTGATTACTCAGAAGTTTTCAACAAAGATATAGGTCTGTAATTATGGCAAAATATTCATTTGCCACTAAATGGAGAGGTAAACCTATCAATTGTTGGTGCAGACCACTTTCGCTAGCTTTGCATACTAAAGTAAAAGCAAACCTTGAAAAGTGGAAAGCAGCAGATATAACAGAGTCTGCATCATATTCAGAATGTGTCACCCCAATAATACCAATCATTGAAGAAAATGGTGATGTATGTATATGTGGAGATTATCAGTGCACAGTCAATAAAACTCTTGATCCAGATCATTATCTACCTACATCAGTCAAACAAATCCTATCCATGCTGTCAGATAGTGAGGTTTTTACCAAGATTGATCTAAAGTATGTATACCTGCAACTGCCTGTGGATGACCAGGCTGAAAGAGCATTATCTATAATAACCCATAAAGGTTTATTCAAGATGAACTGATTACCTTTTGATATAACGGTTGCCCCAGCAATATTCCAGAGAGTCATGGATCAACTGACTGCTGGAATACCATGGACACTACCATATTTTGATGTTTTACTAGTGGCATATACACCAGGACAGGTCTGCAGTGTCACAAATTGGGAGAAGTGCATATTTGAAGCCAATGAGCTTGAATTTTTGGGATACAAAATAAATGCTAGGGGCATTTACCCAACTCAAAAGAAAGTGTTGGCAATAAAGAAAGTTAAAACACCTGAAAATAAAAAGAAACTTCAGTCCTTTTAGGGATCATAAATTATTATGAAGGCTTCTTATACCATAAAACAGAGGTTGCTGAACCACTATACAGACTACTGGACAAAAAGCAGCCTGGAAGTAGGACAGTAAACATGACAAAGCATTCAGTATGATAAAGAATTTAATATCAGATACTGCAGTGCTAGCACATTTCAACCCAGAAAAACTGCTAGTGCTGACTTGTGATGCATCACCAGTAGGAACTAGGACAGTGTTGTAAGGATGAAAAACACAGCCCTATTGCATTTGCATCAAAGTGCCTTCTCTAGAGCTCAGAAAAACTATGCTCAAATAGATAGAAAGACCCTGACTTGATAAATCAATGTAATCAAAACATTTCATGTCTACTTATATGGCAGACCATTTATATTTCAAACAGACTATCTACCACTTGTGGGGATATTTGCATCTGATAAGGGAATCCCTCAGCATGACTCACTCTGAATGCTGTGGTCATTCAATTTCCTTTCAGGCTATGACTTTACCCTTTAATACTTTGAGAGAAAGCATATCCCCCATGTAGATGTATTAAGCCGATTGCCTGCAGAAGTGGAAGACAGTCCAACAACAGCATGCCAATCAATTAACATGATTTATTTAGACCCAAGCATACCACTAAACAGTAAGTCAGTTGCTAGGTGGATTAACATTGACCCTGGATTTCAAAAGCTACAAAAATGGTCCAACAGGGCTGGCCTAATAAGAAACCAGATGAGTTGCACTCAGCCTACTGGATAAGCAGGTTGGATCTCTCAACCAAACATGGCTGTACTATTTGAGGAACTAGAGTTGTAATATCTCCAGGCAGACATTTCCAGGTGCTCAGTTTGTTGCATTATGGGCACCCGGAGATAGTCTGGATGAAGATGCTGGCAAGATCATACATATGGTGGCCTACCTTAACTCCTGACATCATAGCCAAAGTCACCATTGCTGGCAATGCAAGATGAATCAGAGCATGCCAGCAAAACACAAGAGTCTAGTAGCTCAAACCTGAAGGGCCCTGGTCTAGACTCCATCTGGACCATGCAGACCCATGGAAAGGCAAGCTGCTGTTGATAGTGGTCAATTCATTCTCCAAGTGGCTAGAGGTAGTGGAGGTCACTCCACAGCCATGACAGAAGCTCTGAGAAGACTATTTGCCACACATGGTCTTTCTAGAACATTAGTGACTGATAATGGCACAATTTTTCAGCCAGTGCATTAAAAGCCTTCTGCAATATTAACATTTAGCTAGTGAACAGCTCTCCATTCCACTCAGAAAGCAATAGTCAGGCAGAGAGATTGGTCCAAGAAGTAAAAAAGCTGATTATGAAAATGGATATGGGAAGCTGAAACACCAGAATTTATAGGACACTGCCAGCACAGTACTCCACACCTAGTACGGCAACAGGGAAGTCTGGAGAACTGCTATTCAACAGACCCCAGTGCACTATCCTATCAACCCTGAAGCCTCGTGCAAACTTGAACAAAAGGAAAAAATGAAACAAAAATGCAAATAGGTACACAGGTACCATGCAGAATGTACTACAGGTCCACAAAATAGATACCAGCAGTGGTTATATAACTAAAGAGTCTCTATACTGTTGTAGTGTGAACAGAAGATGGTCATCAACATTTCCATCTTAACCAACTGAGACTGAACCAAACTGAAGTTGACAAAAGCAGTAACCAACCTGGGACAAGTACATCAGGTGAGAAACATGGACATCAAAGTGAATGTGGCAGTGAACATCTAGGAACATGTTCATCAAGCAAGAAAGAAGAAACCAGGAACAGTGGTAAATAGGAGCCACCAACAAAGTGGACAATACATCATCCAGCACATCTTGATGACTACATTCTCCAGGGCTAATTTTAGCCAGATAGAGAGATGTCATATCTGATCTTACCTTCAAAAGTGAACTATTCCAGATTTCTAGCCTGATTGGCTAGCACCCAGTTGCTATTAAATGGGGATGAATCCTTCATTGGGGTTCGCACTCTGAATCTGAGTGTTCATAATAAAGGTAAGGGATCTGACAATAGATGATCAGCCTTTTTGGAGACAAGTCAGAGACTGTTAACTTCTGTCAACCTGAATGACTGAACATACTCTCGAGTGAAACCTCTGCCTATAGCAAGGGTGTCACCACTAGTCACTACTGATACATCTACACAATGAGGCAAGTCCACCTAGGTCTAGGAACTGTTATGACTGCAGTTGACTCAAGGCAAGTTGTTTGAGTGCAGATGGAAAAGTCCAAACTAGAGCCAACTCAAGGTAAGCTGTCCTGTACAGCTGGAAGTCTTACTTGAACTCATGAGACAGGCTGATTAACTAACATGTGTGTATTTGTAACTAATAAATTATACATATTAATTGTTGAGTAGTTTATCATTACTTTTTCTGTTGGTTTGGGATCGAATCTGTAAATCAAGCCAAACACAACAGGGTTCATTTGCTATCACAATTTATTGTTTTCTTCCTTCTAATGATTTCTATTCTCTATTCTAACACTTGATTAATGATTTATATTGGAAACACAACCCATTATGATATTTAAAAAAAATATAGGTCTGTAATTGATTTTAGCATGTATATGCAATGCTCCACTCTGGCACCTTTATGATCGATTGTCAACAAGTAAGTTGCAAAACTCACACACATTTGCCTCTTTGTCAAATAGTCCATTTAAATATGGTAGACAGAGTTTTTGGAAATGCCAGTGTCTTTCTTAACAAAGTCTGATTGACACAAAGTGATCAGTTTGAAGAATTTTTGCAACTTTACTCCCTTTCTAGTTGTTTTTGATGCACCTGTTTTTAGATTGCCCTAAGTGCTCTCTCTGCCATTATAAAACACTGAAAACACTTGAAAATATTCTTAAAGCTCATGGTTTCACTACCATACACTTTTAAAATCATTTCAAACATTTCAGAAGTAATTTTTCTCAATCAAAAACAAAATTTAATATTAGCATATTTTTCTGTTGCAAGTTTAAAGTGATACAAAACACACTGTCACATTTTATTTCATAACTTGTTATTCAGATATATTAGCATCTTAAACTTTTTATGATGAATTTCTAGGTTACATTGTTATTGAAATATAAACATATAGTTCATGTTGAGGTGTAATAAGCAAGGAGGATGCTAGTTTAAGGTTGCACCTTAAAATTAAAACGTAGTGTAAGCATCTAAATGTTACAAAATCACATTTTATAAATTTATGAGTATAAGTATGGCATACTTATAAGTTTAGATATAGATTTTTTTTTTAACTTTAAGGTAAAATAGATTTTTAAAAATAAAAGAAGAAAATCAAAAACTTTTTAATTCTTCAATAAAAAAAAGATAATGATATTTTTAACAGCTTTAATTAATTTTAAATTAAAACTAGACAGGATTATTCAAAAAAATTAAGCTTTAATGTAAAATTTCGGGAAATCAGAAATTATTGTATAAATGATATTATCAAAAACTATTTAATCTCAATATTATAATTGTAATCTTGTTATATGTAATCTAATTATAGTTTGCTGTTTTTATAGTAATTCTTGGATTTGTTTCTAGAAATAGAAAGTTAATGCCATAAGTTTTCTTAATAATCAAGAGATTAACCTGCTCTTAGATAAAAATTTAACAGAAATAGTTGGGTAGCAAAAATCTCTTTGCCTTTCTCTTACTGTTGGTTTTCGTCATCTTATTGTGCATCAGAAAGTGATTATATGTTACTATGTGGCAAGTATAAACATCTTTTAGAAGCTTTTAAATGAAGTTCAAGTTTAATCCAGATTTTACCTAGACCTAGAGTTGACTACAGTAGAAATAACCCTGGGAGCATCTAATCAAACTGTATGCCAAATCTATTATAAAAGCTACCACCAAAACTGATTATGATAAAACTGATCTTTCAAAGTTTGTAAAAAATATGACAATTCAGAATCTGCATCATAAACTTAAACTATGAACTAGTTCAAAAGTAAATGTAAGTAAGAAAAAAAATGAATGTTTAAATCATAATTACAAATAACTATGGAAATTTGCTTAATTCTAAATGATCCAAACTGCTATTTTTGATAATCATGTGTAATCGTAGAAAAGTCATTTTGAAAATATAGTCTTCCTGAACTTTATTTTTTCTTTTTCACCTAAAAAAAACTTATTATTTTTGAATTAACAATTATTATTATTCATATACTAGATTTACTGATTTTAAATTTATTTAATGAAATATTATTACAATCACTGTTTTAAAATATAAATCAAGAGAGCAAATTGCAGGGACTGAACTTCACATATAATTATTCATTTTAGGTTATTTAACAAGAGACACTAGTTTAGTTACTAAAAATCTCTCGTCACTAAGACTAATTGTAATTTTTTATTATTAAATAAAATATAATCGAGATAAAATATGTTAGACAAGAATTATGTATGTAGCAATGGGGATCATTGATTGAAATATTTTCTTAGGAACAAACATTATAGAGCAGGGGGCTTAAGAATTTGTTAGTAACCTATTAGAGGAAATGTTTGACTGCATCATGTTAATTCATTAGATTAAGCTTGAATTGTACTATTTAGATGCTTTAAAAAGGGATTCCATTTCTAGTATGATAAATTTGTGTCTCTCATATGTTTCTATAACAAATGAGATACTTCAATAATTGTAAAATGTTTAAGAAGTATTTTAAAGAAATGTATGCACTTTCAAAATAAATATTTTGAAGCATACATATAGTATATTGATAATTCATGTGTAGGGTGGCCAAACATCCCAATTTTTCAGGATTTGTCCCTATTTTTGACTAGATGTCCCAATGTCCCAGAAACATCTCAGGATTGTTGTATGTCCCAATTTTCAAATACTCATAATTATCATTTGTCTTACATAAATAATTCATTGTAAAAATCATAGTTTCTTGCCCTCTATCCATTTCAATTTCTACAATAATATTATAAAAACTTCAGACAAATTCCAACACAAAGATAGCTATTATGTTATATGGATGGGTTCTCAAACTAGATGCATTCTTGCTTCCAACCTTGCCTTGGAGCATGTGCAGTTGGATTTTTGTAGGCTAAAATTTGAACAGTGCTTGTACCTGCTTTGATAGACAGTATACTTTGTTGATATTAATTTTCTATAGTAATAAAATTAATAGGAATATTAATAACCCTAAACAATAGATACCATGCCAAAGAGGAATAGTACTTACAATAATGAATATACACAGGAATGGAGTATTATATAAAAAAGGGCACAATATTGTAAAAATGATTGGTCATTATGTCCCAATTTTTGATCAGACCAGTCTGGTCACTCTATTCATGTGCCCCAGTTCTTTTATTTTAAACTAGATTTATAGTACATTCAAAGGAGTCTGAAGATTCTCCAGATATAGGATACATATGTAAAAACAATAGTAGTGATTGAGGATTCTTTTGAGATTTTGTAGTTGGATATCTTCACTAGTAAAAATTTCCTATATATATATATCAGTAAATAAAAAGAAAGGTTTTTAATAAATGTGTTTTATCAGTTCTTATTTATGGATCTGAGACTTGGACACTTAATAGAAGGGCAATACAGAGACTTCAGACCAATCAAAGAAGTATGGATAGATGCATGTTGGGAATAACAAGAAGAGATCGAAAACACAATATATGGGTAAGAGAATAAACAGGTGTTACTGACCTCATTGAAAAAATTAAAAGACTGAAGTGGAGTTGGGCTGGATATATTGCTAGAAGAGGTGATAATAGATGGACAATTGAAATCTTAAACTGGATTCCAAGAGATTGGAAAAGGCTCAGAAAGAGACCACATGTGAGCTGGATGAAATAAGAAAGTGTACAGGAGTGATGTGGAGAGGAGATGCTAGAGATTGAAGAAGATGGATTGAACTTGGAGAGACCTTCATCCTATAGTGGATTGATAATGGTTGATGATGATGATGAAAGCATTTAAATTTTACCATCTACAAGCAGAGATAGGAAATTATAAACTATGAATTTAATCGTACCCTCTGGTGATCGGAGAATGCTATACCTGAAAATCTCCAACTGATCCTTACATTATAAAACACATTACATTGATTCAGATATAGTGCTTCAGGTAACTTGGAGTGAGAACCATTGGCCTTTCACTGCAACACACTGTGTATATAAAATAAGTTAAATAGCCCCAAATAATAAGAAATTCAATTGGAAAAGACTCCTAACTTAAGAGTACTATGAGATTTTAATAAAATTCCATCAAGTATCAAAGATACATTGCAATAAATAAAAATTAACTTTTTATTCATTTCTCAGTGCATATAAATTAAGTTTAGCATTGATGAGCATGAAATTCAAATTAGCAGAGATATTCTCATTTAAAATAGCTTATTATTTAAGTTTGAACCCACAGTTAATTGATACCATTTGAATAATCTTGTAAATAAATTATAAGCTTTATATATTGAATCATTAAGTTCAAAATGGACTAATAATAAAAAAGTAAAATAAAATAAAATAAGTGTTAAACTATTCAAAAGAAGATGAATGAATGAGAATAAAATTCTTAAAACTTTACATTCCACGATCCAATGGTCAGATAAACTATAAAATGGTGATCAAACTTTTCATCATTCACAGAGTGGTACATCCTCAAAAGCTCACTCTTATCTTTCACAAGCTGGCTTGTTTTAAATGTTTCTTCTATAGAAATCAAATGTTTATGTAAGTATTAAGCAGATCAAAAGAATAACTTTGAAATGTACATTAAAGATTTGGTCAATGCAGGCTATAAGCATAATCTTTTGTTTAGAGCTCTTAAGAAATTTTATTCTACATTAAATACCTGATCTTCAGAATTTAACAACACAATTAAGTGGATAAGTTTCCACTTCATGCCTGGTTTACACAACAGTTAAAGAATATATGTGCTGATTCAATTAATGACAGCTTTAGAACACCTCCAAATTTGAATAAGCTCTTAATCCATATGAAGAACAGGTTGTTTCTAGACCAGATTGTTTACAAAATCAGCAGCAATGAACCTTATTCCAAAGCAATCTAATATGAGGAATCATGCAATAACAGTGCCACTAGGCTGGAGCAACATCAGTACACAACGTATTCTCATGCAAAGAAAAATCCCAATGTGAAAGTCAGTGTTTGTGGAGAATCAAATGGAATCTGGCCACGATTTCAAATCAGGGAATATTAACATATTGTGTGCAGAGCGCAACAATGGAAAAAGAAAATTTAAAGAAGTATGGTTTATCACTATAAACAAAAGACTTGTACATTCTTGTCTCAGAAGTGGAATATGTATATTACTAATTTATATATTATCCACCAATTATTAATGTTGTGTTTTCTTAAAATAATACCAGTTTAGCAACTAAGTTTGAATGCTATGATTATAACTTCCCAGGTCAAAGGCATTGCTCAGTAAGTTATTAGTTAAATTGTGAAATAAAGTTTAATCTTTTCTTAGGAAGCATGTTAATGTTACTTATAGAATAAACTATTCATTCAATTAATTATGAGAAGAATGTAAGAGCATGTCAGCATGTAGAATAAATGTGCACACTGAGAGATAAAGAAATATATTTGTTTTATTAACAAAAAAATGTTAGTAGTATTAATGATTAGCGTTGGTAACATAAAAAAAAATTAATCATTCTGATAAATTATTCTTACTTTTAAAAATATATAAATGTATATATATATATTTAACAATAATTGGTTTTAATATTTAAATATAGATATACTTTATATTCCTGGAGTTGCCTTCAACTACCTAATCTATCTCATATAACCGATGCATATGACCACACACATGTGAAAAAGATAAATGATCTCCAATATATATATTTCATGCTGAGACAGCACTCATCAGTTGGTCCAGATCATCATCTCCCACACATATACATAATCAATGCTCAGTTTATAATAAGATAGAAAATCTTCAAACATTAATGGACAGGCTTCAATCTACTTCATCATAAACTCTTCAGCCAGCCTGTCCATTAAAATTTGAAGATTTGGTATCAATATAAACTGAGTCCTGATTATATATATGAGTGGGAGAAGATGATCTGAATCAACTGATGCATGCTGGTCAGCATGATATACATATATTGGAGATCATTTATCTTTTTCACATATGTGTGGTCATGTGTATTGGTTGTATGAGATAGATTGGATAGCAGAAGGAAGCTTGTATGTCTGGGTTCATATCACCTACAATTACATCTAAACTCCAGGGGTATACAGTATATCTGTATTTAAATATTACATGTAGCCAGTATCCTACCCATCCCTCTTCTGTGTATTTAAATGGACAAGGTCCTAAACATGAGAAACCTGGGCATTACAATAACAATGACGTAATCAAGGAAATTGAATGTCCCATCATCAGATTTCCAATAGTGTAGATGGCTGAAGAGTTGGAGGGTATAGTAAATTGTAGCATGCCCATTAAAGTTTGAAGATTTGATATCTTAATATAAACCAAGCACTGATTATATATGTGTGTAGGAGATAATGACCTGGACAAACTGATGAGTGCTGGTTCAGCATGAAATATGTACATTGGAGATCATTTCTTTTTCACATGTGTGTGGTGGTGTGTATCAGTTATATGCAATAGATTAGATAACTAAAGGAAGCTTGAAAGTCTGAATTAAAATCCCCTATAGTAATTAGTTTTGTTGAATAGATGGCTGTGTGATCAGAATGCTGGGTTACAAACACTGAAAAATATTAATAATATGATATATGGAAAATGTGAAAAAGAAAATAATATAGAATGGAGTGAAAAATATACAAGTTTTGTCTTCATTATTGATAATAAAACAAAGACATGCAGTATATATATATTTGTTGGGAATTTATGAACAAAATAAATTTTTAGAGAAAGAGTCGAAAAAATTGTTGTCTCTCATTGACCAGATTGCCAGGGAGTTGGATGAATTGACTCCAAGTTCTCTCACCTTATAATTGATTTACTAATTATTCTACTATGGAAATAATGGATGAAATATCAGGAGATACTATTCCAAATAATAATTATTTTTAATCCACAAATAATGCCTTTAGAAGCTTTCTTCTCAGATCTGAAAAAGCTCAATGAAAGAAGACATAATACTATAGAAAAATAGATTAAACAATTCTTGGATGGTACATTTTATAAAAGAATAAAGTGATTCAGATGGTAACTTTATTTGGTGCTAGTCTTATAGCTAAAGACGCCACTCTATGGTGCTGTTTATCGCACTAACATAAAAATGCCATTATAACCGCAGCCAACATGTTCAAACCCGCGTTTTCTATAATACAACTTTTTTGTTGTGCTGCAGATTGCAGGCCATTATGTCGCGTCGCAGCACAGCATGTATGTCGCATTGCATCAAATACATTTTACAAATTCGCACAGTTTATAAAATGGTTACGGTTTGGTGAGAGGGTGTGTTTTTTTGAATTGGATGGAAATGTTGTTTTCATTGGATTTTTTTATATTTTAAAGTATTGAAATGTTCAGATTTTGTAAAGTAATAATTAGTATCAGACTTTTTACACCGTACTGTATTGAAGTTTTAATTGGGAAAATGTTGACAAGATATATGTTTAAAGTGAGTTGGAATTAGGTAACGCGTCAAGTAACGTACTGTTCGTAACATTCCACGAGACAAACAACATTCTACCGTGTGTATATTTTTGAAGTAAAATAGAGCAGTAACACAAAAATATCCAGTAAGAAAAGTACAATTATGCACAGTTTTTTTGTAAATTTCATAAAAAGCATATATTATAAACAGGATTAATAAGTAAAGAAGACATTTTTGTTGTTGTTTAAAAAAGTTTTACTTTCTTTTCTCCGACTACGGTTATACTTTGTCGAATATAGTATGTTATCATTTATTTTATAGATGTTACTAAAAAAAAATATTTACAAAAATACGATTTTGATATCTTTTATTTTAGCATTACAAACAACAGAACACTAAACCTAATCCTAAAACTAAACCTAAACCTAACCGTAACAACTTTTATTTTTTGTTGTCATTCTATATGAAGTAAAAATAGCGGTAAAGCTATAACCCCAGTAAAAAAATATACGATAGAAAATTGATTTTTCTAATAAAGCAAAATAAAAAACACGAATCAAATTGTAATTTGTTTATTTTATTTTACATTTATTATCATTTAATTTGTATACGTTAATAAAAAATAATATTTAAAAAAAAAAGATGTTGTTTTGTTTTTATTTTCGCATTACAAAATGATTGAAATCAACGGCCAGTGAATGTTCATATTTTATAGTTTTAGCGTCAAAACGGTGCCATCGAACGGCGTCTTTATCTATAAGACAAGCACCCTTTATTTTATTTATTTCAAAATATTATTATTCAAAAAATAAATACATACAATATGTATAC
The DNA here is from genome assembly GCA_028023455.1 of Epiperipatus broadwayi. Lineage (NCBI taxonomy): Eukaryota > Metazoa > Onychophora > Udeonychophora > Euonychophora > Peripatidae > Epiperipatus > Epiperipatus broadwayi. The sequence continues at coordinate 373,564 of JAQFVV010006360.1, read as the reverse complement.
TAAGAAAAGTTTGTTTAAATGTTGTATGTATTTGTTTTTTGAATTACATTTTTCTGAGAAAAGTTTGGAATAACAAAATATTATTAATGGAATACTTAAATTTATTATACTTCTGAGGAAATAGCATTTCATAATTTTTTTTTAATAATTATTAATTTATTTTTTGAAAACAATTCTAAGAATAACTTTTTAAAATAAAAATATTTAAAATGTTTTAATTAATTTTATCAGCACACACTTGTCAATATACATGTAAGATTTAAAAGAAATAATGAAGAATAAGCATCATATTAAGTGGCTTTATATTTGAAAAATATTTGAAATACATATTTCAATCTATAGTAATTGGACATACATATACCAAAATTAAGATAGAATAACAATATTATTCCTTGAACAAAATCAACTTTATTTCATGAAACTGGGCGAATATTTTTATTTTTTTTATACAGTGGTAAAGAGATATTTGCTTGTCATGGCTTTATGATTTATTTATTTACTTGATAATCATTAAAAAGATACATCTAAGATTATATCAAATTTGATATTAAAGAATCAATATCACTGTTTTTATGCATAAGTTAAACAGATGTATGATTGTAAATGCTGTATAAACTTAAGAGAAATAGATATTTTATTATAGAGTGATTGTGATATGTATTAGTCACATTAACATTGCAGATAAATACAGTAGTAATTATTTTATGTCAAGTAGAAAATTAAAAAAAATATTTTATATAAAAGCAAAATGAAAAGTATGTATTGTTGATAGTATAAAGATGTTTTTCATTTTAAAATAAATAAAATTAATTGGCATAACAAGGCAAATGTTTTATAGAATAGTTGGAAAATATATTCAATCTGTGTAATTTATAAAAAGTATTATAATTATTGATATTAGCTTGAAATAGTCATATAAAATTTCTGTCCAAGTTCATAAATGAAATATTTAATGAAGCAACAAAGGTTATAATTAACAATCAAATACTCATGATGAATAATTGAAATGCATGGATAAAATATTATTTTACAAATAGTAGTTGTTTTATATGTATGTATGAATTTAAATACTGATATACATAGATTTATTCACAATTCACATAAATAATTTTCAATATTTTTATTTTTTCAAAAGATACAAAATTAAATTCCTAGATGAAATGCATATAAATAAAAAAATTCAAGATAAATAAAATAAGAATTTAGAAGGTTGATTACATCAGGCAATTATTTATTTATTTTGGTATTGTTTATATATTTATTTGGCTAATCATTAATTAATTTTGTATTAGATTTTACTCAGGTATGTTTTATAATAAAATTATATTATTGTTATTTACATGGCAGCACTTATTCTCTTTTTCATTCCTTCATTTATTTTGGGTTTGATGAATATCGGTGAATACCAGATATTATGAAGAAGTTATAATGGTAGTCATCGAATATCCAACATAATCAAAATTTATCCCATGATCAATAGATTAGTGATTTTATCTTATTGCTCATTTTTAGTAAACCAAAATGAATAGTTTTTTTTTTCTTATGTATTTATTCCATAAAAATATGGCTTTTCTCTATAAACTTCCTAGTACAATATGTAAGCTAAATTAAACAACACCAAATAATATGAAATATATTTGCAGAGAAACTAATTTAAATGCACCATGACATTTTACACTCATAAATGATAGTTTGTTTACACATACTATATAAAAGCATAGAAAGGAATGAAAAGCCATTTTTTTATAATTATTCATAACTTTGATATTTGACATATTGCATTAAAATATCTGTGCTTTTAAAATAGGAATTTCTTTCCAATTATGCAGTTTTTCTAAGCAATGAGAGGAATATCATTTGTATGATGCCCCTATTTTTTGTATGAATCCAGCTTGTTCATCTACAAAATGTTCCTCTATTTGTACTTTTAATATTTTTTAAGATGTCCATTAAAATATCTAAAATAATAATTGTAAAAAATGGTTCTATAATTTTTGCATTCTATTATGTCTTCTTTTTTGAAAATTGTCTCTTGCAATATTTTTTACCATGCATGGCATATATAAATTATTTTTATCAAATCTCATCATTTATTTAGTTATTTCTTCTCTTTCAGAATCTCATGTTTCTCCAATTTATTCATTACTTACTTAACTTTTTTCAGTAAAATATCATCTACATTATTATAAAGTAGTAGTGAAATGTCAATAATCTTTTACTAAGTTATCCAATATTTTTGTCAAACTTTATTTTGTGTAATATTCTGATAATCATTTAAAAATTTTACTATTGTTGTGACTATTTGTCTTTTATTCCATTATTCTAATCATAACATTCCAATATCATCTTATGATAATAATGTCTTTACAAAATAGATTATCAAGAGTTTCAAATTCCTATTATACCCAATCACCTATTTGATGTAGAAATATATAATTTGGATAATTGGTATGTTTAAATGATTTGATATGAGTTTATCTGCCATCACTGTGGCACTAATTGGCTTCTTCTTCCTTGCTTTTTTATATAAAAATTTTACATCAACTTTATGTTTGAATTATTTCTAAACCATCTGACTTCATAACAATTAACTTTCTGAAGTCATTTCAGAATAACTGAAATAATCCCAAAATATTACATTCATATCTTTTCATTTTTTTCACAGAAAAGAGCCTATGAAGTCTGAAAAAATTCTAAGTATTTTTACTGCCTTTTTTGTCTCACTGTTCTTTATTTTATAGTGTTGTTTTGCAAATTGTGAATTGTCCCTCAGCATTTCTCAATTGGTAATGCAGACTTTGTTTTTCTAAGAGACATGAGCTGAAATGAGATTCTAATATGTGTATGAAAAATTTAAATTTTACATACACTTATAATAAACAATTCACCACTATTTTTAATGTGACTTTTTGCATAAACTTTTCTTACCATTCACAGTTAATGTCTATATTTATAATATTTTTTTTTACAAATAATTGATTGAATAAATTAGTTGTCTAATTCAAATAATTAAATAATAAACCATTAAAAATAAAAATAAATAATGTATGGTGTTATTGCTTGAGAATTCAAAAGATATTTGAGTGTCACAAATGCCAACAATAGCATCAATTCAAGACCTTACACCCCAGAGTTTGGCACTCTATCACTGCAGGCAATCATTCAGGAGAGTGAAATGTTTTGGTACACCGGATGACTCTAAATCACAGTTTCTATACCCTTTCCAACAGTCTGAAGAGATAGTCGATCCAGGATGTATATTTTCACAGATGTTCTGAAAAAGGGTAGAGGCAGAGTGTGATGGAACGGCTGTCATGAAGATATCTCCAGTCTCATGGCACAATCCACCAAAAATCCATTGTTGAGGAAGCATTCGGCCTTGGTGATTCTTTCTGCATGTGAATAGGGTTTCATCTACCTCAGCTGTCAAGCCTAGACCTCCAATTAGATGGCAGGGGTGAGACGTATAAGTCTTTGGAGAGTTCTAACTCTGCGCATCCGTGTTCCATGGACAATTCTTCCTGACTCCAAATATACACAAGCCACAGGGCTTTCAGTAATGATATTTGTGAGCTGTCAAATCATGTTTGTTTTTGGATAGAACACTAACATCGACAGAATGCCGACTTGCACCTGAACTGGAAAAACTCCTGTTTCATGATTTCTCCACAAACATAGGTTTTGCAGTGTGGCAAAATATTTTTCTCCTGAAAAAACCTGATGGCCTCACTTTCTGTCACAGGCAAATACCAAATATTTAAATGTGGCTTAATGAATTCAGTCATTTTTTTAGTATCGCAGAGATTTTCACACAAAATGTGCATGCGCTGACTTTATTCTCTAATATACTTTCTGAATTTTTCATTCTTCAAAAATGTGTAGGGAAGCATGTTGACAGGTAACAATTTTTAGGACACAATACTATATCAGTTTACTTGTAAGATGATTATTTGAAAGACAATATTTAAAGAATTATGGTAACTTAAACTACAACTAGCCTCAACTCATATAGTATTAAAATTTTAATAGTTAGCATATTCCATAATGAACTAGCATTTGTCAGCTGGCCCAGATTACAATCTTTTACACATATTTTTATCATTGTTTATATATGTAAATAGACAACTACTACAGTTTGATTGATACATGTCAAACTTACTGTCTTCACAACTAATAAAAATTATTAATATACTTCCATCAAATGATGTGTCAAAGTTGTAAGGATAGTAATTTTGACACATCAATTAAACTGTAATAATTGGCTATCTCTATATATTGAACAATGATAAAGATATGAGTAAGAGATTGTGATCTGGGCCAACTAATGCATTTCCCCATTTCTTTGATTATATGTATGATTACACCCCTCCACAAAGTGTTAAAAGTGGGGTAGAAACTAGTCGCCCTAGCTTGTGAAGTGAAAATTACATAATAGATATATTATTCATTAAAGAAATCTCTTAAGGCTGAATAATTATTTTGTATCCAAATCATCTATATTTACTATCCACAAGTTTTTTCAAGTTTTAAGCTTATTAAAATAAATCCTTGGGTTGCAGTCAAAATACTGCATTTCATGACAAATCAGGAAACATGAGATTTTTATAGGATTTTATATAAACTTAGATAATTGATCTGTTTTTTTCACGTGTAGCAATTTAAAATGTCTGTTTCATTTGCAGTACAATTTCTGAAGTAAATAAAAACAATACAAATTTTAAGTAATTATGTATATTAGGAATATTAATTATTTCTCTAAGCTTGAGTAAACTCTTCAGATTTTTTGAAATTGGATATGAAATTTAATAAATTAAGCCTATTGAGTTGTATCATTTAGATTAGGAGTACTTTAAATTGAAAAACAAATGTTAGAAGGAGAAATGAAGTTAGCTTTAGAAAAATGGATATTTTGCTTATCAGACAAACTCATGTTATACTTTTCAATAATTCATTATTTCAGTAAAATAATTGTTATATTAAAAAATAAATTAAAAACTAATAAATATCCTCCCTTTTTTAAATGTATTTGTTTAATTTTAAATTTCAGATGAAATTTTAAGTGTCTAATACTGATATTGCTGGATTTAAAAACTACTGAAACATTTCAGTTGGATTTCATATTCAAAACATATTTAAAAACAACAGCAAAGATTATTTGAACCCTTATTAAATATTTATGCGTAAAATGTGCTTACAAAGTAAAGATGTTTATATTAAAAATTATATATCAACTGATGTTAATCACTATGATTTAGATGGTACCTTGTATAGATTAAAGCAGTGGTAAAGTAGCAGATTTTGAAAGTTAATGACCATGGATCATGCACAATTCTAATGCTTCCAGTCCTCAAACTTCTTACAAACTCCTCAGTAATAAAGCGATAATTTATTTATATGATTATATTAATTTAATTTTTTAATGGTCTTGAATGCATGAAGAAACAAAGAATTGATCTCTTTTATATTACATTATATTTTGCAAAATATGTATAAATACTAGAAAAAACTCCATGCACCTCAGATGACCTTCAGGCTGACATGGAAAATGATTGATCTAAATAAATAAAATATGAAAGAGGGCAATCTGGCACCAACAAATATGACAGTAACTATGTAGATGTTAGCATTAATAGTAGCTAGAGCAACATAGATGGAGACTTATCTGAAAACAATTAGCTAATGAACAAAAGAAAAGCTGAACGAGCAGTGATTGCAAGGTTGAACTTTTATAAAATACAATCATCACATAGGAAAGATGCCAAGACTATTTTTTTTTTTTAGAAATTGGAGGACAATCTTGATAACTACTTTTCTAACAAGGTATCACTCATAAACATTTGTAACAATAATTGAGTCATTACATTTAATAATAAATGTTGTGATATTTTGCATCTATTTAATATTTCAGAGATTTTATTAAAATTTTATATGATACTTTGTAAATTCTTTAAATTTATGAGTAGCATTTTTGACCTACCTTAGTTAAGTTTATTGAAAACTTATCAAGATAATTATTAAGAGTACCATTGATTATAAATGTATTTGACCTTTAACTCACCTTGTTCACTTTAAAATTCATAGTTTATCTTGTTCATAATCACACAGTGTCATTCAAAGTGTATACATGGGAAATTCTAGAATAGATTATGGAGTGATAAATTTTTTTCATTACCATGTTAAATCTATTTAAATTATCAAATTCTTATTAATCATCCAACCTTTTCTGCTTATTCAGCAAGTTTTATAAATTTCTTCTTGAAATTTAGTCATAAAAATTTTCTTTTTTCCTATATGTATGAATAAACTGCCCCCCCCCCCCCACAAAATTAAATACTAACAGATTTTATAGAGTTACATGCATAACAGTTGGTAAAATATATTTTCTGATAAAGAAAACCATATTTAGCCTAAGTATCAGATAATATCTTCTTACCCAAAATTTTTAATTCCAGTCTCTTATTTTGTTTTTTTCTTAATGTCAATGCATAAATTATCCATTTGCATCAAGTTTTCCTTGATTCACAATCTACATCCCATTTTAGGTTCCAAAAATGACATCCTTAAATATTTAACATACCTATGTCTTATTTGAATATCAGTAGGTTGAGTATTTGATAAGAATGACTCATTTCTCAGAAGTATAAAATCATTGTTTTTAATTTGCCTATTCATAAAATTTTTAACTTGTATGCTTTCATCAGCAGACTATGAAATTGTGTTTGATATCATCATCACATCCTAATTGCTAAGTATGAATATTAGAAATAGGCTTCAAAATAAGCAAAGCTAATAGAAGAAAGCAAAACAGAGTAGAAAACAATAAAATGCAGTTTATGCAAATTTAAAATAATTAGCTATAGTTATTTATAATTATTTAAAAACAATGTGAAAGTAATCAATTGTTAATAAATTTGATTATCATAAATAGTTAATAATTCCAATGACCAGTTTGTAATACGTAATAGAAATAATATAAAATTCACAAATTAACATTTATTAAATCATAAATTTTACAAACTAAAAAGGCTAACATCTCCACAGTAAAAACTATTCTAGAAATTTCTATATACTTCTGTTTTAACCTCCTAAACATCACGTGATCACCATTTTTTATGCTAGCATATAACTGTTATGTATGGAAAGTTTTGTACGTTTTAATTTCAGTCTTCTCACAAATCTCTATGAAAATGATGTTGTTTCTGCCAAAGATTTACTTTCACTTATTAATTAGTTAATTATTATAGTTCCTAATTAGCCAAACTGTTGAGAGTATTTTACTATTTATACTGGATTTTTTTTTTTACATTTTATGATCAAATTGTTTATATCCCTGACTGAAGTAGCATTTACTAATATAATTATGATCCTATTTACATCATCAGTTTTAATGGCCAAAATAATAACATATATGCATTTACAATCCTTAATAATCCATTATAAATGATTCATGCAAAATATATGTTCATATATCTGAAATGAACTGGCGATCACTATGTTGTTGATTATACAGATTCAATAATCCTTATCCTACTTTTGAATTTGTAAGATTAAATGTACATTACCCATTCTGCACTTACTATCTCTGGACTTACATAATATTCTACATAAACCACTAAACATCACACAATCTCCATCTCAGAAATTAGTCTGGGGATATTGGATGAGTAGGCACTAGATGGGGATTTTATGCACAAGCCTTCTGGCATCCATTGATTAGTCTGATTGGCACAGGGTGGCACTACTGTATGGAGAGTTTTGCCTGTTTAATTATATTTCTGTATAGATATATTGAACCACTTGCTGAAATATTATAAATGTCTGATAGTAAATCTGTGCTATCATTGGGGTATTTGCATTAAATTGTTTGGAAAGTGTGACATAAAGATTGTTTGTATTTATGATAATATCAGGACTATATTGATTTACATGAATTAAGTGATGATTGGTTTGCGACTATTATTATTAACAGATTAGTAATTCAATAATCTTCACATAATTATCTTCACAATTTCACTACTAGCTATCTCTAATTTAGACTTAAAAGATGTTTTTTTCCTTACACCAATATACTTTTGATACCATTTTATTTATAACTATGTAGGAAAAATCTGAAGAGAATCTTGTTTTGTGAATGCATGACTATCTATCTGTTTGATATTTTATTCAGTTATGCAATTTTATTCAGGAAAATATAACGGAATTAATACTTAGGATGATTTTCAGATATACTATTGAAATTGTGAGAATAATTCACTGTTATATATTCTAGGTATCCATTATTCAAAATAGTTTTTATTAGATTTCTAATGGTATCATCTAATATTGTACTCTTAATAAGATTTCTGTATGCCCATTATGATTATGAAGATAGATTCTTCACCAGTGTTTGAGATATTGATTAAAAAATCTGGAAATATAGCCTATTTATGGAATGTCAGTACATTTAGAAATGTATGTAAAATGATGTTATTATGTTTCAAAGCATACTTTATTGATTAAAAAACAATGATTACATCAGTAAGATTGGGCTTACACAGTAAGCATAAGTCTGTTCCTGTGTCTAAACAGTTCTGCTGGGCATAAGATTGTTCACAGATATCTAGGAGAAAAAGCTTCCTCTTAAGTTCTTTATGTTGTGTTTTTGCTACTCTTAAGGCATCGAAAGTTGCCTGACTTCAGCTTGTCTACTTTTTTTATATACATTATGTTGATGGACCCCTTCATGTGTGTCCCGTGTTTTTTTTTTTTAGCTGTGTTATTTTGTATCTCTTTTCCTGTTTTTCAACTATAGTGCTGATTTTAGTTTAAATAGTGACCAAGTTGCAGCAATAATATCTGGTGGTGCTAGCATGTTATCTCTTTCTTTTATTTTTTCTAGCTTGTGGTGGAATGTGTTGAGGTTTTGTTATGCATTGTAGTCAAAATTGAATTTACATCTGGTGTACCAATATGCATACAAGCAAAATGTCGCTGCTCTTATTGTTGGGATTGCATTTTTTTTATATACCTGGAGAATTTTTGCCATTGTTGTGTCTTTCTGATGGTAGTTATTTATCATTATTTGTCTTACCTTTTCCAATCCCAGACAATCATTTAGAAAATGATGTTGTGTTCCTTCTTCTCTTTGGCACAACCTGCACAGTGGGTCTATTTTCATAAAGAACCTTTTAAAATGGATGAAGTATGATGTAGGCAAGGCATTCAGATTTACTTTGACTATGAAGTCGAAAAATTTAGGCTACAGGTACCAATTTTTATATTTTTTAGAAGCTGTGCATTGTTTATTTCAAGGATCATTTTGTTGTTAATATATTGTTGTGTCTGCTCTATTAGGCTATGTATGTGCCAGTATGTGTATTTAATTGGGTTAGACAGGGTTATTTTCTCCCTTTGTTTTCTTATGCTGTCTAGAGGTGTGGCTATATAGTTGTCTTTGGGAGATGGTCGGTCAGTGGGTATTACATCTATTATTTTTTGAATATTTGGAAACTTTGTAAATGTTGTAATAAGCAGGTTTATTATTTTTTGTATGTAAAAAGTTGAAATTGTATGTAGTCCAAGCCCATTTAGTTTTGTGGGTTGGCTTAATTGCCTCATTGAAATGGCTACCACCTTTTTATTCCAAAGTAGTTTATTGCACAGGGAGTTTACTGTCGATATATATATTTTGGTAAACTTTATCACTGGTAGGTAGTATGTGATTTTTGTCATTATCAGTTGGTTGAAGAGAGCAACCTTTGAGTATAGAGAAAGTTATGATTTAGCAAGTGAGTCTGTGATTCTTTGTTTGTGTTAAGATTTTGTCTTGTATTGTTCTTCTCATCTGCCCCATTCCCAAATGAAATGGGAAACCCAGAAACTTATTCGGTTTTCCTTGGTATATTTGTGTGTTGGTTTTTCCAGCAAAAATTGACCTCAAGGCTGATTTATTAATATTTATTTTCAGATGAAATTTTGTTGTATAGTCTTCTATTATTTTTTAGAGTGTATGTAGTTGTTTCTTTGAAGTTAGAAAAACTGTAACGTCATCCATGTAGGCTATACAGGGTATGTAAATATTGATGTTTGGTATTTGTATTCCTTGTAATTTTTCCTTGATTTTTTCAAGTAGATGGTTTATGTATAGTGTGAAGAGTAGTGTACTTAGTGGAGATCCCTGGGAGATGGATTGGTTAGGGTAGAAAGTGGATGATATTCTTCCATTTAGCATAGTGTGTATCTCCCAATTTAGGAGTAGGTTGGCTATCGTGTATAAGATTGTTCTTGGTATTTTTTTAATTGATTGGTTTATTGATGGGGACAGAGTCAAAGGCATTCTCAAAATCCAATTGTACTATCATGGGCCCATGTTTACATTATTGTTGAATTTACTATTGTTTTAAATGATGTTATTATTAAATGTCTTTAGATATATAATTGAGAGAAACCTTTACCTTAATATTGTGAATATTTGTAAAATAACTTAATTTTTGATTAGATACAACTGGTGAAATACATTGACAATGAACAGAATCATAAGTGTTTTCTTCAAGTAGTTATAAACTTCATTTATTTAGGTACAAAGTGGAAGTAATCATGTGAATGGAGGATATGATAAAAAATCACAAATAAATCAAGCAATGAAATTTTCCTTCAGAAATCTTCAAATAAGTTTGTAAATATCCAGTAGTCTTTAAGTTCCTATGACTATTCTAAGTTTATATATATCTGCTTCATTGCAACAATTTGGCTTGCATGGTCATAAATCATTGCTATCTATTGAATAAAGATACCTGGTGTCTTTCCAATTACTCATATGCTTTAAGGGTTAACTTAAGTAATGTCTTTGTTATCTAATAAATAAAGATATCTGGAATATTAACAAATACTCATGTTTTAAAAATATGATTTTTAAGTAATAACTAATTTAGCAATAATTCTTATATAACAATAAAACACTTTCTAATCTATTTCATCAATGTAAGTATCAATCATAGCTTTAAAAAATTGAAGACCATTACAATCCCAAATATACTTTAAGTTCTGATGGCAAATAGAGTAATTAAATATATTATGAGCAAGCAATAATCTTAGATCAATGTATGGTAGTTTGACATTTGTCACTATTTTGTAAAATGAAAAACAATTAAAAGTTGAAAAGATTCAAATATATGGTAAATCTGAATATATATGAAATAGTTTAATCATCTGGAGTCTGATATAATGCTGTCTTTAAATCTCTTCTGTGATGTTTTCAGGTTTTTTTAAATTTAGTTCTGAGGAATTTGTTCACTGATGCAATAACATTATAAACCTTTTAGATTTTCAAAAAACTGCTATTGAGTAGACAACTCAGATTTTTCTGTAGCTATTAAAATACTTAGCTTATCTAATTTCTCAAAGCTTACTAACTTTCTATATTATAAGAAATGTTATTGTCATATCTCACCCTGCCTTCAGAAGTGGACTAGTCCAGATTCTTTCCTTATCTGATTAGATTGAGCATTCATTGCTGCTAACCAATGTGCAAGTATATAGATAAAACACAGCTAATGGGTAGTATGGGCCAATAGGCAATGATGCTCTCTGAATTGATTGCATCCAGTAAGGTTGTAAATCTGGCAATAAATAGCCTTTTTGGAGGTAAGGAGAGAACATCTGTCTACCTAAGTGACAGTACACATTCTCCCTTGAAACCACTGCTAATAGTGAGTGTTTCCATTATAGCCATTATGCTATAGATCTATACAGTGAGGCAAGTCCACGATAGGGCTGGAAACTTCTAAGACTGGAGCCAATTCAAGGCAAGCTGTCTGCTGGCCCTGCATTTATTGAGATTATATATGTGGTAGTATATTCATTGATATTGTTATGATGTAAATATATTTAATTCTAATAAATCATATTAAGTGAACTTCAAGTGTTTGTATTTTTTGTTACGTGTTGGCTTGAGTTTGCAATCCAGACCAAACACAACAGAATTGGTGGTCTAACAAAAGAAATATTTTCCTCCAGGACTGGAAAAATAGAGTAAATACATGAGTGCACAGTTGTATTTACAATCCAGTGATTATTAAAATCACTATTCTGCCCAAATAAAAATCAGATTCAGCAGTTTGGGAAAAAAAAATTGATCACAAACATTATAAGTGTGTCGATTGAAATCTTAACTCAATCATAAGTTTGTTACTGGTAATATAGTAATAAAAGCTCTTAGGAGGCTATTTGCAAAACATGGTCTAACTAAAACAATACTTTCAGATAATGGCACAGCATTTACAGCAAGTGCATTCAAAAACTTTTGTACCAATATTAGCATTGAGCTAGCGTGCAGCCCACCATTTCATCCAAAAAGCAATGGCCAGGGTGAAAGACTAGTTTAAGAGACAAAAAAGTTGATAACAAAGATGGATACAGGAAGCTGAAATGCTGCTAGCACAGCATCTCATACCAAGTACAGCAACAGCATAGATCCCAGCAGAACTGCCAGTTAATAGACATTTGTGAACCAACTTGCCAGCCCTGAAACCTGATCCAACTATGGGAAAAAGGAAATGACAATACAAAAGTGCAAATAGACATTTAGGTGCTATGCAGAATGTACAACGATCCACAAAATGGATCTCAGTGGTGGTGATGCAACTAAAAGAACTTTACACAGTAGTAGTAGAAATGGCAATGGTTGTCAATATCATCACCACCTAAACCAACTGAAACTAAATCATACACAAAAGACAACCACAAACAAAAAAACATCTAGGGACCAGTACATCAAGAAAAGATGATGACAACCAAACTGAAGCCAGCTGCAAATCAAAGGAACCAACAAAGCAGACAAGAGATCATCCAGCACATCCGTATGACTACATTCTCCAGGGTTAATTTTAGCCAGGGGGAGGGATGTCATATCTCACCCTGTCTTCAGAAATAGACTAATCCTGATTCCTTTCTTATCTCAGATAAAACCCACTCAATGGTTAATATGGGCCAATAGGCAATGATGCTCTCTGAATCTGACTGCTTTCAGTAAGGTTGGGGATCTGCAATAAATAGACAGCCTTTTTGGAGGTAAGGAGAGAATGTCTGTCTAACCTAAGCAACGATACATGTTCTCCATTGAAACCATTGTTAACAGTGAGTGTTTCCATTATAGCCATTACGCTATAGGTCTACACAGTGAGGCAAGTCATGATAGGACTGGAAGCTGCTAAGACTGGAGCTGATTCAAGGCAAGCTGTTTGATACAGCCATTAGAGTCATTGGACAAACTCATGAGGCAGACTGTTACATACAGCTTGAAGTGAGTAAAGTCTTTCAGGCGGCAACGGCCCTGCATTAATTGAGATTATATACATGGCAGTATATTCATTGATATTGTATATGATGTAAATATATTTAATCCTAATAAATCATATTAATTGAACTTCAGGTGTTCATATCTTTTGTTACTGTTGGTTTGAAATTGCAATCCAGACCAAACACAAGTTATGTATTCAAAAATCTTGTTTACATTTCATTTCTATTATTTATTTTAATTACTAATACATATATTCTTAAAGATTGCTCTTACCAGTCTAATTTATATGATATTTCACCATTTACTACATTTAAATTAAAAAGGACTTTACCATATTCATATTCTATGGCTAAAATCTAATTATTTCTAGAGCATGATTTGATTGCTAGAACTACTGTTTGAACATTTTCATTGTAGCTATGATTTTTTTCCATTTTTTTTTGAGATTAAGGTATTATGTTCATTATAAATCCCCACTGATAATTTGAAATTAATATACTTATATCAATCATATATTAGCAGTATATTTTTTCAGTTAAATTTAAATCTCATCTACATTGATATCAGTTTTTTTACTACTTTATTTTTTTCAGTTTTCATTCTTTTATTCCAAATTTTTAAAGTCTGATCTATACATTCAATTTTCTTATAGACAATAATACTGCTGCAAAATATATCATTTATAATAGAATGATCATATAATGCCTAAATCCAATGTCTTGTTTAACTTAGAAACACTTCAGATTGTCTAAACATTCTTTAATGTTTTTTTAATATTCCAATTCAAAATATTGACAGTGTAGTTTTTTGTAAAATGGCAGACATGTTTGTGCACTCCAGAAAAAACTAGAATTTATTCGTAAGGCTGTTTTTAGATCGCGCTCTGATAGCTGAGGAATTTAATTAGTGCATTGACGTAATGGCAATCGACAATTCCTAGAAATATTTGCTAATTATAAATGTTTCTAGATAAGAGACGTTACCTTATTGGTCAGTGCATTGATTGATCGTTGCAGTTGTCAGAGAGTGATAAGAAGACTGGGTAACATCTAGCAGTGTAACATAGAGAGCAGTCAAGCAGTATTGAGTAAGCAGTATTTAAGTAGAGATATCTCGCGTCAGTGCTGGTGGTTAATGATCAGCGCCCAGTGGAAATGTAGTTCACGGGTGTAGCTGAAAGAGACCGCAGCGGAGATATTGAGAGCATTCGTTGGAGAGCTTCATTGCAAATCAATTCGTTGGAGAGCTTCGTAAAAAACCAATTCGTTTGGAGAGCTTCATTGCAGACCAATTCGTTGGAGAGCATTCGTTGCAGACCAATTCAGTGGAGAGATTGCAGACCAATTCGTTGGAGAGCATTCATTGCAGACCAATTCGTTGGAGAGCATTCATTGCAGACCAATTCGTTGGAGAGCATTCATTGCAGACCAATTTGTTGGAGAGCATTCGTTGCAGACGGATTCGTTGGAGAGCACTCGTTGGAAAAGAACAGCATGGGAATTGTATAACGTTATTTGCTGACCGCACAGTATGACATGCAGTTATAACATTGGCACAGTCGTAAGTCATCAGTGGCATTTTAACAATAATTCTTCCAGGAATTTTATAAGCATTGATAAATCTTTCAGGAATTTTATAAGCATTCTCTGATTTTAATGTGTTGGTTAAAAAATCAAAAACAGGTAGGCAAGTAATTAAAGAATCCTGGTTATCAAATCATATATAGTACATAATTGTTCATGGAGAGGAAAACTTCCTAATAATAATTCAAAGGGTCTAGAAATTTTAGACATTCCCTCTTTTTATTCTTCTCTGATTATAGAAACATTAAATAGATTGTATGGCAATCGTAGTATCCTTCAAGTGATCATGCCCAATCATAAGACAACTTTCTCTTGCTAAATTTAAGGATTTTTTTACAAAATATAATAGTGTAAAGCAAATTTTGTCTTTCCATTTCATTTACAAAATAATATCCAGGCAGAATGGATGGTTGAAGAAAAATAACTGGAGATGTGCAACACTTCACAACTACATACTTGAACAATTACTAATTGCAGTGTTCAAAGTCAAGCAAGATATCTACATATATAAGTTGTATAATAATAAATGTAGAATGAAAATGATAAGTTGTACAATAATAAGTGTATAATGAATGTAGAATAAAACTAATAACTTTGTAATGTATAATGAATATGTAGAATAAGAATAATAGCTGTATAGTAATTATGTATAGCGATCGTGTGTAAACATTTATATTATATAAATAATTGTAACCGTATAATGTAGCAATGTAACGATCATTAAATTGCAAAATTGTATAAAATGTCATATATGGTGAGAAATGTAAAAATACGTGTATGTGAAAACACCATATATAGTAAGGTATGTAAGAGACTCCAGAAGTCTTGAGGGGTATATAACTCCCAGAACCTGACCTATTTGTTCTGAGTATTAAATGTAAGTCAGAGACTCCTGCCTCGGAAAGTCCAAAAGCAGAACTAATCTTCAGGTCACTACAACCTTTTAATATTTTATTACGCCTTATAATAGGCAATGTATATATGTAAAAATGATCGTATTTACTGAAATTAAACTATAAGCTTACCATCTCAATTCTGCCTTTGTCAATTTATTACTTGCTGGTCGTAAGACACAGCACTAATGGTTTCTTTAAATCAACTAAGACCAGCAACATAATCCAGAGAACTGATTAACATTTAAATATTTAAGTCAAGAGAGAAACAGAATTGAAAAGAGCTTTACAACCATGTCAACTAGAAAATTAGAGAACAAACCAATGGATCTTCTAGATATAAGTCAAGAGAACAATAACGAACTTAGCAACACAGTAAAAGGCATTGCAGAAGTCATAGATTACAGACTGTAGGGTTTACAATATTAAACAATTAAAAGGGATTGTAGACTTCTATCGCAGCAAGTTGGCATAGGAATCTTGGATGAGATTCATTTTGTTTCAACAATCCATTTTATTGGCAGAAAGAATACGGTCTAGTGCCATTCAGACACCATAAATTCAGCCAAGCCAATGACTGGCGATTTTTCTCTTATTTCCATGATGAGAGTTAGAAAATAACTTTGTGGCACTTTCGTCAAAGTAGACAATGCACTCCACTTCCTTTCATAATTGACCAAATCATATACAAGCTAGGTAAACACTATAAATGCAAACAATGAGATTATGCTATAGAAATATTAAGATTTACTGAATATATTAAACTTATTGAAACACCCACCATCGTTCGTCTCCTTTGGTATAATCTGCGCAGTGATAGGGTATGACTCTGGAATCCTAGAATTGGCGCTCGAACTTCTTAAGAACTCTCGAAGAATAAAGCCATTTGAATATTTTAATTGTCAGATTTCAAATATAAACATGAACTCTCGAGGAAAAAAAACTTTCGAATAGTTTTTTAATACTTAATCAATCACTTAATTTCCTTTTCACTATTTAAACGACACACTTTTCTATTTTAATAATCAGCTTCAAATATAATGCTGTAACTAATCTTAAATCTGAAGAAATATTATGGCTATTTTTTTTTACGAAGGAATAGAAAACACTTTTTCGAATGTACAATAGATTCGTTTAAAAAAGATCATGAATATTGTCTTCGTTATATCTGATTCTTTTTATGTAATATACAAAATAGCAAAGCACTGACTAAATGTAAGTACTACTGAAACCTACATTTTTAAGTTAAGTATAAAAATGAGTAGAAATTGACGTCTGACTTGTCTTCCTTTTAAGCGTTTGACTGACATATTTCTAATTATTTATTAAACTAATTGTCATTATCACTTTTTAATATTATTTTAAAACAATAAATGCTTCTTTAATAACTAAAAATAAAGATATAATTTTATTTACTATTTTTCAAATAAAACTTAAATAATTATTAACCAATGATATTTGGAATCGATTGTAGCTTCGTAGCTACTTTCCTCTTAAAAACTGTTGTGCAAAATTTTTTTTTTTTTTTACTTAATATTTTAATGCATTGTTGTAATAATGTAAATTTGAGTAGCAATATTTTTAAGATTTTATATATTAAAAAGCCTACCAGAATATGTGTAAATTTTACTGTAAAAAAATTTATATCTTCTTTCAAAATATACAGTTATAAATTATTGCCTTCAGCGAGGTTTTGTAAAAAAAACATTTGTAATCCTAAATTTTCTATTTTTTGGCATCTATTTCAAATGGATCCTTCTACATCTCCACAAGTTCGTAATATAGCTAAAGATAGCACTGAAGAAAATGGTAAGTCCAGTAAAATATTTAGATTTTTTTTATTCATACATGCATTTGTTTATAATTTATTTTGATACAGACATGCATAATATGTACGCGCATCTACTTTATCCCTTAATTTCAAACTATATGTATGAAAATTATTATCTATGTATAAGGAACTTCGATTTGAGATTTTTTTACAATGATATTTTTAATATGTAGTTAGATAATATTTAATCCGTGTGTGTTTTTATAAATGAATAAATATTAAATGAAACAAAAATATTCAAAAAAATTTAATAGTATTTTATAAATTTTAAATTTGCATATGGCCTATTTTTATATCTTTAATATTTTGAATCAAACATTTAAGTTAGTCAAACCCCACACTTTATTAATGTAGACTGCACAAATTTATAAATGCGGATTTTTTTACCCACTTATTTAATCACAACAATCATCTTTCAATAAATATATAAACGATTATTAATCATTCTTTATAGAATTAGAAATTATTATATTTCACTTAACCTTAAATTCAGACTTCAATAAAGTTTAAATATATCTGCAACAAACTTTATACAGATTATAATCAGTCATCTTTTAGTCTTTCCACTTAGGCACCTGATCTTATTTAAAATTAACAGCTCCTCACATTATAGACGTTTGGCTGCCGATATTGAGAAAAAAAGAACATGATAATAGCTTCTAAGATAACCAATTTTGAAGTAAATTTGTGTAACAAATATAGTAAACATATGTCCTTGAAGTATATATTAGTAGAAAATAAGTATAATTATGAATTCCACTAAAATTCAGACAATAGTTTTGACAATAATTTATCACTATCATGTGATGATGTTATCCAACTAATGCAGAGAGATTTCTAAAGGGGCTATTATTCTAAAATAATCAACTTATATTAATGTTATTTTTTTAAAAATGATAATCCTAAATTCCCTTTTTTTTTTTTTTTAAATCATAGTTGATCATTTCACTATGCATATTTTTTAATCTGATTAATAAATCTAAATAAGCAACAAAATTATATCTTGAGTTGTTAGCAAACCTAGTCTATTTAACAACTTTTTATAAATTTTGATCAAGTTCTGATATTTGGTAGAATATTATGTTAATGAACAAGGAACCACTACAAAGGGATAAATTTGAATGTGCTATAATATTTCTTATAGCAATATTTAAATGAATATTTAGAAGTATAATAGGGATGTTTTTCCTTCAAATAGTGCTAATGAAGTTGTTCGTAAAAATACTTGCATCATAATTTCAAATAATGTCAACTAGATTTGCAAGGAGGTTTTCTAGAAATTATTTTAATCTAACATTTGATAAGGAAAATGTTTGGCTATATTCCCAGTTACAAAAGAGTATTTTCAGGTCACAGATGTTTTTTTTTTTATTGCTGCTTAGATGAAAAATTAAGAATAGTCTTTGTTGAATTAGAAATTATGATTAATGTTTATTGAATTAGAAATAAGATTCCAATCTTTGAATAAGATTTCCAAACCCACCTGCTGCGTCTTTCATTGTTCATTTATGAAAGTTAGTGTTTCCTTTGCTATGCTACGAGCCATTTAAAAATACTCGTCTATATTTCTAATTTATAATTTGAACTAACATTAAAAAGCTATTTTTCAAACAAATTATAGTTTTATAATTATAAATGACACTTTTGCTCTACTAGAAACATATTTACATATTAATCTTTAAACTTGCATGCATACCCCAAAAATTTTTTCTGTTTTTAATTTTCAAACTTAGTTTAGCTTCAAAAATATTAATATATTAATTGCATCATTCCTTTTTGTTTTTTAGTTATTAATATGTGGATCTACTATGCATAAAATTTGTTCATATTAAATTAGTTCAGTAATAAGTAAATTTAAAAGAGTGATGCAGTTTATATATTAATATAGAATTATATATATTTGTAGATTTAGATTAGATTTTTTTCATCATGTAGTTTAAATGTTAAATGTTTTTAGAAAAATTCAAACTTTATTTGTATCTTTCCATATACGTTCAACTGTTAGTAATAACACAGATCAGTGTAGGATGCTTATAATTGAATATATTTGGAAAGATATGAATAAAATTTGAATTTTTTAAAAAGCATTTCATTTTCAACTACATCATTGATGGAAATAGTTCAACATATTATCTTCAAGTAAAATGCTATTGTCACAAATCTATATATATATATGATGTGTGTCTATTTAAAATTTATTTTTATTCAGTCTTCAAAAATATTATTTATAATAGTTTTTATTCTATTTTTTTTTCAGCTATACTTTAAATGTTTTATATATAGTTTTTTAATCTATTGGTTCTTTTGTTTATAGATTTTTACTTTTTTAGGCTTGCCTAAGTGTAGACCTTCCTACTTTATATTTGTAGCAAAATTGTAAATTGATGAAGAAAAATTTTAATTTGTATTCCTTTTTATGTTGCAATTTTATTCTTTATATTTCTTTAAATTTGGTGTATATAATAAATATTTTTGTTTGTTTGCTTTTGTTTGCCATTTTCACATAAGTCCTGAAATTATTTGTACTTAAAAAAATAACAAATATAAAAGTTTTTGTTAAAAAATATTTTTGAATGCTAATATTTGTTTTTCTTTTTTTTTTTTTTGTAAATGCATTTTCCATTCAGCTCAAGCTTGTAAAGATGGTTTGTATAAATTTCTTGCTAGCAATAATGTATTTTACATAAATATTCATATAAGTATTTGATTACTTGAAATTAATAAACCTATTGTCTAAGAAAAGCAAACTACTGCCAAGCTATTTTTTATAATGACCATACTTCCATTAGTTAATAAATTGTTTAGATTTGTGCATATACAAGAAAATCCATGCCAATTAAAATTTTTAAAAAAGTTAAAAAATGTTGCTTGATATTTGTAAACATAAAAGTTATTCAAAACCAAAAATGAAAACTTTAATTATTAAAAAAATTGCAGTTGATATTTATAAGCATAATAGTTATTGAGAATCAATAGTGCTAAGTTTAGTTATTAAGCTTAATTATTAACATAGTTATCATAACAGTTATTGAAAATCAAAAGTGTAAGTTTAGTTATTAAACTTTATTATTAATCTAGTTATTGGCAAAATAGTAACATAATTTTATTTATGTATATTCAGATTAATGTGGATTTATAGTTTCATCATTTATCATTTAAAAATGTATAAATTCATATTATCAGAGATGACTTGTAGTTTTTCATTAGAATTGAACTATTTTTAATAATGAATTTAATTATGTTTTTATGAAAAATTATCTAAATTTTATAAAAAAAGTAATTATTTTTTCTTAGTATTTTATAATTGTTTACAAATTTATCTGAACATGTTAATGTTTTTGGAATGATAATTTATTATTTGAGATTATTGAAAATTCCTATGGAAGTAAATAATTGTGTGTGTGTGTGTGTGTAGGGTCTTAGTATAGTATAGTGTAGAAAGCTCTTAATGAAGTGATTAGAATTTCCAATAGTTCTAAAATTTAGGCAACTATTTATCAATTGGATTGACAATTATTTTTTTACTTTTGTTTTTCTTAGTGATTTTAGTTATCAAAAATTTTTTTTATTGCTTAGACTTAGTAATGTCTATTAAATTTAAAATAGACAAAACTCTCCATACAGTAGTGCCACTCAGTGCAAGCCAGAGATCTAGGTGCAGTGCTCTCAGATCCAAGGCTCATCACTGATGAAAGCCACAAGCTAGAAATTAGTCTGGGGATATTGGATGAGCCTTCTGGCATCCATTGATTACTTTGGCTTGCACTGAGTTGCACTACTGTATGGAGAGTTTTGCCTGTTTTAATAACAGTTATGAGCAAGCATAAGAAATGGTGATCATGTGATGTTTAGTGGTCTTTTAAAATTGTCTATTTTATAATAATGTTAATTAATAGCCTAATATGAAATAATTTCCCATTAAAATTCTTGCAAATTACAGAATGGTTAATGTGAAATAATTACACATTAAAATTATAAAATTAAGATATTTAAATTTATTTTTACTTTTTGTAGCACAATTTTTTACTGCTTTTTATTATATTTAATTTCTCTATTAAATTTCATATTTTAACAGTTATTTCTTCACTGTTGTTTTTTTACTGTTTCTAAATATTATCATATTTAGATAGTTTTTAAGAAATTATAAATATTTTTTTAAATTTTCATATGTATATTTTTTTCAGTTAAAATAATTATTTTATTTTTATACATGCAGAAAATTTATTTTGTAAGTTATTTATTTATAAACTGTTTCACAATGGACCCCCCCCCCCCCCCGCATAACATAAATTAATAATAAAATTCAACTGCTAAGTTGCCATTTTCAGATAATTCTATCTACAATTTTTATATCTATATATATATAAAGTTTAAATAAAACATTACTCATTATTTATGTAAACAAAAGGAGTAAATCACTTCATCAGTCCCCAGGCTATGAATTAAAAACACTAAATGTTGAACAAAGGATCAAGATAGTAGAATGAATCACTTATTCTTGGAGCTCTGATGTTTGCATACAAAACTTTGTCAACATTGTTATAATTAATTTAATATGACACTAAAGTGTTATTAAACTCATAATCAATTATACAAGGCTGCAGATGGAATTTCACTTTTATCACCTTGATTGTAATAATTAAATAAGAATTTAATATATAAACTTTAATTTTAAACATAACTCAATGTATATGTAAACAATGGGAGTGCTTTTAATTCATAGCTTGGGGAGTGATTTACTCCTTTTGCTTACATACACATTGAACTGTGTTTAATTTAAGTTTCCATATTAAATATTATTTAATTATTATAATGTTAAAAGTGAGATTCCATCTCCAATCTTGTATAATTAATTATGAGTTATCAACAATGTTGACAAAGATATGCTTATAAACATCAGAGCTCCAAGAATAGGTGATTCATTCTATTCTTGATCCATTGTTCAACATTTAGAGTGCTTTTAATTCACAGCTTGGTAGAAGAGTGATTTATTCCCTTTGTTTATACATATATATATATATATATGTGTGTGCTTAAACAAACTTTTAAAATTTTTATGTATATAATTTTATCTTTATAAATTATAACTATTTGAGGAACGAGGAGATACGAATTGGTTGTGGAGTGTAAAATTCTTTTCTAACAACTCAGTAAAAAATAGATCTAATTTGAAATAGTTTTAATCTTTTAATTATGTGATTAAATAGCATGCTATTGTATTATTATCTGATTCAGTTTTTCCCTTATATAATTTATTAATACTACCTACTAACAGCATCTCATTTTAATCTTCCCTGCTATGAACTTTAGACAAATTGGGTTTCTATGGTCTATTTTTGGAACAACAAACAAGTCACAAAAGTTTCCTGTGCAAACATTAACTCAAATATATCCTTTTTTTATTTGCATGCTATTTCATAATCATTTACTTGTTTTTTTTTTACTTTTTGGTCTGTATTTCTATGGTCTAAATGTACAATAAATTTGGTTTTTGAAAGATAATTTATCATTTTATGATTAATTATATTAGAGCTTGACCACTCTTGGCCATAATGTGAAACAAAGCAAGTCAGTTTATTTAACAATAAAATAAATCTGGCAAATTTTAAAAACAGATTTAATGAATTACAAAAAAGTCTTGAATTATTCAAAAATAGAAATTATATTAAAAATGATCCTAAAAATAAAGTCTGCAATTGATTGTTGATGTGATATGATGTAATGTAGCTTTTTTTCCAAAGTCACCTCTAACAAGTGTAAGTAGTAGCAATTTATCCCATTTTTCAGAATTTTATATTTCTGCACTATTTTTGAATTTCTGTTATTACAAACAAATCAGTTCATTTTTATATTATTTTTTTGTACATGTTTTACAATTTCATTATTTTTTTTTCCCATTTTTACAAAAAACTGCTACATTCTAATATTAAATAAATATTTTGAATTTTACCCTTACAATTTCTTGTAAGAACTTGTGTTTATTTTCTAAATCAATATATATATAATTATTAATAAAAAACGCAACCTTATTATTTGTTTATTATAAAAATAAATCAGTCTGAAAAAATTATAAATACGTGTTAAAATATACCCACAAAAACATATTTAATGTACATACATATATGTATTTAATTTTAAAAAGTCAGTTGATCATGAAACAAAATTCACTAGTCTCAATATTACTTGAAACACAATAGTAGTTCAGGATATCATATTTTTGACAAGGTTGATTGAATAGGAATTTTTTTAATGTAGATGAAGACTTAATACACTGAATTTCCCAAAATTTTAATTTTACCCGTTATGTATAAAATCATCATTATAATGTATATAAAACTAAAGTATTGTACTGTCCGCCTTCTTTCTTTGTAAACAAAAAATGAGGAAAATCTATTTTTTTAGATTTATTTATTCTATCCCTTTCGTTTAGTCTCTATCACTATCTTTGAAGGCTTCCGGTCTTTCAAGTAGAGATAATAATATCACTGGTAGCAAGCTACCAATAATACCAACACTCTGCTACTAAATTACAACACTGGTCATCCAAGTACTTTATTTATTTTAAGGAAAAACCTTTAGGCGCCAGTTAATTACTATGTAACTAACATGCTTGCTCAACTAGCTACGGATTTAGTACCTGACCTCCTCCCAGCTAGCTCATCGGACTCTAACTATTCCCAATTCTCCACCTACACTATGAATCTCTATTTTTGAAAATTTATATTACAAATATTTGATTAATTAAAAACATGAAAAATATTTGAATAATAGAATACTTATGCATTATTTAATTCTTCCACATAAACTTCTCCCTTTCTTTTAACATTACCTCAAATTATCTACCTAACGATAATTAAAATATTTTATATCCAGCTTTCTCTAAACGCTCACTCTTGCCTTATAATATAAATGCGTACACACATTCTATTAAAGTATACATTTTAATGTTTCACATCACACACATATACATTTAAATAATAAATAAAAGAAACACATTTAATCACATGACACACACACATAATTAATGAGATATTTGATTTTATTATGAAAGCTAATGCATGTAATTATATCATGGAAATTAATAGTTCTATATTTGATTAAATCTAACTTATAATTCTTGAGATGTTTAAAAGTTTTCTCTTACTTATTTACAGCTATGGATTAAGATTTTGAAGACAAACAATGAATGATTTACCTAGGATTTGAACACTTTCATACGCGAATAGGGCAATGTAGTTTTCTGCTGATTCTCCATTCCAACCGGTTGGTGTTGATTCCTCGTAGGCCTTTTTTATTTATTTTATGATGTGCAGGTGAATTACTTGTGGATCTTGGCATGGACATTCCGATGATTCCCAGTTTCACACAAACATGATTTCTCCCTCTAACTAACTGCTGATGTTATTGCAGAGAAGGTTCAAGCCGGCCGCATGATCCGATGGATTCAGCCACGCATTCTATATGATAGGATGTTCATTCTTAGTTATTTCAATATATTTTTGATCAATTCTGATTAATTATTAATTAATGATTTTTTAATGAATGCCTATAACAATACGAAATCTCCCTTATATAGACAGTGTTTCTTATCTGAGGATCGATCGAGCAGTCTGCTGCAATCCTATTGGGTTTTTATTCCTTTTATTTAAGAGTTTATGATTCGTTATAGTCTTTCTATTGGCTTTTTATTTTAATCAAACTGTAGTACTTAGTCCCTTTGTTTGTTAATTATATTTCCTTTGTTTTGGTTTTAAGTTTTCAGTTCTTTTATTTGCATTGCATTAGCTTTCAATTTTATCATTTTAAGAAAATTCCTTTATTTTAATTTTTATTTATAGATACACACACTCCATATTATAAGACAAAAACGAGATATTTATGTTATACATTAATTTAAAAATGACAATGTTAATCGTTTTCCCCTTTAATTATTATTTTTTACCAAAATCTTTTCTTTCGTTCTTTTCTTTTTCTCAAACTTTCATGAAAATCTTTTTTTTTTTTTTTCAAACTTTAAAAAGTTTTTTTTAAATTTCTTTCACTAAAATTCACTCTTGATAAATGCTAGAAATATTATGTAACGACCTACATCGGTACAATATATTTGCATATAATTTCATTAAAAAATATCTAAGTATGTTTTTAACATTATCTTTTCTTTACAATATAAATATAAAATTGACAATATATAATCAAAATATTAATGTGAAATGAAATAAACTTTTTGTATGTTAATTATTCAACATTTCTTGTTCCATACACTAATAAACTACTTAATAAATTTAAATCTTTTCTCTATTTTTTTAGAATATTTTTCATCTCATTTAGACTTTCCCCTACTACCTTAAATAATAATTCATTTTTTCTTATTATTATAAATATCTTCAGCTTCAATATTGATCTTAGGTTTGATATATTAATTTTTTTTTAATTATATAGTTTCAATTTCCATATTTTATTTTATTTTTTAATTATTAAATTTTCAATCCCATTTTCGAATACCTTCATATGTCTAATTATTTTATCCTAATTTTTGCTGAAGTATATTGAAATATAATCATTATCTGATCAGTTTGCTTATTTTAATATTTCAACCATTTTGTATATCTTTTTCAATTAATCCAGTCAAAATTTATTTATAATTTTGTTACTATCCATTAATATTGTAATATTTCAATTATTTTAAAATTTGCTTTTAGCATTTATTATATAAAATAATCACTATTTCTGTATAGCTTCATTTACTATCCAAGTTATCACAGTAATGTATTATCTAGTTATTCCCCTTCCCATCGGTTAGAGAGTTTAAATAATATTACTTTTGAATATAAGAAGATTGCTCAAATTTTTACTGTTTTGTCATTTAATAATTTGTAATTAAATAAAAATGTGAATAGTTTACCAATATATACTCAAGAATAGTTATCCACATATAATTATTTGTCGTTTGTGGTATTGACGTTATTGATATATTGAAATATTCAAAATTTGTAAATACTATTTATTTGAAGATTCTTTAGAAATATTTTGCTACAAAAATAAGCTAAATATTTTTAAAAAATTAACATAGAAGCATAATTACACCATCTTGATATATATATATGACCCATTTTCTATCATTTTTTTGATATTTAGTCATCAATGAGTTGTTTTTTTGCATGACTTTTTTTTTTATAATTATGCCTGTTATTAATTAATCTTGGTTAACAAACGTATATTACTACAAAATCATCTATTGATAAATATTTGTAATGTTTGAGATTCAGATATGTTATTTTTCAAGTTTTACATCTATATAGAATTTATTTTAATATCCAGTGATCTATTTATCGCTTTTGTCTAGTTGATAATTCTGTAAGACCAATATGGGAAACCTCAATTAGATAATGAACAAGTAATCATTGGGTATTTGTCTACATAATATCCATAGTCTTGATTTGATTGAAAACTATTATAAATAATTTTATATTAAGGTTGTTAGCTTATTGTATGAAAACGCTTTTATATTTTTTTGTAAATAAATCTATATTACTTGACATCATTTTTGCTACTTTAATTAATAATATTTTTTTAAAAGTATTAGATCTTGATATTTTTAAATTATGACTGTGATCATATTATCTATTCTAATTTTTATCACTTGATTGACTTGATCTAATGATTTGTGTATGTAATTTTTTTTAGGATTCAGATTGTGGCCAAATCATTTCTATGGAATTCCTATCTATGTTTTTATAGCTATTGTTATGCTTCTGTATAAAGGCTTATTTTTTCCAGTAAAATATATGTTATAGCTCACTTTTCAAATATCGTTTGCTTTGATTTCTTTTCCCTTTTTTAATTGAAAAAATCTTAGAACTTTTATTATACTAAATTAAAAAAAAACAAAACAGTTGTCAACAGAATTCTTGTAGCAAAATAAAAAATAAAATATTTTTATTACCATCTAGTATATTTTTCATAATTATTAATATATTTGTAAACACAGCTATTACAATATTTGTTTTTGTAAATACATGGAAATATCTTATTTACAATATTGTTTTATTGTCACTTTGTTAAATTTTTAGATTCAATCAAATTTATGATTTTATCAGTTTATAATCTTTGTCTGAAAGTATAACAATTTTTTCAGTATAAATTTTATTAATATTTTAATAAAAATCAAAAGCAGTGGATAGTTTATATCATGTTTATATACATCTATTGTATATGTGTGTATATTTGAATTACTGTATTGTTAAACATATATTGCAAGGCTAATAATGCTTATTATTAAAATATTAGTCTTTTATATCAGATCTGACTGTCTATTATGTGTATTAAATATTTTTGTCTTAAAATATTTTTAATTATTATAGAAATCTGATGGAAACAACACATTTTAATGAAATCAACATCAACTAGTTTTATGGAAAGTTTTTTTATATCAATTATTTGTTTAATTTTTATTTTTTCTTCTAGAATGGTTATTACATAATGTCTTGAGTGAAAATTATGGTATGATTTTTTTTTATTCTTTTAAAATTAATTTATTAGCAAATTATTATACTTAACATTATCTATAAGTGACCAGAAAGTGAATCTAGACTTGGTAATATTTATTAAATATTGAATGGGTTTTATTTAAAAAAGGTAAATTTAAACTACTAAAAACATCACATGATCACTATTTATTATACAATCTGTTAAACAATAGCAACTCTTTCCATACAGTAGTGCCATCCAATGCAAGCCGTAATAATCAATGGATACTAAAAGATTTGTGGATCAATATTCCTATTTAGTGCCTATTCATCCAATATCCCCAGATTACTTTCTAGCTTGTGGCTTTCATCAATGAGAAACCTTCGATATAAGAGCACTGCACCAAGATCTTTGGTTCTAATGCAGCCCTCCAACAGCTATTTTTTTCCTTTTTAGTCAACTATAATGCTATGAGTCAAAATGAAAGCACAATAATGTTTTCAATCAAAGCTAATTCTCTTATATAGTCATACATATATGAACTCAATTCAGTATCTAATCATTTTGGTGTCTGGGTTTTTAATAACCATAATCACCAACATCTTTTGGTAGAATTGATATTAAACCACTAAAATATCACATTTATTATACAATTGAATTAGCCTAAATTGAAAACATTATTATAGTTAGCTAAAAAGGTAAAAAGTGACTGCTAGAGGGTTGCATTAGATTCAAAGATCTAGTTGCAGTGCTCTTACTTCCAATGTTCCTCATTGATGAAAACCATAAGCTAGAAACTAGTCTGGGGATATTGGATGAGTAGGAACTAGATAGAGATTTTGATGCATAAACCTAGCCATTGATTAATATAGCTTGCACTGCATAGACTATATGGAGAAAATTGATACTATTTTAAGATAAATTTAGTTAGTCATAGTAAAAATCCATCATATATTAAAATTTATATATATAAACTTCATTTAAAATGTTGACTACAAACACTGAATATATATTTGTAATAAGTTAATTTGTTAATGTGTATCTGTCTTTTGTTGTTAACTATGATAAATTAGCAATTAATAAATAGTAAACTTGTTAAAAAAGAATTTAAAAAAAATTTATGTGTCACAAGTTGAATACAAATTATAAAATTGTTAATGATAAATATACTTGTAAATGATATTTCAGGAAACTTTGTATAAGCATGAATAAAATGTTTTATAATTAAATAACTGGATATTTATGTTAAATTCAATATAAAATGCAAGGTATAACTCACAACAACAAAATGTTATACTTTATTGTACAATAAATAGTTTACATGAATTTTACAATGGTTTTGCCAGTGTTACAATGGCATGACAAATGTGTTAAATTCAATATAAAATGCAAGGTATAACTCACAACAACAAAATGTTATACTTTATTGTACAATAAATAGTTTACATGAATTTTACAATGGTTTTGCCAGTGTTACAATGGCATGACAAATGTGTTATCAATTAGAAAAACTTATAGTATTGTTCAAATAGGTTTACAAATTATTAGTTACTGGATACATTTTAACATAGATGATTACAGTACAATTAAAGGAGATAAGAATTAACAATTATACATTTATTATTATTTGTAATGATTTCTTTCTTTTTATTTATCCGTATGTTCCAAATCAAAACTTACATTGTTGAAAATGCATGGTTTAAAACTACATAACTTTGGAACAAACAGATAGATATTATTGTTACAGTTCAAATAAATTGTTAGGGAGGTACCTGATAAATGTAAACTTGTAAACTGTGTATTTGCCTATGTTGTATTTTCATTGTCTGAGGGTTTAGTTCATAAATTTAAAATACTTTTTGATTGAACTAAAATATATCCTTTGGACTATTCAAAAAAATATGTAAACAAGTCATTATTTGGTTTTTAATAGTGACCATGTAGCAGCAAATATATCTGGGTGTGAATATGCCAGTATTGAGCTTTTACTATAAAATATGATCATTCACAGGCCATTAATTATAATCATTTTGATGTGTTTTTTGTTGTTTACCACTATTTTTTATTTCAAATAGAATGACAACTAAAAGTAAAAGTTGTTACGGTTAGGTTTAGGGTTAGTTTTAGGGTTAGCTTTAGGGTTAGTTTTAGGGTTAGGTTTACGGTTAAAATAAAAAATATCAAAATCGTATTTTTGTAAATATTTTTTTTACTAACATCTATAAGATAAATGATAACAATAAACGTAAACTATATTCAACAAAATATAACAGTAGTCGGAGAAAAGAAAGAAACTAAAACTTTTTTAAACATCGACAAATATATATAAAATGTTTATAATATATGCTTTTTATGACATTTAAAAAAACAGTGTTAACGCTCTTTTTTTATTTCAAAAATATACACTCGGTACAATCTTAAAATGTCTCGTGGAATGTTACAAACAGTACGTTACTTGACTCGTTATCTAATTCCAAATAACTTTATACATATATCTCGTCAACATTTACTACTTAAAACTTCAATACATTATGGTGTAAAAAGTCTGTTAATTATTACTTTACAAAATCTGAACATTTCAATACTTAAAATAAAAAAAAATCCAATGAAAATAACATTTCAATCCAATTCAAAAAAACACACCCTCTCCCCAAGCCGTAACCATTTTATAAACTGTGCGATATTCGGAAAATGTATTTGCTGCATAAACATACATGCTGTACTGCGACGCGACATAGCGGCCTGCAATCTGTAGTACAACAACAAAAGTTGTATTATAGAAAACGCGGGTTCGAACGTGTCAGCCGCGGAAACGGCATTTTTATGTGTTTTAGCGCGAAAACAGCGCCATCCAGTGGGATATGATGGTTCATCGACGACAACCATAGTTTATTTCATGGCATTTTCTGCAGATAGTTTTCAACATTTGATCAAATGTTTTTATTTATTATGGTAGGGCTGAAGTCTAAATAATGAATTCCATTTTCTATGCTTTTTTATAGTTTTCAAACTAATAAACTGATTTAAAAACCACTAAGGTAAAATTAATACAGGTTATTTCATTTTATAATTATAATAGATCTGACACCAAGTCAGTTTTTATATGTTTTAGAATTATCATTAGGTCTCTTCAGTCTTTTTGCTAGGAAGATCAATACCAGCAACAACCCCACATGATGTTTCATTTACTTATTTATATGCTTCTAAGTATAAATAAAACAAGGCTGTTAGAGGCTTACTGCTTTAGTACCAGTTTTGAATCTTAGTCTTCTCTGATGAAGGCAAATTCCAAAATTAGACTGAGATGCTGATTTTATAGGACTGTATCACATGATTCATTGATTACTTAAGATTACAAATATGGCTCTTGAAAAGGATGAAGTTATCTGTCTTGGAAGTATATGAATGTGCATATGAAGTCGTGTTGTTTATGTTATAATTAGTTTTCTTATTATTTAATAATGTTTTAGTAGTTAAATTTTTATACATTCTACTTGTAAATAATATATTAAAATATATATACGGTATGCAAAATAATTTAAAAATTTCCCAAAATACATTTTAAATATTTGATTTCTAATAAATTTATCTATTTTTTTTTACAACTAGGACCATATTCAGAAACATACACAAAAAAATCTGATTATCAAAAACAGTTAATTGAAATGTAATTTTTTCAAAATCAAAATATCAATTTTTGAATCTGAGCAAAAACTGCCCCATCCCAACTATTCATGATATTGCTTTAATTGTATTAAATTAACAGAAGTTCTCTTTTCAATTAAATCATTTATTATTACTTTGAATTAAGGTTTAAAATTTGCACGAAGCAAATGTCAGTAAGATTTTCCCCCATAAATATGAGATTGATCTAAATTCTTTTTTTTAATTTGTTGGATTTACTACATATGCTACATGAAATATTTATGCATTTGGTTAAAGATGCAATTTTCATAATTATTTCACTGCACGATGTTAAAGTCAAAATAATTTTTCTGTAAAGTTAGTATATTATAAAAAACAATAAAGTTAAGAAAATATAAAATAAAAATTTAAGAATTTAAAATTATTAATTTTAAATTTATTCACAAATAGTATATAGGTTTTAAAATGGAAATTTTATTAATAATTTTGTCTTATCTCTTGAAAATTACAATTAAAATGATATATGATTCTACTTTACAAATCATATTTTATGTTTAGTTTTGTTTTATTTATTTTTTTAATCCAAGATTCAACTATGAAATGTGCTTAGGGGAAGTCTTTCTAATAAAATAAATATTAGATTATGTAATAATTTGTTGTCAAATGTGTTTAAAATTATTGATAAATTATATTTTAGAAGTGCAAATATACATTATTAATTGCATTTGGTTGATTTATGTGTATATATTGTAATGGTCAGAAACCACCAGTACCAGTATTTTTTTTAAAAAAAGAATCATTCAACCAACAAAATAAAACTATTACCATATACTTTTTAACTAACATAAATAAAATAATATCAACTAAAAAAAGTAGTTTGCTTTTCATGTTGGTAGTGCCAAGATTATATTAACTTATTGATAAGTAGAAGTAGTACTCACATCAACCCAGAAAATTATGAACCAAATATCAAATTCTTGTAATTGTTAAAATATAATTCAATGAGACTTTTAAAACTATTTTATCATGAAGACTTAACATTTAGTTTTATATTTTATTATTATTTGTAATCTCATTTCTATAAAATAAAATGTATTCCTTCTTGCTTAAGGTTTCAATTGCCCAGCAGTCATCATCAGAGCTATCATTTAAACATATATAACCATATAATAAATTTTATACATTGCATTGTAAAGTGTTCATTTAAGGGGAATATAGTATTTTATATAAATCAGTGCATAATAGGATAAAAAGTGGAAAGAAATTAACATTGATAATATTGCTTCAAACATGAATGTGCATGATATTACTTAGTTCATGTATACATAAATGACAATGGAATCTCTAGACAAGATTTAAAAACAATGACCAACACATCTTGTCATCTTATCTGCAATAAAACAATTTTATTACAAACAATAATATTAAATTAAATAGAGAAAGGGTTTAATCTTTATCATATGTGCCTTCAATGTTTATAATAGTCAAACGTTTAAGGATAAGATTGCCATTCTTATCTTTATAAAGTTGCTATATAGTGTTGAGGTGTGAGATGTCCCTCTATAGTCAAAAAACTACATTGTTTGACTATTATAAATGTTAGAGGCACATATGATAAAGGTTAAAGCCTTTCTCTATTAAATTACATACTTCCTATGCACTTAATAAATAATCAGAACATTATAACAGTAATATTATAATTTGTTCTTATATCCTACACTCGTGTGTAAAATACATTAATATAAGTCATAATAATCAGATGGATATAATTCTGATTCTTAATATCAGTAGTTTATAACAACACTGTCTCTGCATTTGAGTGCATACATAAATATACACCCATAAAATATGTCAATATACCCTAATAAGCAGCGAACTAATCATCCTATGCCACAATTTCTACTGCAATGTATGGAATATCAAAATATAAATAAAGGAAGGGTACAAATTTAATAATTTTCAACAGAAAAGCAGAAATGCCCATCTGTGAGCATGCAAGTCATTATCAATACAAGTAAACAGGAATTTTGTACTCAAAACAGAATAATATCCAAATGATAGAATCCTTACTTCAAACTTAGAATATAATGTTTTCACATCTATCACTAATATTGATTATATATAAAATATATTAGCTATACCTTCATCTCAACATCACCATAATAAACATCAAATACATCTATACATTTTAATTAATTAAATTGCATTATAATTTTATAACAAGTAAGATTTTAAGCCAATAAACATCACATGATCACTATTTCTTATACTTGCTCTTAACTGTTATTAAAACAGGCAAAACTCACTATATGTATTGCCATTAGTGCAAGCCAGAGTAATCAATGGATACCAGAAGGCTTGTGCATACAATCCCCATCTAGTGCCTACTCATTCAATATCTCCAGACTAGTTTCTGGCGTGTGGCCTTTGTCAGTGAGGAGCCTTGGATCTGAGAGCACTGCAACTAGATCTTATGCTCTAATGCAACTTCCAATTGTATATATATATACATATTTAAATTTAGTTGTAATAATTCATTTACTTAAAAAAAAAAAAAAAAAACTTTCTTTTAATTCTTAACAATAAATAAACCTACATGCAGCTTTTTATTATAAAAACAAAATTAAAATAGTATTTAAGATTTCAATATTTGAAACATACAATTATTATTATAAATAGGCATTAGTTATACTTTAAAATACAGAATTGACAATAAATAATCTATATATAATGTTTCTATATACAAAAGTTTTTGCTTAAATTTTCAAACAGTTTTCATTAAAATTTATATACAAAATTTACTGGTAATTTTTGCACAAATATAAATGTCTTTGATATAGCATTTAATTTAAATTTAAGTAAACTCATAATTATAAATATAAACCTGAGTTATTTGTTTTTAGAAATCTAGTATTTGTATCCCAGTTGTTAATTGCAAATCCTTTATTCATTATTGAACTATTT
This sequence comes from Epiperipatus broadwayi, assembly GCA_028023455.1. Classification (NCBI taxonomy): domain Eukaryota; kingdom Metazoa; phylum Onychophora; class Udeonychophora; order Euonychophora; family Peripatidae; genus Epiperipatus; species Epiperipatus broadwayi. The sequence continues at coordinate 338,905 of JAQFVV010006360.1, read as the reverse complement.
GAATTATATTTATAATATTTAATATTGACAATCACTTTTGTACATAATTCATTATTGTATTTGTCAAGTTGCTGTAGAGGATGGTAATTTGTGATATTTTATTCCTGAGCAATACTGGATAACTTTCTTTAAAATTGGTTTACATATCCAGATAGGGATCTTATATTTTAGCCTGCCAGGCAGTAAAATATACATAGAACATTCCAGTATAGCTATTTTTTTAAAACAGCTGATCGTCCAATCTGTTATCAGTATTTTAGAATACTCAGGCAATAAATTCCCAAAACTTGGTTTTTCTTTTTTAAATTACTTTTAAAAATAATGCCCATGTCTGTATATAAGTTAATCTTTTACAAGTGCTTCATAAGTTGTACAATATTAATCATATATTATTATCCTTTAAAAAGTTAAATTTAAAATTGCTTTATACAGTATTAAAAATTATATACAATATTAAATATATATTGTCTTTATATACACTTTAATACAAAAAAAAAAATCAATTATTTTAAAAGGTAAAGGAATTTAAGATCGTTCTGATGAAGACTGCAGGACAATCAAAACTGTCTGGAAAATAAAAGAATCATTAAATTTTTTTTTTTTGCATTAAAGTGTATATGAAGGGATTATTGGAAGCAATATATATGAAAATATGAAGAAATGCAAAGAAAGTAAAAGGAGAAAATTAATAACATATAATATTAAATAATTGTTAAAATAAATTTTATAATTAACATATAAATAATAATAATAAAATTATACACACACATGCATGTATGTGCACACAACATAACACATGCCTATCTGTTAGTATTATGGATTGATTACTTTTCAAAATATGTTTTTTTTATTATGCTTAAATGGCTTTATCCTTCCCTTGCTTCACCTAACCTATTTCCAAAAAGTAAATATCTATGCTATATTTTACTATGAAATGGTGATGATTATAATCAGATAAAATGATTATATCATTTCAATATATAGCCAATTGTTTTTCCAAACTTATTTCATTCTATTTTTATATGAATGAATAAATGTAAAATAATTTATTGAAACAATTCAGCATAGAAAATTACTTTGTTATTAAAAAATATATTTATCATGAAAATAGCTATCAATATGAATTCTCTGATTTTTTGTTTATTAAAAAAGAAATTATTTAAAAAAGTATTCTTCACAAAAAAATTCATAAAAAAACCTATAAGGCTTATGCAGATTTTGAAAATGACATTTTAAAGAGGAAGGAATTTTAGTACTGTTTTAGTATATGTTTTGGGACTTTCTTTCAATCAGCAGAGTCACCAAACCACTACTGACATAATAAGCCATAAATCTAATATAACAGTGAAAACATGAGTAAAATATATATAATATTAAAATAGTAATGTCAACAATAAATGTGAGAATTTTATATTTAAGTACTTTTAATATATAGTATTTGTGTTATTTTAATAGTATATATATATTACTCAGTATTTACTGAAATGTTAGTAGTAACAAAGAACAAAACTTTAAATAACAAATAGCACAACTTTTATTACTGTACAACTAATTAACAAATAATATGAAAATAGAAGTTACAAAGAACCAAATAAGAAAGAAAGTACTTTATTAACAAATTTTATATCTTGCAATTGGTTGAACAATAAATGCGTATAATATTAAGTTAAATATAACATTACAGGTGCTGGAAGTATTTCAAATTGCTGATATTCTGCTATTACATTTTTTATTATGAGAAAAAGAATGATCTATTTTTATAATAAATATATTTGATTTTTATTATTGTAAGCATTATTTATAAGTATTATAATATTTTTTTAAAAAAGTAAGAAATATAACCACAGATCACAAATAATTGCTTTCTTTTATACAGCTTCCGAACTGGAATGTGTACATTGCTTTCTTTAAGTGAAATGTTATTATAATGAAATAAAATTGATTTTTTTTATTATAAGCATTACTTACATAAAGTATATTTGTTTTAAAAAACTAGAAAAGAAATATTCATAGATCACAAAAAATCGAAAAATGAAATTACTTTCAGAAGACTAGAATTGGTATGAGATATTACTAAATTACAAAAAAGTGATATAAAAGTTCCACCATGCGAGAAAAGTTCAAACTAATTTGATTTTTGCAAAATATAGACTTAACTAAGACAGACACCTGTTCAATTAAAAACTTTCTATGAAATTAAGGCATCTAAAAATTTCTTACAGCATCAAATAAGTGTAACCATTGAGGATTTTATATATATACACACACGTGCATTTACATATAAATGATTTTGACTATTTCATAATTGCATTATATGTTTCATGAAAAATATGCTAATTGAATGAATGTATCATATTATATATCTAAGTCTGATAATTTAAGTTTTTGTGTACTATTCAGAGTAGTTTATAAATAACTAAATTTAAGTATGCGAATCCATATGATTATTAAGAAAGTGCTTAATTTGTTCTAAAGACATATTATCCAAAAATCAACAATAATTTGGATATGATATATGGTCCTAGCCACAAAATGATTGCTGTTATAGAACTAAAGGGCAACTTGCCATAGCATTGGTACACTAAAAAACAAGTATGTTACAATGATCTGATCTGCCATATCTAACATTTTATTTCATATTTGTCATGGAATGTTGATCTGAAGATCAGAATCAATTTGGCTATTGTCATTTTTAAATATTTTTATTGAAGCTGGAAAATCGGTTTGTTTGTTTGTTATGATCTTTTTCAAGTTAGAATGAAATTTTAAAATCGAGGTTTAATATATTTATATTCAGTAGAATTGCTTGAAAATTAATACATAACTATGTTATACCAGCTTAATCAATTTTAAACACTTTTCAGTATGTCTACTACTTTCATATATGGCAGTTAACAATTATTAGAACTTCTATTTGTTTTAAATAATAATTGCAAAAAAACAATGTAAATATTTTTTTCTTTCAATTCAATAAAAATTCTTTAACCATTTTAAACTCTTATTTTAAATTAGAAAACGATCATTTTTTTATAACAACTTTTAAAATAGAAATAAAAACTATCACACAATTTTAAATATAAAACTTAATTACTGGTTCAATATAGACAATATAATTGTATTTAAATATAACATATATAATTATGAACACATACTAAATATATACATTGAGTACATATATTAACTTACTGCAGGAATATCTACTGACTTATATACTTTATATGTGTGATATTGCTTTAAAGTAAAATTACATGTATTAAATGTTCATTTACAATATGCTAATATACATAAGGGATATACAACTTAAAGCAGAAATATTTAATGATATATATATATATATATCTCAACTATAAGTGTCTAATCGATTTAAAGTACAATATAGTTTTAAATGTTCATTTACTGTGCCACTACTAAAAATTTAAAAATAATAGGGATATTTTTTTCCTCTCTATTATTGATATGTCTATTGCATAAGGTTTGGAAGACTCATAGTCATGTGCCAGATGTCAAAAAACAATAAAATTAAAGCTTTTATGAGATTCTTCTATTTTCTTAACTAATTGTTTTGTTTGTTGGATAATTGTGTGTATTGAAATGCAGTTTGCGGAATTTCTTAATGTATACTACTGGGCAATTAAATCAGTATGTAGATGATGAAATGATGATACTATAGTTCATTTATAAAATTCGATTTATCGATCATATTATTTTCTTTAACAATCTTCTAGTAAAATAGTTAGTTTCAGTTTATCTAGAAGTTTGGTTCTAACATCTATTTCTTTCATTCATTCATTTTTTTTATTAAAGCCTTATAAATAAGTGTAATCTTAATTCAAAAAAATAAAGAGCAGATTTAAGAACACAGAGTTAAAGATTATATTCATATTATCATCCTTATTTACAGCCAACAATCCACTACACGTTGGAGGTGTCTCAAAGTTTAATCCTATTATTATAATTCCTAGCTCCTCCACAACACATCAGCAAACATTATTTCATGTACTCATCTCACATATTTCTTTCTAAATCTTTTATAGTCCCTTGGGTTTCAATTTAAAATTTCAACTATCTATCTATCTTCAATAAATGTTCAGCCCACCTCTATTTCATTCTCTAAGTGTTTCAGTAATAGGTGTTTATTAACTCACTCCTCACATACATTTCTCCATACTTTGTTGAATAGTCTGAAGCTTTTATATTGCTCTTCTATTAACTTTTCAAATTTCAGATCCTTAGATAAAAACTGGTAAAACATATATATATATATATTGAAAACATTTCTTTTCAAATGCATAAGTATATTTCCTTTTAATATTGTTATTTCTACCAAAAGCTTTCCATACAAGTTTAATCTTGTGATTAATTTCATACATCATGTTTCCATCTATTAATAATCTGATCAAGGCTTTTGTAGTTGCTAACTTCTTCTAATTCATGATTACCAATCTTTATTTTCCTCTGAGAAAATCCATTGAACATTACTTTAGTCCTTTTTAGCATTTATCTTTAGTCCTTTCTTAATTTCATCTGAGAACTCTTGCAACATTTCCTGAAGCTTTGAAGTATTGTAAAAGCAACCACATCATGTGCAAAATCTAAATAATTTAAATAATCTCCATTTATTTTTACTCTCTTAACTTCCTATTTTAATCCACAAAATACTTCTTATAAAACTGCTGTAAAAATTTTTGGAGATACACCTTCCTCAACATTAATTTTCTTAAAATACCCATGGAATTTAATTATTGATATTGCATTTTGATAAATATTCTGCACAGTATGGCAATATCCTATTGTAATGATCCAGTGTTTTAATTGCTGTAGAAATGCTTATAGAATCAGACATCTTTTCATAATCTAAAAATTCAAATCATAATGGCAATTCACATTCATTGGACCTTTCTATATCTTCTCTCAGTATTTGGATATGATCCACTGTGTTAAACCACTTTTAAATTCAGCTTATTGCTTTGATTAGTTACAATCTAAAGTTTGCTAGAATCAAGTTATAATTATTTTTGTAAAGATTTTGTATAGAATTGATTGAAGACTGATAAGTCTGTAAGTGTTAATACAGGGGTGGGCAATTGTTTTGGCTCAAGGGCCGCATAGGTTGGTGGAGGGCCACTTTGTGGAAGCGAAGGTTAGTGGAAGGCCACACCTTTTTTCCATTACACAATAAACACACTGCTTTATTCCCTGTACTACCAAAGAAATATTTGTTTGTCCATTCTTCATTAAACACATGACATTCATTACCGATTTTACATTTTTTCGGAGCGTTCATGGTTTCACTAAAGTTGAAAATGTATATATTTGCTAATGCAAAGACAAAATTGAAATTAATCAGACCAACTGGAAAAGCACTGCACATCGTATCTATACTGCGCATGTGTATTGATGTGGTCAACCTAGTGGAAAATATGAGATGAATATTCAGTCACACAAATGGGAAGAAAATCTCAGTACAAGGTGGATTTTTCTGATTGTCTTGGTGGGCCGCATAAAAACTCTTAGCGGGCCGCATGTGGCCCTCGGGCCGCTATTTGCCCACCCCTGCGTTAATATGATCTTTATTACCTTTCCTAAATATCATTATTACCACTGCATTCTTCCAATCATCTGATATATCTTTATCATTTACTATATAATTTTGCTATTCGTTTTTCTGTTTCTTCATCTTATTGTTTTAAGATTATTAATAACAATTCCATCATTTCCTGGAGGTATTCACCTCTGCGTTTAAAATTAAGAAGAACCATGGTTTTTCTTCTCAGTCGCCTGATAATTTTTTTAACTGAAATATGTTCATATATAATTTGCAAGACCATCTTTATTTATAAAATCTCATATTTTTTTACTTACTAATAGTCTTAAAGTAATTGTAAATAGAAAAACTTTATATATATGTATATGCTTAAAACTTTTACCCTATCACATATTCTTGAAACATATGAATGATGTCATTTGAAATAAGACAAATCTTTAACTGAGGTTTAAAGTTTATGATTAGTAAAAATTATTAACGTATTATCTCAAGTGGTTGGTAATAAAGTTGTGAATATAAAAAGTTTTGACACTTATAAATCAAAATGTAATATATATATATTATAAACACACAAGATTTCCAAAAATTATTTCCATTGTAAATCTTATAGGAAACATCATAACATGGTTTATTCCAATTTAAAATGGAATAAATTTTCTTTTTTATTTTGTAAAGATTCACGCTTTCAAATATAAGTACTTTGGACTGGCTTGGATTTATATAAAGACAAGTAAAGAAGAGAGTGGAACCGCTCTTTTCTTATTAAATTCTCTGTCCCAGTGCTTAAGATTTAATTGGCTGGTTGTAGTCATAAGCGCTTGAGAAATTTGCACTCTCTCAATTATTTCAATATCGACTGCGCTTTAAATATTATTTACATATATTGCTGCAAATTTATAATATCGAAAACTACTGAGTAGTAAATCGAAAGATTTCACGCTGTATGTTTATAATTTGAACTCAGTGAGTTAAGTGTGAAGATATTTAAGATTCACGCTTTCAAATATAAATACTTTGGACTGGCTTGGATATATATAAAGACAAGTAAAGAAGAGAGTGGAACCGCTCTTTTCTTATTAAAGTCTCTGTCCCAGTGCTTAAGATTTGATTGGCTGGTTGTAGTCATAAGCGCTTGAGAAATTTGCACTCTCTCAATGATTTCAATGGGAAAGAAAATAATGAGTTCTCTTTATGTTACTTACCTATTACTATTTAGATACTTGAGGAGAGTATTACTAAGCTATATTATTTATTGCAAATCATTTTAAAATACCTCCTTTAATAATGAAAATTTTAACTATCTATAATGCTCTTTATCTTCTTATTCCCAATTGCCATGCATCTCTCTCTCTGTTTTTTAAACTTCCAGTATTTTTTTTCTAATTTCTCTATCTTCCTTTACTTTTTGGATGTCCTTATTTTGTTTCTCAGTGATGGCAAATTTAATATTTGTTTCAGTAATCTTACCTAATATTTGCTGTCATGTCCACATTCAATATTTTTTTATTTCTTATCCATTCTTTCCAGTACTTCACTGCATATCTTTGGCAGCAATTAATCCATTTCTTTAATCATCAATTTTCTTTTCATTCTATTCTTTATCTGCCAAATCTTGCTTTTGTATATAATAATACTTTTCACTATTCTATTGCATACCTTTGGCAGCAATTAATCATCAATCCTCTTTTTATTCTATTCTTTATCTACCAAATCTCGCTTTTATATATAATAATACTTTTCACTATTCTATTACATGTTTATCACGTATTAACTTTTGAAATATTCTGATCACATAGTATCCTATTTATTATTGCTAAAGTTTTCTACTGAGCAATTTCTTTTTCTTTTAGCTTCATCTTTTATTCTCCTTTATATAATCTTCATACTGCAATACTTATATCACATTTTCCAATACTATATCAAATTGTGTTTCCTCATTATATATTTAATTTTTGTTTTCGTTATATTTACTTCTAGTTCCTTTAAATTTTGAGCCATATAATTCAAATCATCATGATCCTGAGCCAAAACTATTTGATCGTCAACATAGTACATTGCATAAAGTATCTTATTACCTTGCAAAAGAATTTCAATTTGCTTTCATTTTTTTTTATATTTTAAAAGTTTGTTCTAAATATATTTCAAATAATTAAATCACACAATATAACATAAAATAAAATATCACTTTATAACAGCAATAATTGTTTATATATAATAAAAACAATACAGAAAAGCTTTTTTTGACAAATTATTATTATTATTTTGCCCTTTTCAACATGATGGAACTGTTTTAAAGTTTTTAATCACATTGCATACATAATGACATCTATTAGAAGAGTACCTAATATAATATGTACAGAAAACTGTACAAATGTATATTATATAATTTTCCATTCATTTTTCATTAGCTAATTATTAGTTAAATTAATTGATTTTTTTATATATACTCGTATTGCAAATTTCATATTTAATTTTATATACAATTCCTTTTGTATATTTCATCTCTTCTATAATTATCTATTAATTTGTCTAGATTTTTACTATTTGACCGTCCTATGTTGGTCTTTTTATCTAAATTTTCTTTTTTAATAATGTATTACAAATTTTAGGAAAGTATGAAAGTTTTACCCATTTTTTATTAGAGTTGCTATTATTATTTCTAATAGAAATTTTATTTAAATTAAGTTGTTTATTATTAAATACTATATTTTTAATACTCTTAGGGTTGTTCCGTAATTTTTATACAATTCAGTAAACTGTTTCTTTTGTAAAGCAGCTTTATTTTTATCTGTATTACATTTATCATTTTTATGTTTAAAATTTTTGATACTTTTATAGGAGCTGTAGACAGAAGTTCACCTGCCATGTTAGTTTTAATTATCCATTTACAGGGGCATCAAAAAAATCTTGCGAACTATATGGCTAAATACAAGTGATTATACTTAATATTATTTTTTTAATATGATTCTAAAAAAAACAAAAGAAAATACACAACTAAAAATGATTGTAATTAAAAGAAATTTAATATAAATAACAAATGAAAAAACTAGTCAAAGAAAATATAGCAAAGGTGTGTTTTAACCATGGGTTTTCATGTTGCCGGGCAGAAATCCTTAATAGTATGCGTCATGGCCACAAATGTGTCATCTTTATGCAGTCGGTGCAACATAAATTCTGCTAAATAGGAATTTATGTATTGTCTCGCAGTTCCCCTGTGCTTCTTCTGTCATTGGAAGATCCCAAATTTTAATCATTTCCACAAAAAAAAAAAAAAACTAATAAAAGCTATAAATTCACATTACATTAAACGTAATAAAATGCCGCAAAATAATGACAACAATGTTCCCATATGTTTAAATTCTTATGCTATTATATACATTACAAAAATATTTATTTTATTTTGTGAAATGGAATTTATAAGCCATTTAATAATATTTTTTAAAGATAACAGTAACATATGTTCAGTAAAATATGTTTGAGAAAATAAATAAATAGTTAAAGCCCCTGAAAATTGATAACTAAAACAAACACACCTTGGTGACTTCCGTCATACATTTCTACAAAAGTTGCAAATTTTTAATAATTGCCATCTTTTGTATCCAAGCTTGTGAATGTATAGAAATTATTTTTTTTAACTTATCTTCTTTAATAAAATGTTTTAATATAATTTTATCATTGTCTATATTAATCTATATCTAAATAGTTTAATGTCAAATTCCATTTTTGTAAATTTAATATTATATATATATCATTATTACATTCTTATATCATTATTAAATTCTTTATAAATATTATTTATAGCTGTCTGTTATTAATTATTAACTTATCTAAAATATTTAATTATTTCTTGATTTATTATTCATTTTTTAATTATTTAATTTTCTAATTCATATGTAAATATTGATAACATTAACGCACTAATTGCACAACTCATTACCCATCCTTTATGTATACTGTACTCCAATATTCATCATTGCATTTAAAATATGAACTATTATATGTTAATGTTAAATCTTTTTCTATAATATACATTATATCATTAATGTTCATAGATAGTTTTTGTATTAATATCTCTATATACTTTTAATTCTTGGAATACTTGGTTAAGTTTTCTCATATCCATTGTAAAAATATTTAGATTTCTACTCAGTTTTATATTATTTAATTTATTGAATCTGTGTTTTTATTGCAAAAATCCCATAACCAATAATATTTACTACCCATTTGTTTACATTTTTGCACAATTTTTGTAGAATGAAATCACTAAAATTAAATATTCTCAATAGATTATTATCCTTATGGGGTTTTACCTTAATAAAAATATATGGGTTTTCATGAGACGGATACAATAATTTATATTGACTTATATTTATAATTTTATGTTTTTTCATTTATGTAATAATTTTATATATTCAATTTTATAATATTAATGGGATCTCTTGATAATTTATTCTATTCATTTTTCATTTCTTATTCTATTCTTTCTATGTATAATTCTTAGAATACAAAAGAACAAATCTACTTCCTTTATTCTCTTTATATATTGTAATTTTTTCAATAGTACAAATATTTTTAATATCATTAATAAGCCTCTTATGTTTATATTCTTTCTTAGAAGTTTTATTTTTATATAAATGTTAGTTTAATAAGCAGTTTTGTTTCTTCTTTTCTTCTACTGAAATATTTGACTGTTATACATCTGTAATAATCTTTTTAGTATGAATATTCTTAAATGGTATAAAGGATGGACCTTTACTTAGTAAAATATTTTGTTCCGTAGATAATTTAAAATAATGTAAATAATAGATAGCAATCTTGTTTGAGTCCATTGATTATCTGTATATCATTTGAACGTATGTTTCTGATATTTATTTTACAAATGTATGGTCTTAATTGCTTGAAGTACTTAAGTAATTTCAGTGTTTATCAGTCTTTTGAAAGTATACTATCATATGTCTTTTTAATGTCTTGATTTTTTTGATATTTTTACTTGGATCTATTGTGAATCCTTTGCAGAAATTACCCACTCCTCTGTTTCCAAACTCCTATAATTTTTTCATATGTCTGAATCAACAAATCTGTAATTGCTATTCTTGTAATTTTCACAACTGTCTTTTTTATTCTTTTATGAATCATTGTAAATGCATGACATTTTTCATTCATTGCACATCCCATCTATATTATTGCAGGTTTGGAAACAACTCAGTTAAATGTTGAACAAGTTTTGATTTCCATTTATAACTAATTCAAATGCACAGATTGAAAGTGATTGTTTAATTAGTTCATAATCAATAGATGTAATTTGGTTCACTAGTACTTATAAAGATATATTTATGTATTTCTATTTATATTATAGTAAGGAGAAATTACTATAATTGTAAAGTCATCTCTGAATCAACACATATTATATAGCAACATATTTAAAGGTACAGGTGTATCTGGACGATTAGGTATGACATGAAATGTGACGGGATGTTTCGTACTTTAATTCATGATGGAATAATACACTACCATTAAATTTTATTTTAAACTGAGCCAAACTGCCACTGAATTGTTTGAATGATTCAACCTATATATGATAGTGAAGCAAGAGTTGCAAGAATTTTTTCAAGCGCGTTTGTAAGATTTTATGATGACATGGCAGAGAGAGCATTAAAGATGATCAACAATAAAACACTGTCACATTTCATGTTATAATTTGTGATTAAGGTATGATAATGCTTAAATTATTGTAATTAATAGCTAAACTTTGTCATTACATAACATGTATTACTGTAGGCAGCTTGGAGAGAGAACCAGTCACTTTTTTACTGAACAAAGTATGTTTGTATATGTAGTGAACATCTTTTTTATATAATAATTTTCAGTAAAAGTTAAAAATTAACTTTTCATTTTATTTTTGTTGTTATAGTATTTAGTAAAAGTTTATTACAAATATAAGTTACTTATATATACATATATTAAAAAAAAAAAAATGTTTAAAGAAATTATTTTATGAAATGATTAAAATAACAGAATTAAATATATATATATATTTTAGAAAAATTTGATTTTCATTAAGATTTTAATGGTTGAATTGGAATATTGCAATTTAGATTTTTATTTATTGATTTCTTAAGATCATATATATATATATATTATGTAATAACTGAAATACAGGTCCATTACACACCTATACCAGCATATGTAATATATAGGGTACATGAACATATATATAATATGTTTTATAAAATGAAAAATCTAATACTTTTTTTGTTTATACAACTAATAATGTTAACATATGTTTATCAAATTATATGAAAAAAGAAAAAATTATCTTAATTATTAAAAATAATCATTTTTTTTTTATAAATTACTTTCATAATTATTAAATTGTAATAAGTTATTCTAAGGACAATTTACCAGTAATAATACTTTAAGTGTGTATGATTTAGCCAAATTTTTTAAATTTATTTTTTTAAAAACTAATTTTAGGGAAAGAATGAAAAATAAGTCATAAATATCTTTATTCTAAAACCTTAGTTTTCTTGATTGAAGATATTTTTTAAAATTTAATGTGATACTATTAGACATTTTATTTTAGTTACTCTATTATAAATAATATTTTAATTTGCGAAGCGCAGATAGTTGAAAATTGAAATAAATCGAGATACTGCCAAATCTCTAGCGCTCGTTATAACACTTAACTGATAGCCAATCAGATGTCATGGGTAGCCGTCCAAATGACTTACTGCTTGTTATATATTCTAAAAACTACCTCGTAGTAGATCATAGGATTTCGCGTTGTATGTTTATGATTTAGACTCAGTGAGTTAATTGTGAAGATATTTAAAGCTTCAAGCTTTCAAATCTAAATGCTTATGACTGGCTTAGATATATAGAAAGAAAAGTAGAGAAAAGGGCGGCCGCCCTTTTCTCGTAAAACCTTTGTTGTGTATTTGTGTTTGGATGTCATTTGGACAGTTATCCATGACATCTGATTGGCTGTCAGTTAAATGTTATAATGAGCGCTAGAGATTTGGCAGTATCTCGATTTATTATTCTATTATAATCATTCTTTATTACTATTTTAAATTGTTTTTGATTCTGAAAATTTTGTTTTTAGTTTATATGTATTCCTTTATAGATCAGAAAGATATATATTATGAAATCTGGCTCTGCTTTTTATGAAAATTCAATATTTTTTTAGTTCAATTTATGAATTGTTCCATTTCTATTTGTTTATACCAATGATTCTGACACTTCATATAATCTTTAAAAAAAGTAATTTTCATTATATAGAGGTAAGGTGGTTAATTATTAACATTTTTTAGAATGATAGCATTTATTTTAATGTATTTTCAAATTCATCATTTTATTTAAAATGTTATATTTTCAGATCCAAATGATAGTCCTAATCTAAAAGAAAGACGTCTTAAGTATAAATGTGGTGAGAAATTCATTACTTTGGATAATATTCTTTCATGGCCAGAATATGCAAATAAATATCTATCTACTTCTGGTAATAATTTTCAAATTTTATTTTTATTACAATGTATTATTAAAAGAATTGTTTTCAAACTACAAGATTACTATTTTAAATTTCTAATAATTAAATAGTTATATATGTGAAGGTAGTCTTCTCTTAGCATGTTGAAACCGCTTGAGGGCATAATTTCTCTGCAAATTCATAGAAATATGCCATTTAAGTGGCCGTGCCGCTATATAACTTTCTATTTCAATACTTAAGCATAGAAATAGTCCGTTTCTTGTCAGCAGTGCCTATTTCAATGCTACAGCATAGAAATAGGACGTTTATTCTGCTGCAGCAGCCGCTTACGGTGAACTTGGTGTTACACAGTTTATACGAAAAATCCCATTTTAAATTTTTCTAGGGTATTTTTTGAGGGTGTCTGTAATTGAGACTATCAAAAGTGTTCAAATTTGCATGCCCAAGTCATTTTCCAAATCCAATGATGTAGTATGAGGTAATAAAAATTGTGGAAACTTTGCCCCGCGTCTCTAGTCAAGGGTGACACTTAATCAATTGTCAAAGGGGGTGTGTGATTTTTACAAAATCACGCTAGCTAAAATTCACGTTTGTGTGAAAAAAAATTGCGAGACCAATAAAATGGATGAAGTTAAAGTAAACAATTTTAAGGTTTGGCATTTACCATGTACAGAACATGACGCGATCCAATTCTTACAGCATAGAAACAGTGCGGCACAGACAGAAAATCGCTGGACACCTACCTGACAAAGTGGATGTGGCAGCGGGTCCACATGCCATCTTATTAGAGCTTCAAGTTGTGTGTTGCTCAATATAATTTGGAACCTGTTTATTGAAGAAGTATGGATGAAGTTAAAATAAACAATTTTAAGATTTGGCATTTACCATGTACAGAACATGATGCGATCCAATTCTTACAGCATAGAAACAGTGTGGCACAGACAGAAAATTGCTGGACACCTACCTGACAAAGTGGATGTGGCAGCGGGTCCACATGCCATCTTATTAGAGCTTCAAGTTGTGTGTCGCTCAATATAATTTGGAACTTGTTTATTGAAGTATCTATTATTTTGTTAATGTTTTTTATTATAATTCTCAAAATACCTGTTTTATTTTTGGTCTTGTTAAATTTACAAATTATATTTGCTTGGCCACGGTGTTGTTTTGGAGTAATTATTTCTTATTATTCTTGTTAAAATTACAAATTTTATTTGTGTGGCCACGCTGTTTTGGAGAAATTATTTATTTTCTTCATGTTGAAATTACAAATTTTATTTGCATGGCCACGATGTTGTTTTGAAGAAATTATTTATTTTTATTCTTGTTAAAATCACAAATTTTATTTTAGAAAAATAAAAATTAAAAAAAAAAAAAGGTTTCTCCAATTTATTTTATTTCTTTTAGATAAATTACATTATTTATGATTTTATTATAAACCAAAAAAAGAACAACGGCCCGATAATGTTATAATTATGTTTGTTTATATAGAAATTATGCCCTCAAGCGGTTTCAACATGCTAAGAGTAAACAACATATGTGAATTATATTCTATTCTTATTTAATGAGTCAAATTAAAAATGATTTTGCTTATAAATATAAAATAGTTCTTCCACTACATTTTATAACATGATTGATAAATTGCATCTCTTATCCAATATAGCTAATAACAGTTTTATCTTCACTATGATTTGAAAAGAGTTGCAAGCTAGTAGTGTACAGCATTTAATTATAAAAGATTAAGTTAACGGTTTGGGTTTTGTTTTCCTATTCTTTTATTATTTATAAATGTAATATTATTTGTAATTCCTACTAAAATGTATAAAGAAATCTTCACAATTTTTTTAATTCATCATTTTTTTGGGGATTGGAAAATTTAAAAAAAATCTTGATTTAGAACAATTAAATATAATACTAATCTTTTTAAATTTTTCTTGGAAAAATGTAGTTCAAAAAATAAATACTTACAATATGTATATTAAGAAAAGCTTGTTAATACTTTAACAATATAGTATGCTGAGCATGCTTTTGACTAACTGGTAGACATATTCTTACCTATAGTTATCCAAGAAAGTATACATGTTGGATATATTTATTTTTTGAATGATTAAATATATTTGTGGGTAACAAAATTATAATAAAATTTAATTGAAATACCTAACCATATTATAAGTGTAATGGCATACATATGCCATTACATTATTTTAAAATTAAAATAAAAGAAGAAAACGAATCGTAAATAAAATTGATTTATTATAAAAGTAAAAGAAAACTAAAATAGTTATTTTAACATATATATAATCACAGATGGAAAACTATTAAAAAAATTATTTAAAAGATAGTTAATATAAAAAAAAAAAAAGATCTAAAGATAAAGATTAATATTTTTTGTTAGAAGTAATATAAAAGAAAATAGAAACAAATATTAATTAGTTTCTATTTAAAAGAATCGTGTGTTAAATCTTAAAATGGAAATGATTATTCTATTAAAATTACTGAACCTCAAGCAAACGAGCCCTTGGGCACTTTGTAATGTAAAGGTCAGATAAAAGAGATAAAATTAAAGATTATGTGTTTTCTGCTTTGGAACAGATCGACCAAGCCTGGCATGGGCCAGAAAGGAGACCATCAGGACCAATAAGAACAAAGGATGTCATGTGAGATTGATCCGGAGAATATCTGATAAGGGAGGCTATAAAATTATAAAAGATGAAATAATAAAGAATTATTAACCCTTTTTACTCACTTAGAAAATGAAGTAACTGATTTTTGAACTACATTGCGGACCCCGAAATTAAGGGTCTCGCAATGAATTAACCTCTTGTTGTGCACCAGCTGAGGCGGCTTCCAAATTGATGATTACTGAAAGGCAGCAAACAATCGATTGGTCTTCCCAGAAATGATATAAATATTAAATGGACTTCGGTTGGATGGGTGTGACGCTTCATGGGCAACACGGATTTCAATTAAATTTACCGCGGAAAGTATGAATTTTGTTTATCTAAATTGAAATAGGAACTTTAAAAAAAATTTTAAAATAATTAAGAACTTTTCAAATATTTAAATCTTTAAAAAAATCTCTTATCTGATTGAGCGTAAATTTAAATTAGTCATATTCTCTACACTTGCTAATCAATCATTTCCATTTTCCACTTTTCTGTTATAATTTATTTTATGGTTTGTTGTTTTGTTTAATAACTACATTATCAAATTTTTTTTAAACTAATAATTTAAAAATGGGCATAGATGGCTGCATAGATTCATAAGATTATCTTAGTTTAAGTGGGTTAATTTCAGAATATTTGTCTTGTAGTTGAATCGGTGCTGGTGGATAAATGTACGGGTGTTTTGTCAATGTGATGTAGGAAGGTGAATTGGATTCTCATTCCCTTGTACCACATTAGCATCAGGGCACTACCCAATTGAATGCATGGCCAAAAGTGTACCCATTGCATTGCCAATGGACATAGACATATTCCCTGCACCATTTACTTCCCTACGCTCTGGGTGGTGATAGTAACATGGCCAAGACCACAATCTCCCATTATAGAACATGTCTAATATATATGTTTTCCAAATGGTTACCTTGCCAGACAGATGCACATTCCTGTGGGACGAGGGTCGTTCTTTTTTTAAATGATATACTACAGATGCACATTCCTGTCGGCATGGTTTTTTGTATGCTAACATCCTCATTTTGCATTGAACACATTGGTATATCAATAAGCTGGCATTGGTTTGGATGCAAACTTGTAGCCTGGAATTAAAAAAAGAATCGAATATATAAATGCATAATCTATGTAGTGTATTTATGTTTATCAAATTATTAAATTGTTTAAAATATCTATCTGTGTAGACTTACTAAGATAACAGAACTTAAGTTTAAAATAATAATTAGTACAAAAATTAAAGCAATGTTAAATAATTTATTCCTCAAATTTATTTTTATATATGTACATAAAATGCTTGTGTGATTATTACTGACAGTGGTTTATTTTATTATGTTTATTAAAAATATGTTTAAAAGTTTATATCTTAAATCTCAGCTACTCCATGAGCTTAGGTGACTGAGGCATTTCGGTTGAAGTAAAAATGGAATCATAAGAAGTATTTGCCTACTATATAAATTTTCCAGGTTCAAATGTCCTTGTGGCAGTCTATGCCCGACTGTTATAATTGACCCCCAACATGTGGCCAATACGTTATAAACCATGAGTACCTTGAAAATTATGCAGTAACATTTTTTTTAAATGAAATATTTTTTATCTATATTTATGTAAAGTTATAAAAGTGAATTTCTTGTAAAAGTACTGCCAGTAAGAAAAATTGCATATATATGAATAAACGAGGAATAAAACGTAATAATTAATATAAATCATAATTTTAGGAGTCTAATCAGAATAATAAGTAAATGAAAAGTAGGAAAAAGGGAACTCTTGAGGGAGGAGGCATAGGCTCAGCTGGGGTAAAAAGGAAATTTTTTTTTGTAATTACCAAACAAGTTTTTTTTTTTTAAATTTTAGCATTAATCAATTTGTGTAACATAATTAGTAACAGTAAGTAATTTTTTTTTTTTTTGAGGAAGTTCAGTGATATGTAATGGTATACATATGCCATTACATTATTTTGAAATTAAAATAAAGGAAAATGAATCGTAAATAAAGTTGATTTACTAAAAACATAAAAGGAAATTAAAATAGTTATTTTAACATATATATAATTGCACAGATGGAAAACTATTAAAAAAATTATTTAAAAGAAAGTTAATGTAAAAAAAATAGATCTAAAGATAAAGATTAGTATTTTTTGGTAGAAGTAATATAAAAGAAAATAGAAACAAATATTAATTTCTATTTAAAAGTATCATGTTTTATATTTTAAATTGGAAATGATTGTTCTATTAAAATCTACTAAACCTAAAGCAAACGATCTTTTGGGCACTTTGTAATATAAAAGTCAGATAAGAGATAAACAAATGAAAGATTATAAGTTTCCTGCTCTGGAACAGATCAACCCAGCCAGGCACAAGCCAGAAAGGAAAATATCAAGACCAATAAGAGTAAAGGACGTCATGTGCAATAGATCTGGAGAATTTCTGATGAGGGAGGCTATAAAATTATAAAAGTTGAACTATTATATGGTTCTGATACATTTGACCATCCATCCCACTTGATGGCATTGTTGCTTGTCAAACGTAGGTCAAAATACCGTTTATCAGGTACAACTTCTCAATTGCTATCAGCAGTTGAGTCTTTTGCTAACGTCGGCCTGCAGCTTGTTTTGTGATAAATTGCTCTCGCAATTCATCCTTAGCCAACCATATCAGTTCTGTCTGATACATGTTGTTTACATTCTTTACAAATGCTGACAATTAACATATCACTATCTTATGATAGGGTGTGAATAGTTTTAATGACGAAAAGTGAACCAATATGTGGACAGAAGTAATTTTAAAACCTAAATGAAGTAATATACGGTCCTACAAATTGTCACACTGTACCCAAGGTCACTATCCTCCTATAAGTGTGTCAAATTTAGGAAATGTAGTGATTCAGCATACACGAAGATAAAGTCTCGTAACGTACAAGAGCTTACAATAGTGAAAAAATGGCTGACGCTGAAAAAAAGTTTCTTTCACTCTGTCGCTATTGCCTAATACAGAAGTGTCTGCTGCCTTCCTGCAAGAGAAATGATTTCTACCAACAGAGAAGACCTGTAAAGTGGTGGGAAGATGGTTCTAAGGAAATCCCTGGACATATGAGATGGAATGCAATTTGAGTTCTTGCAGTCGGTGTTCTGTTCGATACAGTACCTGGTTCGACGGATACAAAGTAGAGCTAGTGAAGGTGTTACTTGTGATATACTACTGGAACAGGGATGAACTGACAGTGGCATATGTGGCTGCAGAATTTGAGTTGTCCAAAGGCACAGTCATCAAGTGGACACAAGCCATTCGAGAGCTGTGTTGTGAAAGCCTTCCATGCCGCTTGATAGGCGGTCCCAGAATGATCGAAGTTAACAAAATGCTTTTTAGCCGCTGCAAGAACCACCAGGTAGGGTTCTCCCTTAGCAGTATATGCCATGAGACGGGGGAATGTTTTGCTACAGCTGTCCCATCACGCTCTGCCAACACTGCTGCAGTGCATACATGACAACATCCAGCTTGGGTCCAGCATCTATTCAGACTGCTGGAAGGGTTACTGAAGTTTCGATTTGGAGGCTGCAGGATTTTACCATCTATGACTGAACCACAGATACAACTTTGTCGACCCTGGCAGTGGCGTACACACGCAGAATATTGAACATCTTTGGGGCAGTCTTAAATGGCGTAAAAAGTGAATATGCGACACACCAAGAACTGCGATGGACACCTACCTTACAGAGTTTATATAACGGCAGCTAAAAAAGGACCAAGTCCTTTTCTGCGCCATCCCAGAAGATAAGAGTGCACCAGTGAGAAAAGTAGTTGTTTCAATTTTTGTTATTTATTTGTTGTTTTATTGAATTTGCTGTTATGATGCATTGTTTATAAACAAAAAATAAAATTATTTAAAGAAATAAAATAAACGAACATTTTTTTTAAAAAAAGTAAAATATTGTTATTCATTGCAAATATAATCAATTACTTTAACTTATTCGTTATTACGAGTGCTGAAAATGCTCAAGAAATTTCAAATTATATACATCCGGTTTGAAATTAAGATTAACGGAAATTACGCACGCTATGCATGCGCTTTTTAGACCTTCTTTTCCATCTTTGTCTGCAGATTCCAAAAAGGTAAATTTTATTTTTCTACAATAAAAAAGAAAAATTTTATGATAATTTTTGTGATCGAGTAGATTGAATTTTTTTTGTCTTTCATTTTTTTGTTAGTTACTGGAGAATAGTTCAGCGTGAAATTATTACGGGAAAAAGTTTTATCTTTTCTGTAGTATTTGGAAGAAAATGTTATGAGGGCCTATTGGTATCTATTTTTATTTTTCTATATTTTTTTAATTATTATTTTACTATATATTTTTAATTATTGTTTTATATATATATTTTGATAAAAAAATTACTATTAAAACTAACATAAAAAAAAAAAGAAAGATCGTGATTGTCTGCATTTTTTTCTATAATGTGAGCTTAGTCTTTGAATTAATTGATATGAGACAAAAATGAATGTATTTCGGAAATATAATGACCTGATTTAGATGTTTATATTTTATTTTCTGCATTTTAATAATAATAACGTTATGCAAATGCTAAAAGTAATGATTTGAAAGTACATAAACTTAGGCCGATTATAGACTTGCAATGTAAACTTCAAAGCTGCATATTTTTTAATTATTATTTTATTATATACTTTTTAATTATTGTTTTTTTATATATATTTGATAAAAAAATTACTATCGAAACTAACATAAAAATAACAGTTTTGACAGTATATATAAAAACTACAAACATATGTACATCAAGCTTAACTCTATGATGAATTTAGTATTTCATTCACTTTTTATTTTATTTTATTATTTTGTATATAGTGACTATTTTAGTAGTACTTTTTAATAAATTACAAACTGTATTGAAGTTCTTTATTATAATATTCAAATTATATTATACTAATTATTGATCAATATTAATTACTTATTATAAGAATGTTATTAGGGATGTCTTATACATTGCAAATCCCTGTATGGAAATGCATTTTGAAAGACTACTGAGAAAAATGAAAGGTACTAATGTCTTTATTCTATGAAGTTTTCAAGTGATGGATTACCTTAGGGGTAGTAGTTTGCAGACTGTACTGCCGCCGTCAGAGGCCGCGGCGACACCATCAACAACCAGCCTGAAAATTGCAAGTGATAAATTTTTTTATGAAAGTGGCTGAAAATCGACAAATAAAAATGCCGAAGGCAAAATATGTACAGCAAATATATCGAAAACTACAAATTAAAAAAAAAACACAAGAAAATGCTAAAAAATTCAAATAATAAAACAAAAAAGCCATGGAAATACGATGATGAGCAACCCCCCCCACCTACAAGCTACGAAAGTGGCTGAAAATCGACAAATAAAAATGCATAAGGCAAAATATGTACAGCAAATAAATTGAAAAGTAAAAATTAAAAAAAAACACAAGAAAATGCTAAAAAATTCAAATAATAAAACAAAAAAACCGTGAAAATATGATCAAGAGTCGTCCCCCCCCCCCCTACAAGCTGAAAATTCACAAAGAAGCATGGCGGAAAAAGAGCGGGAAAATACGAAAAGATCAAATTATTTACCTTCAACATATATATGCAGCTAAGTTCATATTGAAAAGCAATTAATTGTACTCTGGCTTTCAAATTACTGCATATGTAAATTGAGCAGTAATATTTAAATAATCAAAAAGCAACCCTCAAAAAATTATTATCGACCCTTTCCCCCACTAAACAAATTATAGCAAACACGGAGTAATTTTTCTAAAACGTAATAAATCTTATGAACTTTAAAAATTATTTAAGTAACAGATCTAATAATAACTCTGAACACAGTATAATATTCTGTGCATAGTAAATAGATTTGCAAAAAATATATGAAATACTTTTAAAAGAAAAGACATTCAGACATCAAATTATTTATCTTTAAAGCAATTAAGTGAAGGCATATCTAAATTCGTGAATAATATTTAATAATTGATAAGTAATACACAAAAAATAATTACCGATTACTTTCTTCGTTTATAGTAGACATTTGGATTTTGACAGTTTTTTTTGTTCAAGAAATTGTTTTTCACCGTTATATGACATAATAGACATTTTACATGAATTCACAAAGAAGCATGGCGTCCAAAAAGAGCGGGGAAATATGAAAAGATCAAATTATTTACCTTCAACATAAATATGCATCTAAGTTCATATTGAAAAGCAATTAATTGTTCTCTGGCTTTCAAATTACTGCATATGTAAATTGAGCAGTAATATTTAAATAATCAAAAAGCAATCCTCAAAAAATCATTACCGACCCCTTCCCCCAGTTAGTAACTTTTCTAAAACGTAATAAATCTTATCGATATTGAAAAATTATTTAAGTAACATCTAATAAGAACTCATAACACAGATTAATATGTGGTAAGTAATAAAAAATAAGCAGAAAATGCTATAAAATGCAAATTATAAAAAAATAGTATCAAGAGTCCCCCCCCCCTACAACCTGAAAATTCACAAAAAAAACATATCTAAATTGAGCTATAATATTTAAATAATCAAAAAGCAATACACAAAAAATAATTACCAAAGTCCTTCCAATCATTTTTAGTAGAATTTTCTAGCTTTAAACGCACTTGAATAGTAACTGAAGATAAGTAACTGGTTATTTGATGGCAGCATTTTGAAGCTTGCATGAGAAAATAATCCTGAATTCAGTCAAAAAATAAAAATTATCCCAACAACATTTATTTCTAGCAGTCCAAAATAATTAATACGTCGTAATAGAACTAAGCAGGTATTTCAAAAGTCTTTGGATTAAATTTGTTAGCTTTTGAAATTCACTTTTTCATGTAAAATGTCTAATTACGTCATATTCATTTTGAAAGTACAAACTGTGATTTAATATATATAACGGTGAAAACCAATTTCTCGAACAAAAAAAACTGTAAAAATCCAAATGGTTGCTATAAACGAAGAAAGTAATCGGTAATTATTTTTTGTGTATTACTTGTTAATTATTAAATATTATTCATGAATTTACATATGCCTTCACTTAATTGCTTTAAAGATAAATAATTTGATGTTTGAATGTCTTTTCTTTTAAAAGTATTTCATATATTTTTTGCAAATCTATTTACTATGCACAGACAAAAAAATTCAATCTACTTGATTACAAAAATTATCATAAAATTTTTATTTTTTATCATAGAAAAATAAAATTTACCTTTTGTGGAATCCGCAGACAAAGATGGAAAAGAATGTCTAAAAAGCGCATGCGTTGCCTGGGTAGATTTCCGTTAATTTTAACCTCAACCCGGATGTTTATAATTTGAAATTTCTTGAGCATTTTAAGCACTCGTAATAACAAATAAGTTAAAAGTGTGGTGGTCTGTGTATTGTTTATTTGTTAAAATATTAAAGAAAATGTAATGGCCTGGTAATGTTATATTGATGTGTTGTGTTAGAGGAACAATTACCATCAAGCGAGATGGATTGTCAAATGTATCAGTACTTATTAAATTATTATTGACTTTTTTACTCACTTAGAAAATGAAATAACTGTTGATTCTTGAACTGCATTGTGGACTCTGAAATATAAGGGTCTTGCAATTAATTAATTTCCTGTTGTGCACCAGCTGAGGTGGCGTCCAAATTGATGATTACTGAAAGGCAGCAAACAATGGACTGGTGTTCCCAGAAATGATATAAATATTAAATGGACTTCGGTTGGATGGGTGCGACACATCATGGATAAGACAGACTTCAAATAAATCTACCGCGAAAAGTATGAATTTTGTTTATCTACAATGAAATAGGAACTTTAAAAAAATTTAAAAATAATTTAGAACTTTTCTAATATGTAAACCTCTAAAAAAATATTATCTGATTGAGCATAAATTTAAATTAATCATATTCTTCCAATATGTTTGCAAATCAATCCTTTCCATTTTTCACTTTTCTGTTATAATTTATTTTATGGTTTTTGTTTTATTTAATACCAAATTATCAAATTTCTTTTAAACTAATAATTTAAAAATGCGCATAGATGGCTGCATAGACTCCTAAGATTATGTTAGTTTGAGTAGGTTAATTTCAGACTATTTGGCTCGTAGTTGAATCGGTGCTCGTGGAGGGATGTACGGGTGTTTTGTCAATGTGATGTGAGGAGATGCATTGGATTCTCATTTCTTTGTACTACATTAGCATCAGAGCACTATACCCAATTGAACGCATGGCCAAAAGTGTAGCCATCGTGATACCAATAGTCATAGATGTATTCCTTGCATCATTGATCTCCTTATACTCTGGGTGGTGATAGTAAGACGGCCAAGATCACAATCCCCCATTATAGAGCATGTCTAATATATATTTTCCAAATGATTATCTCACCAGACAGATGCACATTCCTGTACTAGACGAAGGTCATTCTTTTTTTAAATGATATGCTACAGATGCACATTTCTGTAAGCATGGTTTTTTGTACGCTAACATCCTCATTTGCATTGATCACATTGGTATATGAATAAGCTGGCATTGGTTTGGACGCGAACTTGTAGCCTGGAGTTAAAAAAAAAATCAAGTATATAAATGCGTAATCTGCATAGTGTATTTACATTTATGAAATTATTAAATTGTATAAAATTTCCATCTGGTCGGACTTACTAAGATAACAGAACTTAAGTTTAAAATAATAATTAGTACAAAAATTAAAGCAATGTTAAATGATTTATTCCTCAAATTTATTTTTATATATGTGTGTAAATAAATGTTTGTGTGATTTTTGCTGGCAGTGGCTTATTTTATTATCCTTTTTCTTTATTAAAAATGTGTTTAAAAGTTTATATCATTAAATCTCAGCTACTCCATGAGCTTAGTGACTGGGGCATATCGGTCGAAGTAAAAATGGAATCTTAACAAGAAGTATCTGCCTACTATATAAATGTTCCAGGTTCAAATGGCCTGGTGGTGCTCTATATGGCAGATAGTGGAAGATTCTATGCCCAACCATTATATAAGTAAGATAATTATAATATTAATTTGCGAATAAAAGTCAATTTTATTTTTATTTTTTTTAAAGGATTGGAAAAAAGTAAGTGCAATAAAAAAAGGCTAAACCACATGTTTATTCTATTAATAATATAGAACATTCAATTTATTGATTGACTTCTGAAATTAAAAAAGAAATTCAATCATGTTCAGTTGATATAGGGATTAAATGTCCATCTATTTACATTCTTTCCATGAGAATATTTATGTCAGCATATTCAGGTTGTGTAGTTTTCTGCTGTTAGTATTAATGTTTAGATTATATTGGGGATATGATACAATTGTTTAGTATATAATCCGTTTAATTAAAAATTTCAGTACTTATTTTTTAGACCATACAAGCCTTCTGATGGCGCTTTTTATGTGCCAAAACACATACAAATGCCGTTCACGCAGCCAAACTTACAGTCTCTAGAACAGTTCTGTTCATATTAGCTGTTAGCAGGCCTAGATGTCGTTGCACACCAATCTTACAGCCCGCTGATGTGCTTCGCAAAACTCTGCAAATGCGCACCCTTCACAGATCGCTACGGTATCATGTGAGGGTATCTAGAAATCATCTGGCTATAACACTTGAAATGTACATTCCAAGTAATGATCTTACACCCTATCAGATGTAGTATTACATAGCAATAATTTTAAATGCATTGCCATGCTTCCATACACAACTTTCAAGGTTTTTAACAATTGGAAGAGGGTAGGGACAAGCACCATTGCAGAGAACTCATGCGAAAACTCAGCTTGCACGAGAACACATGTAAGATAAATCAAATGGCTGAGGTTGCATTGCTACTGCATCTTTTGGACGATCCTTTGGATCGTCAAAAGCATTGGTCCCCCCTGTACATTCCATCACTACGCGCTGACATATTCCTCCTTCCTGACCCTGAAATCAGATAATAAAAAAAAAAAGTCCGGCACAGTAAGGTTATTATTAAAATAATAGTGTGTTTTTAAAAGCAAAAACAAAAACGAACTTGTTCGTTTTTAATAATACATAAGATAAATTAATAGAAGTACAGCAATCAATTTATACATGTATTTTTTTTTTTTTAATTAATCTCAAAATAATATCTGAAGTCAGACAATAAAGACAAAAAAGTCTGACTCGGTAACGTTATTAAAATAATAGAGTGTTTTTAAAAGCAAAAAGAACTTGATCATTTCCATTAAAAAATAAGTAGATAAATTAATATAGACATTTTTTTTTATATAAATATAATACCAGACATCGGACAATAAAGAAATGGGACAATAATTAATGTAGACTTTTTGTTTTTTGTAATACCATAACTCGGACAATAAAGAAAGGCCTGCCAGGTAGCATTATATTTATGTGTATTAAAGAGTATAAAGTGTTATCAGGCGGCTTATATGGTCTAAAAAATAAGTACCAAAATTTCTTTTAAAAAGATTTTAAAATGTATTTTTTAAGTGCACATATATTCACCATCTATAACTACAAATGTATTCTATATCTTTTTTTTTTAATAGAAGTGATAAGTCCCATCTTATCTTACTTGTGACAGATAAATAACATAATTTTACTTCAATATAATTTGAAAGTCATTAAAAACTCATATATAATACTTTTTTAATTGATATTTAAAAGGAACAACAACAAAAAAAGAAAATTAATTTCTTAAAAATGATTTCATATTGTTAATTATATTTCTGTTATTTTTTTATTTATATTGAAATGAGTATTCATATGTTTTTTTATATTTATTGAATTTATTTTTTGGGGGGAGAGGGTTGAGGCATTGACTATCATCATAATTACTTTAGTGCAATTTGATCTTTGTATTTTTTTCCATTATATGTATTATTTTTAAAATAATAGGATTTCTTAGTCACAGACTTGAATGAGCCATTGATGTTTAAAATATTTATTTCCCAATATTGATTCACTATTATAAAACCAAAATTAAAATTTAATTCAAGTTTTTAAACATAGTTTGAAATATTAAAATAAAAAACTGAAAATATCAAATGCAGTAATATTTTTTTTGCGCACTTTACTTTTTCATTTTTTGTTTTTAAAAAAAAAGACTTTTTAAAGAAAAACTTATATGGCTTTTAAATAAAGTAATCTGTTTATGTGAGTTTGTGAAGTAATTACTAGCTGTAGTGGAAATAGGTTATCATGAGATGTCTTGGTAGCATATTTGCTCCACCATGAAGCATCTTATGAAAGACAGAAAAAATTAAACCAAAAACCTTTATAAGAACTATATTATGGTATTTTTTTATACTTTTTCTATAAAGTAAATTACTTAGTTTAAACCATATCTCATGAAATAAATGAGCATCATTCAAACTACTAGAATCAAATGCATTTATTCAGATGTTATTTTTAATAAAAATTATGTTTCTGATAGTTATAAGAAATGCTTTGCTTTTTGTTAGTTTTTAGAATAGAATTTTTATTTTTGCATAGATTCTTATATATAACATGGCTGTAAATTATAGAAGCTTTTATATTAATTTAGCTGTGATAATTTTATATATATATATATGAATTCTAAGTACATAACTAGTTATTTTTTAAGAATTAATTAAAAATGAATAAATAATCAAATAGTTTGGTAATCTACAATTCAGATATGAAATTCAAGTTGAACTGGATCCATAAATATTAAGCTCTAGAGTCTGCCTCTGTACCAAATCACACATGACTAAATCAATTTAAATGATGTTTTCATGGAGATAAAAAATATATATATTGGATTTTTTGTTGCTTTTTGCATCACGAAATAATCATCAGTCTTTTTCTCTATGTTTATTTTTTAATGCGTCTTTATCAATGTCATTTATTTATGACCAGTTTATTGATAATTGTTTTGCTTTCCACTATTATGACTTGGTTTTCATTTCATTTGAAAAGAAAATCCTGTTTAACAATGTCCAGCATGAAAGACCCTATTTGCAACTGCTATACCATATATTTTGTATTTTAGTATTTAGTTCTACTCAAACAATAAGAACTTTCACATTTTTTCATACCAAACATGAACACAAACCTATTCTCCTCAGCTGGGGTATTTTAATCACTATATAGATGTCTATTTTTAGTTTTTCTACCTAAAGGTTTCTAGATAATAAGGTATTACAATCACAATAGAATTTGATCATTATCATTATGAGTTTGGTGCTACATGCCACCTCTAGTTTTGATTAGCCTTTTATATATATCTTTTTATTATATATAAATATATTCTATATAAAAACAATCTACTTTCAATATAACACAGAATTCTTCTAACAAAATCAAGGAATGGCTATGGACTCAACATTGTCTCCCCTGATTAGCAATATTTACATGGAAGAACTTGAAACCACAGCCATAAAAACTATTCCATATCCACCTAAAGTTTGGCTTCGCTATGTGGATGATACATTTGTTGTATGGCCACATGGCAAAGCATTGCTACAAACTTTCTGGACACACATCAGCAACATATCCCCTTCAGTTAAATTCATAATAGAATCAGAACAATAACAATAATTGGCATTCTTAGATGTTCTTGTGATAAGACTCCCTCATAGCAAAGTCAAAACTACAGTTTACCGTAAACCTACACATACAGGAAAATACCTAGACTATATATCCAATCACACCAGAAACACAAAACATGGAATTATACTATCACTGTGGAACAGAACCAAAGAAGTTTGTTCAGAAACCGATTGGAAAAAAGAAAAGATCTATATAGAACAAACTCTTATGAAAAATGGTTATCCATTAGCTGTTATTAAGAAAATGTTAAATAGACAACAAAAAGAACCATCAAGAGAAAAGACAATTGTAGTGTATCCATACATTCCAAAAATAGCAGACAAATTAAGGAAAATATGCAATCAATACAACATCAGATTAGCTTTCCAGAGTCATACCACACAATGAGGAATTCTAATGTCTACAAAGCCTAAACTTGAAATGCTGAAAAGAAAAAACTGCATCTGTGAAATACCATGTGAATGTGGAAGAACATATATTGTGAGACTAGCCGTCCCATTGAAAAGTGCTTGCAAGAACATAAACTGATGATTAGAAGAGAGAAAACAGATGTGTCTAAGGCAGCAGACCATGTATGTACCAATGAACATATGTTCAATTAGGAAAATACATAAATATTGGATAGAGAAGAAAAGGTACAAAAAAAGAAAATTTTAAGGAGCTGCTCACATGACAATGGCAAAAAAATTCCAAAAGCCAACCTAGTGTGACTATACATAATGTATAGAAAACACTAATCAACTTTGCTCTTAGGAAAAAGTGGAGAAATTAGGAGGAACCTCATAGATAAGTATATGAAATTCCTACTGATGGTTGCCTTTGGCAGGATGGCTCAGTTGGTTAGAGCGTTACCTTAAAATTCAAGAATCTAAGGACCCAGATTCGAATCCCATGCTAGTACTGTCACTGGTCAGGCCAGCAATACCTGAAGAAGAGGAGAATATTACCTCTCGAAATGTTGTGCATATACTAACCTGTTTATATTACTAACAGCTAGTGCATATACTAACCTGTTTGCTGTGATATTACTAACAGTTGATACATATACTAACCTGTTTGCTATGATATTGCTAACAGTTGGTGCATATACTAACCTGTTTGCTGTGATATTACTAACAGTTGAATGTATTTGGAATATTTAAATAAAATTGAATTTTTCTAGACATTCAACACACATATTAGATGATGGAAATAGTCCAATATAAAAATACAACTAGAACACGATTATCACAAGCCTTCAGAAAAATATTTTTGTTTTAATGAATTATTAACATTTTTTTTTTATGTAAGAAAAACATAAATACATTAAATATTTGTATTTTTAAATATGTGCAACAATTTTTATTTTAACAGTTAGTGAAGTTTTTGGATATTGTATTAGGAGTATGTGTAATAAAGGTTAAATGTGTAAATGCTGTTAATGATAAATGTCTTTTTTAAAAAATTATTTTTAGAAATATAAACTCAAATATTCTGTTTTAATTATTCCATATTTAGTATGTTGCATTCTGCTTTTAATCAATTTTTATTTACTATTTTTCTTTGTTAAAATTTAATTTTATAATATATATATTTAGATTATTTTTAATTAAAATATATTATTGGATACCCTATTTTGCATTTTATTTTCTAGGAAGTCCAAAAATTGGGAATTATACTGTGAATGAAGATTTCAACCGTAAATTGTCATTATGGCAGGGTGATATTACAGCATTGGAAATAGATGCCATTGTAAATGCTGCCAATAGCAGTCTTCTTGGAGGGGGTGGAGGTAATTACTTTAAATTTATATTATAAAAGAGAGAAACAAAGTAGAACATTATTTTTGATAATGAATCTTATCATGACAATATCAATTAGAGCGTAAATAGATATGTATAGAAGTGTTGTTAATACATGAATATTTTTTTTATTATAAATTTTGTATTAATTTTCATATTGAAGTATAATACATGAATTATATATTTTTATTACAAAGTTCTCTCAAGGAATATTTTTATAAAACTATTTTTTACAATAAATTTTTTTTTTTTTTCCTCTTACTTTTAAAAAACTTTATGCCACAAACATATATAAAATTATCAAATAAAAAAAAACAACTTGAAAATTAGTTTTTTGATCGTTATATAGTAAATTTAAAATGCTCTGTTGAATTTTGAAGTCACAATGGGAAGAAGACAACATATAGACAAAGTCTTTAAAGAAAAGCATTTGAAGCAAATATACTTATACTTTTAAATGATTTAGTTACTTCATATTTAGTTTTATAAAGGATTGATTGTCTAACAATAATCTTAATAATATCTATAATCCTAAACATTGAGAAAAATGCCAATAAGTTATTATTAAAAGCTTTCTTCGAAAGTTATTTAGCTTTATGATTTTGTAAGTTTTTTAAACGATTTTATTTAATTTAAAAATTTTGTTTGTTTGTTTATTTGTTTAAGATAAATTTTGTAATCGATTTTTCATACATTTCTGTCAAATGGATTTTCTTCTAATTTTGTACATGTGTTAGAAGTCAATCATGCAATATGATAATGAAATATTTCCGTTATCCAGTTGTTTATTTGTTATAGTGATATTGATGATGTGAATCTCAAAGACATTGAGGTCAGTTCTGTAAGCTTTCTTTCAGTCAAGCTCACGAGAAGCCAGTATATATTTTTAAAAAAATAAAAAGCTTTTATGATAAATTCAAACAGAAATAAAAACAAATCTTAATTTCTCTTGATTGTAAACGTTGCATTTTTAAAAATGTTTCTTTCATAAATAAAATAATATTGGAATTGATTTTTAATGTAGAATTTTTTTCAGATATCAAATAGACTACAATATTATTTTTATTCTTTGTTTTAATTAAAATTAGAATAATTACAACAAAGATCCCAATATATGTAAAAAATATTTTATAACAAATGCTTTTATTTACTATGCACTATAAAGCCAAAAGTAATTGTTTACTTCAACTACAATTGGCATTTTTATATTTAACTTAAAATAAAAATAGTGAATTCAATAACTAATTTAATATAAAACTCCCAATTGTCATTGAAGAAAACAGTTATTTTTGGCATTTCAGTGCACAATAAATGTAAACATTTATTATAAAATATATATATATTAGGGTCAGTATGATTATCATAATTCAGATTGGAATTTAGTTTTCTTACCATGAGTTCTTTTTAAGTTGATACTATAATATTATTGTTTGTATAAAAATTGTTTTTTTTTAAAATACCAACATTCAATTTTACAAAATTTATATTTTTTGTTAAACTTTTATTTGTGGTTTAAAGAAAATGTTTTTGAAGAATAATTTAATTGAGTGATATTATATCTTATGCATTGCTTTTATCTCCAAAGTTGGCAGTTCTATGGCTTATATAATGGAATTTTTGATGAAGTTGAAAATATTAGAATGCCTGATTTTGAATTTATTAAAATGCTGAAATATTTTATCTGCTTCTTATGTACAATCATATTTTATTTGCTTATCTTATAATTAGAATTCGTAGTGGTGGAGGGACCGTACTGCCGCCGTCAGATGGTGCTGTGACACCATCAACAACCGGCCCGAATCCTGCAAGTGATAAATTTATATACGAAAGTGGCTGAAATTTGACAAATAAAAATGCCTGAGGCAATATATAGCCAAGAAATACATCGAAAGTACAAATTATAAAAAAAACCCAAGAAAATGCTATAAAATTCAAATTAAAAAAAAAAATTCCATGAAAATACGAGAAAGACCTACCCCCCCCCCCCAAATCAAAATTTCTTCACTTAAATCGAAAAGTAAAAATGCCTGAGGATATATATATATATCCAAGAAATACATCAAAAGTACAAATTATAAAAAAAAAAACCAAGAAAATGCTATAAAATTCAAATTAAAAAAAAAAAATTCCATGAAAATATGAGAAAGACCTACCACCACCCCCCTAAAATCAAAATTTCTTCACTTAAATCGAAAAATAAAAATGCCTAAGGATATATATATATCCAAGAAATACATTGAAAGTACAAATTATAAAAAAAAAACAAGAAAATCCTATAAAATTCAAATTAAAAAAAAAAGAAATTGATGAAAATACACAAACTAAGAAATATGGCGGAGAGAGAGCAGGAAATCCAAAAACATCAAATTATTTACCTTTCAACATTTGCAAATATGAATCGGCAAATTAAGTAGCTTTCAATATTTGCAAACGATCAGATTTAAAAGCAACGGTTATATAAAGTAAAAAGAATATTACTGGTTTGAAATTATGGCATATCATCAAAAATAAGTCAAACGTAAAACCTACCCCCTCCTCCAATGAAGAATTTCTATCCAAAAATAACTGAAATGGACAAATTAAATCAAAAAAATACTTCTAAAATACAAATAAAAAAAATTCGATCAATAATAATTAAAAGCAACGGTTATATAAACTAAAATGAATATTACTGGTTTGAAATTATGGCATCTCATCCAAAATAAGTCAAACGTAAAACCTATCCTCTTCCCCAATGAAGAATTTCTATCCAAAAATAACTCAAATTATTTAGCTTTAAAGCAATTAATTGTTGTTATCTGGTTTTCAAATTATGGCATATCTAAGTTGATCAATAATATTTAAATAATTAAAAAGCAATACACAAAAAATAATTACCAGTCCTTCCAATCATTTGTAGTAGGCTCTTGAATGTGTTCAGCATAAAAATCCATTAAGAAGAACATTATTTTGATTTAGAATTTTGAAGCTTTGAACACACTTGAATAGTAACAGAAGATTAAGTAACAATGGTTATTTTGTGTAAAAAAAATACAGCAAAGATGGCAGAATTTTGAAGCTTTGAACACACTTGATGGCATTTACACAATTATGAGTTTCTCAATGTTCTGCCTTGTTTACAACTCTTCTTTAATTAAAATTATCAAATAATAAATGATTATTCAGCATTTTGACAAAGAGAAATGATTTTTTTAAAAATATACTTTAGTAC
The DNA here is from genome assembly GCA_028023455.1 of Epiperipatus broadwayi. Lineage (NCBI taxonomy): Eukaryota > Metazoa > Onychophora > Udeonychophora > Euonychophora > Peripatidae > Epiperipatus > Epiperipatus broadwayi. The sequence continues at coordinate 305,641 of JAQFVV010006360.1, read as the reverse complement.
CATATTCTGGTAATTATATATAAGATGCATATTTCATTTTGTTTTATTTAAATAAAGTTGCAAATTGAAATGTGACGTAATACTTCTTTCTTACTTTAAAAAAATATAGGCGCAAACAGTACTTCCACTAAATATAACACCACAAATACAATTCAAAATACGAAATGATTTTGCCAAATGCTGAAAAATATCGTATTTTGAATTGTATTGGTGGTGTTAAGTACATTGTTTGCGCCTATATTTTTTTAATGTAAGAAAGAGCTATTACGTCACATTTCAATTTGCAACTTTGTTTAAATAAAACGTAATGAAATATGCATCTTATATATAATTACCAGAATATGGTACTAAAGTATATTTTAAAGAAAATCATTTCTCTTTGTCAAAATGCTGAAGAATCATTTATTATTTGATAATTTTAATTAAAGAAGAGTTGTAAACAAGGCAGGGCATTGAGAAACTCATAATTGTGTAAATACCATCTTTGCTGTATTTTTTTTACACAAAATAACCATCGTTACTTAATCTTCTGTTACTATTCAAGTGTGTTCAAAGCTTCAAAATTCTAAATCAAAATAATGTTCTTCTTGATGGATTTTTATGCTAAACACATTCAAGTGCCTACTACAAATGATTGGAAGGACTTTGGTAATTATTTTTGGAGTATTGCTTTTTTATGTTGATTACCATTTTTTGTGTATTGCTTTTTAATTATTTAAATATTATTGATCAATTTAGATATGCCATAATTTGAAAACCAGATAATTAATTGCTTTAAAGCTAAATAATTTGAGTTATTTTTGGATAGAAATTCTTCATTTGGGGAGGGGGTAGGTTTTACGTTTGACGTATTTTTGATGATATGCCATAATTTCAAACCAGTAATATTCTTTTTACTTTATAAAACCGTTGCTTTTAAATCTGATCATTTGCAAATATTGAAAGCTACTTAATTTGCAGATTCATATTTGTAAGTGTTGAAAGGTAAATAATTTGATGTTTTTGGATTTCCCGCTCTCTCTCCGCAATGTTTCTTAGTTTGTGTATTTTCATCGATTTCTTTTTAATTTGAATTTTATAGGATTTTCTTGTTTTGTTTTTTTTTATAATTTGTACTTTCAATGTATTTCTTGGATATATATATTCTCAGGCATTTTTATTTTTTGATTTAAGTGAAGAAATTTTGATTTTAGGGGGTGGTGGTAGGTCTTTCTCATATTTTCATGGAATTTTTTTTTTTTTAATTTGAATTTTATAGCATTTTCTTGGGGTTTTTTTTTTATAATTTGTACTTTCGATGTATTTCTTGGATATATATTGCCTCAGGCATTTTTATTTGTCAATTTTCAGCCACTTTTGTATATAAATTTATCACTTGCAGGCTTCGGGCTGGTTGTTGATGGCGTCGCAGCGCCCTCTGATGGTGGCAGTACGGTCCATCCACAACTACCGGAGAGAAATTTCTGGCCAATAATCTATGGATAAAGTCTTCATTTAAGTAAAATTCATTTTACATCAAATCATATATTTATTAAATGTTTAAAATAAATAGCTCCAAGCTTTTTTTATGTAATATGAGTTGTAATGCATCTCTAAGTAAGGCAAAAAGTGTAATCTTTGTCTGGATTTTATTTTTATGCTTTATAATTTATTATATATTGTAAACATTTTAGTTTTCAATCTTTGAACAAAAAAAAATAATTATAAAACGAAATAAATTCATATTAAAATTATTTTTTAATTAATATTTGAATTATTATATAATGATTAAATAAAACAGAATTACTTCAAACTTAAGTCAGATTTTTAATTTATACGTATATTTTTCTTTTAGTGGATGGTGCAATTCACAGTGCAGCAGGGCCAAAATTAAAAGAATACTGTATACGTTTAAATGGCTGTGAAACAGGAGATGCCAAAATTTCACCAGGTATTATAAAAACATTTGATGTATCATTTTTCATTTTGATTGTAGATTTAATTATTTTTTTTTTTTTGTAGGGTTCAATCTTCCTGCAAAATGTAAGTGAAATTTTTTGAAGTTTATTTGTTACTTATATTGCATTTTTAGAATTTTTATTTTTTCTTATGAGTAAACATTTGAATCAACTATGCATCAATTACTTGAAATTTCTATTTATTATTTAAAACATTTAGCAAAAGTGAATTTTTTCCTCTCAACATCATAGAATAAAAGATAAAATTGAGAATTGCTCTAACTTGATAAAATATGATGGAAGATGTTTCATAATTAAAGGAAAATTACCATTTCATTTAATTAATATTATACTCCTACATTTTTTTTTTCAATGTCTTTTCAAATTTCATCTTACATTATAAATTCTTCCATTTGTATATTTCACAACTGTCCAATGAGAAATATCATAGTTATTTCACTCAGATCAATTATTAATATCCAGAACTTATAATTAATTCAATGTGTTTTCATCAATGTAATTATATACATTATACATATTTTCTTTGTATTATTCCAGTAGTGTACTTTGTTTTTAAAAGTTTATGATATTTTGTGAATTCTGAAAATTCATTTATGAAAAAAATATTTCTTGACTTATTTATTCATTTATATAAATAACCATGTTGTTTTCTTCTCACCATTTTAGGTGCTTATCTTGATCTTTTCAAAATTATGTATGTTATTAAAATAAGTTATTCATTTATTTATTAATAAAGATATTACATATTATTCAACTTAAATTTTTAATCAGATTTTTTTTTTTTTGTTAGCCACAATTTTCAGAGAATTTTTTTTTTTAGAAATCTTAACAATTATTGTAAATATAAATATTTAGATGCTAGATTAATTTCTTTTAAACAAGCAATGTCTGACTATCATCAACAATGATTATATGCTGGTATTTTTTATTATAGTCGCTTACTGCATAATTAATTAAATTGTTGGGAATAGAACAAAGAATAATTATTTATTTATTTCATTTAGCATATGTGACCATCTCCCCTCCATTGGTTTTATTATTAAGTTCTTCAGTTCTATCATTATCTGTAGAGTTAACAGTCATTAACTGTGTAGTTCATGATTTGTATTTAATCACATCTACACAGATCAATGGTTTATAAATGCATTTATGATGCAGGTGAGTGTGTCCTGAATCTTTTAATGACATTCCAGTAATTGTATTTTGAGTTATTAGAAAATCTCATCTACTTAATATTTTTTTTATAAATTTTCTGTGAGATAAATTCTCTTGTGATATAATTGGGTATATTTGGGCTTTTTTTTTGCAAACAGACATAGTATTCATGAATAGAATATGCAGGACTAATAAAGTATTTGCATCATAACCCAAATACAGTCATCCAGCTTTAATTTTAGATAGATAAGGACAATAAGTTAAAGTCTAAGGTTATTTCTGATAGGATTGTGTTTCACTCTATTATGGAAAAAGTTTATATTTAGATTACTAGTTATTTTTCTATTTTTTTAAATGAAAAGTTGAGACAATGTGTTTTTTCGGATTTGGAAACTTCAATTTTTGAAAAAGATTTTCAAACTTTTATTTAAAAAAGTTTTTTTTTTTGGAAAACATTTTTTTTTATAAAAATGAAGATAATGTTGTGTGTGGAAAATTAGTGATGCATATATTAAACAATGTGACAGAATTGAACTCTATTCTCTAAAATTTTGTATTTACTGTGTTTATTATTCGATATAATTTGAATTTTTATATTGGACACTATTTTGCCAAATAAGTTAATGGTGGTTCTTCATTTAAGAATTTTAGAGACTTATAGAAGGCCATTTTTCCAAACACAATTTTAAACTGAGGTTAGATCTATAAAGATAATACAAGCTATTACTTTATTTTGAAAACTCTTGTGTATCTGAATTGTTAAAAATAAAAATTTCCACAACAGTTTCTTCCTGAGCTAAGTCCATCTCATTTTATAGATAGATGACTTTCAACAGTTGTTTAAATTCTTATTAATATACTTCTTTCAAATAGCTTGTAGGGAATACATCATTGTTGAGTTATTTAAGTAAGACTAATATAGATTTGCTATTATGTTAAATTTTTGGAATGATTTTGCCAACTATACTCTGGCTTTAATTTCTAAATTTTTTAGAAACTCTGAAAGTATGCTATCTTCTTCTGAGCCTTCATAGTACTTTTTTGCCTAGTTACTCTTCCTGTCTTTAAGACAGATCATACCTACTTTGAAACCTTAAATTTATTTTCAATGATATATAAATAATTTATATTTATCTAATGTTAATAAGAGTAATAAACTCTCATTTACAGTAGTGCCTTTGTAACTAATGGTTGCATGAAAGTTTGTACGTAAAATCCCTATCTACTGCCTACTCATCCAACATCTCCAGATTAGTTTCTAGCTTGTGGCTTTCGCAGAGAAGAGTCTTGGATTTGAGAGCACTGCACTTAGACCTTAGAATCTAATTCAACTCTCCAGCAGCCACCTTTTACCAATTTAATTAATTATAAAGCTATGAGCCAAAGATGAAAACACCATAATGTTTCCAACCCAAGCTCATTCACTTGTAGTTATATAGATCTGAACTCAGTTCAGCATCTATAAAAACCACAGTTACCATTTCCTATGGGCAGGATAAGTATAAAACCATTAAAACATCACTTGATCACCATTTCATATTCTTACACATGCTGTTAATAAGAATACTAAACTCTCCATACAGTAGTTAACCAAATAGGTAAAAAGGTGGCTGCTGGAGGATTGCATTAGATCCTAAGATCTAGGTGCAGTGCTTTCAAATCCAAGGGTCCTCACTGATGAAAGCCACAAGCTAGAAACTAGTCTGTGCATGCATGCAAGCTGGATGAACCTAAAATTATGTGTAGGGAACGAAGTGCTCTGAAAAGAAAAATCAAGGAGGCATTTTTTATTATTTCGGATGAGCACGCATTGAATAAAAGAGAATCGTTTTATGCTTTACCAAAGAAGTGGCGTGCTGAAGCGATTTAACTCTCATTTGCATATTAGCCTATATTATTTTATACATTTGCATATTAGTATACTGTTTTGGAAATTGTGTTGTCCTTGATAATGAAGGATAAGCCTTCGAAAACGTTTGGATAATTTATAATTTGTTGATATTTATCTATATATCATATTTTGTCGTTTGAGAGATATATTTTGAATTAATGTGTGTATTTATTTTAACGGATTTAAATTTTAAATAGAGACTTTATGCAGAAATCTTCCTTCATCCATTGGTTACAAAGACACTTGGTGTCACTACTGTATGGAGAATTTAGTACTCCTATTAACAGCATGTGTAAACATGAAATGGTGATCGTGTAATGTTCGATGGTTTATCTAATGTTATTATTATTAATCTAAAATTATATAAAGATTTCCACAATTTTTTTTTTTTCTGATAAAAATTAACTTTATTTTTTTATATTTCCAATTTTCTGGAATATCTTCATTTATAATAATTTACGGTGCTTTTCTCACGTACTGGACGAGCCACCAGGTGACGCTGCAGAACCACCAAGAAGCCTGCAATTGATAATTTTTTTAAAAAATATTCTCTAAAAATCGCTTAATTTTAGAAATGGTAGACCCGCCCCCCGGCGCACAAAACAAATCAGTCAAAATCGCTGAAAATGGTAGACCCCCCACACACACACGAGAAATCTGTCAAAATCGCTGAAATTGAAATGTATAATTGAAAAAAAAAACTATAATAAAAGCCTACGAAATTAAACAAAAACATACTAAATGTCAAAGCAATTTAAAAAAGAATCACTCTTCAATTATCTAACTAACAGATAATAATTCAAACCTTAACAACAGACTAATACATATTAAGTAATCAACGTTCCTATTAACCTGTAATAGCGTCATTAGAGTTTAAATTCAGTTAATATGTTAGTGTATTACTAGTTTATATCAAAAATTATTGCAAATACTCGGTTTAAATCGCGCATATATAAAATCAACAAAACAGAAATAAAATAATCAGAATAGAAAATTGAAATTTAAAACAAAAGTTGATTAGAACATCTGAGGCGAGTAATATTTAGAATCCCCCCCCTCCTGCACGAAGAGTTCAATGAAAAATAAGTAAAGTGCAAATTATGAATGCTATTTTAAAAATCCTATGAAATAAATGAAAAAAAAAACTATAATAAAAGCCTATGAAATTAAACAAAAACATACTAAATCTCAAAGCGATTTAAAAAATAAAAGTAGTTATAAAATGCAAAAACAATAGCAGGAAAAATGGTGGGAAATATATTAAAAAAGAATCACTTTCAGTTATCTAACTAACAGATATAATAATAATTCAAACTTTAATACCAGACTAAATAGAAAATAAAATTTGAAAGTAATTAAAATAGATTACCAATTTTCCTCGAGAGTGAGTTCATCATTCAGAATGTCGTTGAATTTTTTCATCCTTGCAAAATGAAACTTGGACATTCTAGATCTCTCCCATTAGGGACAAAATATGGTTTATATATTACATTTTTCCCGTCTATTGATCGCGTTTTTTTTCACTTAAAGTTTGTTATTTTTAAAATAACGTATGCGCAATTTTGAAATGTAGATAGAAACTGAAAAAAAAAAAACGTAAACATCTTTGGTAGTATGTGTAGTATGAAGAAATTTCCAGAACTCGGGTCACGTGACTGATTGATTTTGCAAGTTTTGTCACAGGAAAATTAATCTCTACGTTTTTAAAATCAACAAGTGTATTTTTTTTTAGAAAAGCACCCTATTTTTTTAAAAAAATGGAAAATAATACTTTTTCTCATTTTAAATTATAAATCAATAATATCAACAAATTAAAAATCCTTCTTTTTCTTTTAAAAATTTTTATTTTCTTGTATCAATACTGAACATATATTTATATGTTGTGAGTGGAGGGAGTTTGATGATGGTAAATGGGTATATCGGTAAATGTAACAATTTATATAATACAAAAGTCCAACGTTTCAAATGTTTTTATTTTCTTACAGTTATTTTTGGAGTTTTGTATTATATAAATATATATTCAGCATTGATACAAGTAAATAAAGTTTTTTAAAAGAAAAAGAAGGATTTTTAATTTGTTGATATTATTGATTTATAATTTAAAACGAGAAAAAGTATTATTTTCCCTTTTTTAGAAAAATTGGGTGCTTTTCTAAAAAAAAATACACTTGTTGATTTTAAAAACGTAGAGATTAATTTTTCTGTGACAAAACTTGCAAAATCAATCAGTCACATGACCCGAGTTCTGGAAATTTCTTTATACTACACCTACTACCAAAGATGCTTACATTTATTTTTTTCAGTTTCTATCTACATTTCAAAATTGTGCGTAAGTTATTTTAAAAATAACAAACTTTAAGTGAAAGAAAATACGATCAATAGACGGGAAAAGTATAATATATAAACCATATTTTGTTCCTAATGGGAGAGATCTAGAATGCCCAAGTTTCATTTTGCAAGGATGAAAAAATTCAACGACATTCTGAATGATGAACTCACTCTCGAGGGAAATTGGTAATCTATTTTAATTACTTTCAAATTTTATTTTCTATTCTGATTATCTTACATGTGCGATTTAAACCGAGTATTTGCAATAATTTTTGATATAAACTAGTAATAGAGTAACATGTTAACTGAATTTAAACTCTAATGATGCTATTATAAGTTAATACGAACATTGATTACTTAATATGTATTAGTCTGTTATTAAAGTTTGAATTATTATTATATCTGTTAGTTAGATAACTGAAAGTGATTCTTTTTTAATATATTTCCCACCATTTTTCCTGCTGTTGTTTTTGCATTTTATAACTTCTTTTATTTTTTAAATCACTTTGAGATTTAGTATGTTTTTGTTTAATTTCGTAGGCTTTTATTATAGTTTTTTTTTTTCATTTATTTCATAGGATTTTTAAAATAGCATTCATAATTTGCACTTTACTTATTTTTCATTGAACTCTTCATGCAGGAGGGGGGGGGTTTCTAAATATTACTCGCCTCAGATGTTCTAATCAACTTTTGTTTTAAATTTCAATTTTCTATTGTGATTATTTTATTTCTGTTTTGTTGATTTTATATATGTGCGATTTAAACCGAGTATTTGCAATAATTTTTGATATAAACTAGTAATACAGTAACATATTAACTGAATTTAAACTCTAATGATGCTATTACAGGTTAATAGGAACATTGATTACTTAATATGTATTAGTCTGTTATTAAGGTTTAAATTATTATCTGTTAGTTAGATAATTGAAGAGTGATTCTTTTTTAAATCGCTTTGACATTTAGTATGTTTTTGTTTAATTTCATAGGCTTTTATTATAGTTTTTTTTTCATACATTTCAATTTCAGCGATTTTGACAGATTTCTCGTGTGTGTGGGGGTCTATAATTTCTAAAATTAAGCGATTTTTAGTGATTTTTTTTTACATTTCAATTTCAGTGAGTTTGACCGATTTGTCTCATGCGGCGGCGGGGGGGGGTATACCATTTCTAAAATTAAGTGATTTTTTTTTTACATTTCAATTTCAGTGATTTTGACCGATTTGTCTCGTGCGCTGGGGGGGGGGGAGTCTAGCATTTCTAAAATTATGCGATTTTTAGCGAATATTTTTAAAAAAATTTATCAATTGCAGGTTTCTTAATGGTTCTGCAGCGTCACCTGGTGGCTCATCCAGTACATGAGAAAAGCAAAAAAACCTATGTCTCATTACAAAGATCATATAATTTTCTCAGTCATAGCTAAAGTTATTATTTTATTATTAATCTCTTTTTTTATTTATTAATTACCTTTTTTTTTTAAACTCAAATTTTTGTTTTATTTTTATTTACTAATTTAATCATTTCATAAAAATCTACCTTTTTAATTAATGTATTTGCAAAATTTCATATTAATATTCCTCTCATTATTGTTTTTGTCATACATTATTTTTTTATTTTTTCATTTACCCTATGTTTCTAGTGACTAGCTAAGTGCTTTTTGTTTTATATTTTATGCATTTTTTTTTTTTACACTATTTTAACTTAATTGCTTAAAACTTAATTATATATTTATCAAATATTTTTCTGACTTCACTACATTAGTTTTCAAAATCCATCAAATTCATTTTTTAATTAAAATCTTATATATATATCATCTATTATTATTTTTATAACTTTTTTTGTTTGTTTTATATAACTTAAAGATGGATGTAAAGACAAAGTTATAAATATTATTGAAAAAGCAGTTCACTTTTTTGGATTAGCTGATGTTTACATAATTTTTGATAGGAAAATTTGAAAAAATTAATAAATACTATTAATATGAATATAGAAATAAAATCATTTATGAATGCAATTATCACTCAGAATAATTATTTTGTGAATTATTTTAAATACTGAAAGAAAGTGCCATTCTATTACTTGAAGAAACCATTTTAATACTAGACAAAAAAAGAACTTTGGTATAACTAAAAGGAAATGATATATACATATATAGATTATTAAAAATATTTTCATCGAATTTTTAAGGGCATGAAATAGAAAAAAATAAAATATCACTTTAGGGAAGTGAGTATTTAATTTGATTTGAAAAGAATAATGATAAACAAAATATATATTTCAAAACATGTTAGATATAAATTATAATATTTTTACAGTAATTTATTTTTAAATGAAATATTCAGAAAGGAAATATTAAGAATCGAGTTATGGTTGATAAAATCCATTTATATTTTAATTATTTATAAAATATTGCATTAAATATAAGAGTTATAATTTTATAGATCATTTACAGTGCTTATATCTTTAGTCTATGAGGATGTAGGTTTTTTTAACATGCAACATATTTTTAAATTTTACCATTTTTAAATATAAAAACACTCTTTCCAATATCAGTGTTTTAAATTTTTAATTCATGTTTTATAATTATTATTTTTATTAAAAAAAATTTTTTTCTTTTATAGTATTAGGGATATTTATTGTTCATAATTAATTGGCTTAAAAAGAGTATATGATTTATATTATTAATTGGACAAAATTACTGTAGAAATAATATCAATAACATTTAAGAGTTTATACATTAAAATTGTGGTATCTACTTTTATAACAGCATAATGCACTAAGCAAGAATGAATAAAAATATTGTCTTGTGTTATAACTATATTTAAAAATATTAAATAAATGAAGCTTACAGAGCAATAAAAATACAAAAATGTATAAAAATAAGCACACAAACTGTAGAAAAGTTAATGTTTATATAATGAGATGGGGTATTAACTGTCTTTTTTTGTTAATAATTTTTTTAAAAAATACTTAAATGTTTAGGTTTTGTTCGTGTTTTTGAGAAGAACTTTCTAGTTACAAACCAATCTAGTTTTTATTTCCTATTCAAATTTGAAAGTGTGCTTAGAAATTGAATAATTTTGTTTAATAGAACTAGTAATGGCTATAGCTTCAAGTTTTGGAAAACTTCAGTATTAGCAATCAAAAGTTTAATTACATAGGTAGCATTAGATTTTTAACCCAATAATACAGAATTCAAATCTCTATTTGGATGCCTTTTGCCCTGTGTGGTATGATGCAGTGGTAAAGTAATGGACTTTGGAACCCAAAGTCCATGAATCGTTTGCATCTACTACTTCTAGTGTTTTATCTTTTTATGAACTCTTGAGCAATAAACTAGCTGATTATTTATAAAAAGTTTTAATTGACTAGATAAGGTTTTATTACATCTGTGTCTTCATCACCACTTGAATTTTAAAATCCTTATTCCTTCTTTTTCGTAGCTTTTTTTTTTAAATGAGAGCTGTTGAGATAAATCTGTTTTGAAGTAAGCTGTTTTACCTACTATGCTGTTGTTAATTTATGTCATACTTCATAATTGATAGAAATTGAACAGATTGATAATATTTTACAATTGTAATTAGTACTGTATGATGCGCAAAGATAACTAGACCCTTATGTATACACCATATGAAATGAAACAAACAATAAAATATAAGTCCCGAAATGAAAGAAATGTAAAAAATAAAAATATAATAAGTAAGATGTAACAAAAGAAATAAATATTATATAAACACCTATAAAATGTTTTTATATTCTGGTTCACATGTAAAAGAAAAAATACTTGGATGATCTGATTTACTTTACACTAAAATTGTAATGTATCACATTATTACAATAAAATAATCATAATCAAGTATTGTTTATGAAATTAAAATAAAAATTATTTTTGATTCTAATTTATAAAATGAATCTTTTATATGATGTTTTTTCTTATTGTGTGAAAAAATAAAATTATATTTTGGATTAATTAAAATAAAAATATATCTTCTGTCATGTTTTTTAGTTACTGCTGTGTATTCGAAATGCAAGCATTCCGAATACCAACAAACAAAATAATGTTGTTTTCCTATGTATTGATTTCTATTATAACATATCATACCATTTACACCTTTTTATACAGTTTATCGATTCTTTTTTTTTTGTAATAAAAAAAAAAAAAAAATGGTAATGTGGGTAAAGTTCATTGATAGAAATATTTAATAAAAATAAGACAAGATTAGAAGTTATAAACAATGAGGATTGCCAATTCCTCAATATGCTTTGTGATAAATGCTTAGCTAGAGAAAGCATTTAAAATATCTCTGTCAGGACCCCCCCCCCAAACTCTCTGAACATGGTTTCGTGCTCTGGCACTCCTCACAGAGGTGCTAGGGTAGGTTCAGACACTAGATTTAAAAACACTAACCCAAAGCTAAGCATTTAACTAAAAGTTATCTATTGAGTGGAAAATCTGAAATTTTCAGACACCTACATGTCTTCAAACCCAGCTATCCAACTCAAATATATATGGGGCTGAGAGATCTTCAGCCATACCATATATTAGTAGTCTTAGCAATATAACATTGCATAAGATTTAAGGCAGAGACTATAAATAGTCAAAATAAGAGTCATAGATCACATGACCCTATACTCTTAAGCTTGTAAGTTATAAACAATGAGGATTGCCAATTCCTTAACAAGCTTTGTGATAAATGCTAGCTAGAGAAACCATTTAAAATATCTCTGTCAGGACCCCCCCCCAAATCTCTGAGCATGGTTTCGTGCTCTGGCACTCCTCTCAGCCCTATATAGTTATTTAAGTTGGTTAGGGTTTGAAGACATGTAGGTGTCTGAAAATTTCAGATTTTCCACTCAGTAGATAACTTTTAGTTAAATGCTTGGCTTTGGGTTAGTGTTTTTAGATCTAGTGTCTGAATCTATCCTAGCACCTCTCTGAGAAGTGCCAGAGCACGAAACCATGTTCAGAGGTTTTGGGGGGGGGGGTCCTGACAGAGATATTTTAAATGCTTTCTCTAGCTAAGCATTTATCACAAAGCTTGTTGAGGAATTGGCAATTCTCATTGTTTATAACTTACAAGCTTAAGAGTATAGGGTCATGTGATCTATGACTTATTTTGAAAATTAGAAGTTGATTTTATAATATAAGAAAAATGATAATAATATGCATTAAATAGTAAAATAAATGTTAAAGTTATAATTATTATATTAAATAATATTTTAAAAAATAAAATAAAGTGATATAAAATAAATTAATATAAAATATTGATAAAATTATTTAAAAGGTAAAGTAATAAAATGGGAAATGATTATTTATAAAAGTCATATTAAAATGTATAATTATTTTTGTTTATATTGTGTATTTAATTATGTATATCAATATGTGGATAAGTGTAATAATTGTATAATTATATATTTGAATATTGTAGCTCTGATGATGACTGCAGGACAGTCGAAACTGTTAGTTCAATACAAATAAAAGTATTAATAAAGAAAAAGGTGTAAATGGTATGATATGTTAAACAAAATAATACATAATAAGAATAGTGAACAGTCTGCTACACTTCCAACACAAATATATATATATATAGTTCCCTATGGTTAACTTACCCTGACGAAGTATTGCTACACGCTATACACATGTATAGTTTGCTTTGATTAACTTCCCCTGATGAGGTATTGCTACACACATAGCACAATCTATATATATATACTTCTCTTTGGTTCATTTCTCCCGATGAATTTTAAGACTGACTGCTTTCAAGACTGTTACCACTGGCCTCAGGGTCCCAAACACTTTGGTCCCTGGTCCAGTTAAGCTGCACACGAACACATCTGGCTTCGTTGTAGAGCACTGCAACCGTCACTATGAGCTTCTTTTAGTGGCAATCACTTCTGTCTTTCGACAACAGTCCGCTTGGTAAAGTCACTGGAAATCCCCTGGAAAATCAACCCTTCACATCTAGCTGCCATCCAGACGGTGTCCTCTGGCTTCGGTTTCCTAAACTCTTTGGGCTTGTTCAACTGCTGCCTGTGAACATATTTTAACTGTGCTGCACACTCACTGAAGCAACTCATATATTTCTTTTCAAAATGAACCGGAAAAATGAGCCACGCACTTTGTTGCTTACTCTATTTATATTTTTTAATTACATTTTTCCATATATGGTAATATTTTTAGGTCTATAACTAATTAATTGGTGTCTTAGGAATTTATTTTTATATAAGGTAATTTATAGTCTATTCCATTAATTAATTAGTCTTAACAAGAAATATTTGTAACCAGAAAATATTTCTTGGAATTTATTGATTACAATGTTTTTATCGCAATTAATGTAATGTAAGGTGATGCCCAATCCTTATAAAAAATAATAAGTAACTGATGTTTTGGGATAAAATGTATAAAGATTAAATAGGCAGCCAACTTTTAAAACATAATTTTTTTTAGATATTTGGAGACATACACACACATATATATACAAACATAACCATACATTCATAAAGGAATGAATTAATTTATTTTTTTTAGTAAATGTAGAATAAAATATATACATACACATATTTATACATGAACGTTTAAGATTTTAAATCATGACGTGACAAAAATAATAAAGAAAATATTTGACATTAAATTTTATTAACCAAGTTTCTTTTGTTTAAAAGAGAAAAAAAAGAGTAAACCTTTGTTGATTTTGGAATGTGGAAAAAACTAAGCAACAGGAATTTTTAGTTGTTGGTTGGTTTTTTGTTCAAATGGAGTACGTGAAAGTAAAGTTGTAGAATAAGAATATTTTAATTGTTATATTAGTTATTATGATTTCCTTTCGTTATCAAAAAAAAAGCTGTTTAATATTTGGAATTTCATTATTTTTTAGTGTAAAATATTTTTAAAAAAAGGTAAAAAGACATTGTTTAAGTGATGGACTTTCGTTTGTTCAAATTAATTTAAGAGCTTCATATTTATTTATTGTTGTCAAAAATATAATTACTATAAAATCTTTCTTGTAAAAAATAAATCCAACTAATGATGAAATAGAACTTTATTAACACTAATTTTTATTACTTTTAAAGTAAAATCTTTATCATGCGTCTCATATATATATAAATAAAAACTGCATAGAAATAGCGTTCGTTTTATATTATAACGCAAGCCTTGGAAAAAGATTTATATTTAACAATTTATACGTGTGTAAATAATATCTAACGATGCAATTTTGCTAATTAAATGTCAGGGGATCTTTCTATCTCCTTGGTGTCATTGGCAGGTGAAGAAGTATAATATTCATTGGTATATTTAATGTTTAAATCAGTGTGGAATGATCTGGAGATGGAATTGGAAAGGCGATGGCTATAAAATCAAACGCCCAGGAATTTGATTTCGTCGTGGGAATTGTTAATGCTTGGAATGTTTAATATGATTTAATATACGTGAATAAAGGAAAGACATTATCTGCTAAGAATACAGAAGCTGCTCTTGAAGATGTAACTTCCTATTATTTCAAGGAATTCCGAAATTTCATTTAATTTTATGCTTTAAATATTTTTTTTTAAATGTATACTGAGAGTTGAGTTATAAATTTTTCTTACCCTTTTATTCATTGGTAGTAAACATTTTTTTTTTGAAAAAGAACCCATTTGTTTAGATTTTTATAGGAGAGAAAAATACAAATACACAACTCAAGGTATACATAAATATATTATATATGTTTGTAAATAAAATATTAGCGTAATTGAATGCTTAAATTAAACTGGACAATGACTTAAAGAAAAAAGGTAAGATTTTAAATATTTACATTTATTAGACAATTAATATATTAAAATTAAACTAATTAATAAGTAATTTTATATAAATACATTTTTTTGTTTGCATGAATAACCGTTTATGAATGAACTATACAAAACACAAATTAGCAATTCATGGTCATAACCTTGAGATACATTTAAAGGACATGAATAAAATGATAATTGTGCATCTAGTAATATAATTTCATATTTAAAATAATTGATACTTTATTGTACATTATGCACTATAATTTTATAATTTTTATTTCAATTGATATTTTAATATTTAAGTCACAGCTAGTCTTATTGTAGTAAAGACAAATCAATATTTTATAATATCCATGTATATATTTTATTAATTTATAAATATTATAAATTTAAGCACGATTTGTTAATAAATATTTGTTGTTTGAAGTTAAAATCTTTGTTTCTCCGGTCTCTAGATTATTAAGCATCATTCATACTTCACTCACCAGAATAGCTATTATACATGTATACAGATTTTTAATATATTATTAGCAATAGCCATTAAGGATCTATATAGAGGTCATATTATTGCCATCCTATTTAAATCCATCCTTGAGCAGAGTTAAAGGCAAATTTCTACACTGAGTTAGAACCCCGAGTAGTAATAGGAACTGTAAGTAGAGAAGGCTCTGGATGTACCATCCTAAAGGGTTTTACGGTCCGTTACAGTAAATTATTTAATTAAATTTACCATTTATCAGTTAGCGATCTAAATATATTTCTCTAATATATTTTCTACTTTTTCTGGAGTGCACAAACTTATACTACTATAAATATAAATATTTTTACAAAATATAACAGTTACTACTTCATTAAGTACCTGTTCTTATCAAATTTATTTTGATTGTATATTAATAATGTCATTTACTTTAGATTGTTAAAGAAGAATAACATGATTAAATAGCAAATATATGAAAAAAATAATAAAGACCTCCATTGCATGTGTGGAGTTTTTTTTTTTTAAGAAAAAAATATTAAGAAAAAAAAATGAATAGATTATTCAGTAATGGGAAAATAGATCGTAAAAATTATAACTGAAATGAAGAATAACAAAGAATGGAATTAATGAGATTCCTGATGAATTTCTAAAACTTACAAGGAAAAGTTTTGAGAGAATTAATTGAAATTTGTAAGATAATTTATAATTCACAATGTATCCAGTAAATTGTCTTACAACAATGTAGTGCACCTAAAATTTATTAAAGATTTGAATTATTTTTAATAGTGTAGATGTGGTTTTATTTAAAGAGCAGTTTGGATTTAGGAAAGATTGATTGACAATGTGTTATTTTAATGTTTAGGATTGATCTTGAATTGAATTGTTTTGATATACCACTAAAGGTAATAGTTTAAATTAGAAAGAGGTTAATTGCTAAGAAGTGTCTATATAAATTGAAAAATTATTATAAGATTAAATTATTATATTATAGAAGAGATAAATGTAAGCCAAAATGCTACTTACCTTTTCTTTTATTATTTATGTAAAGAATTTCTAAGTGAGTGTTGTTTTGGTACAGATAAAATTAGCAATGGAGGAAGAAGAATTCATTGTATCAGACCTATTCGTTTAAAACTGTATAAAATGAAGTTTGTAGAAAATCTGGAAATTATCTAAATCTTTGAAGGTAGATAGATAAAGAGTTTTTTGAAAGAATAATTGTTGAGCATGAAATTATAAAACAGTTTAAAGAGAATAGTCATGAGTAAATAGATTTTTAATAAAGATACATTATTATGTACCAAATTAAAATTAGTCTGAACAAAGCTTTTTAAATGTTTTCTTTGAAATGTAATTTTACAGAGAGCAGAAATTTAGAAATGAAAGTCAAAAAGATGAGAGACTAGATTTGTGAATTTTCAGGAAAATTGACAAATTGGAAAGATAATTTAATATTTTATAAAGATTGAAAAGAATAGATGAAAATTAGATTGAGATAAAAAATAAATGGAAGGGGAAATATGCTTTATTTGGAAAAGACATGTAGCATAATAGAAAAACAGTATGAAGACCAAAATTGTTATTTAATGTTAAAGAAGTTGGCATTTATGAATTTCTAAAAAGAAAACTAAGGTTAGAAATTTATAGAAAACTTATCTGGGTTGAGATGTGGAATTGCTTTTGTTACAAATCTGACAATTGTTATTTTGATAATAATACATATTCATTTTTATAACTAAAATATAATGTAAAGAAAAATTTATTATTTTTTAATTTATAAATATTTATTTATATTCAATACTTCAATTAAATTTAAATGTAATTTTACTATCTATGTTTTTATATCACAAAATATGTGCTGATATCTACAAAAAAAATACGACCATTAAAAATATTTACATTTTACTAAGAGATAAATAAAAAGGTTTGTTTTGATAGAATCTAAAAAGAAATATTATAATCTTCGTTTTATACTAAAACATAGATTAAAATGTTTTTTACCTTTTTTGTATAATTTTAGGTTATTCTCCTTTTACTTATCCTATTTGTACTTTGGTTTTCTTAAACATTTCATATATTGGCTAAGTAAAGTTTTATTCCGTATATTAATTTTGTTAACTGTAACAGCATGCTTTCAGTTGGTGAAGCATGAATCTGGCTTCTCTAGTCAAGAGCATGCTCTGCTACAGTTAACAAAATTAACATACAATAAATCTTTACTTAGTTAACATTGAAAATATTTAAGCAAATCAAATTTTTATGTAATTGTATATTGTAGTTGTCATTCATACTGTTGGACCTATTGGGCAAAATGAAGCTAAATTACACAGCTGCTACAATACATCTTTAACAAGATTAAAAGAAGAGAAACTTCGAACAGTAGTAAGATTTTAAAATTTTATAATTTTGATGCATTTACAAGCTATTACATGTTTTATAAAAGGTAAAAAAAAACGTAATGCCTTTTCCTGTACTCATTCTTTTATTTGTACAGATGCACTTATTTATAGTCTTTTCTCTTTAAGTATCGTAAAATTATATTTATTCAAATTCTAATTTGCTCCTATTATGAGAATTAAGATACATAAAGAATTAGTCTTTTGTCTGCAGGAATCTGACTATAATTACTACCTGATGTAAATACTTTTGGATATCATTCTGTTGATTAGATGATTAGATTAGTAAATCATTCAAATTTGTCATTTTCGCTCCTGGATATATTTTCTTCTTGAAAGTATTTATATAAAAATATGTTTACAACATTAATATTACTTTATAGGGTATATGAGCACAGACTTACACACGAGCCACCACTCTCCACACTATCTCATAACACTGATACACTTGAATACATATATGTCGAAAAGATAAATAATCATTTTATGCTAAACCAGCAATCATCAGTTGGTCCAGATTACCATTTCTACACATATATGCTATAAGTGTTTAGATATATATTAAGATAGCCAATCCTCATACTTTAATGGACAGGCTTCAATCTACTCCACATTCCAACTGTTCAACCGTCTATCCAATTGAAAATCTGATGATGGAATGCTCAAAGGCCACCCTAAGGCTGAGATTCTTGTCACACCCAGATTTTCAATTGGATGGACAGTTGAACAGTTGAAGTGTGGAGTAGATTGAAGCCTGTCCATTAAAATATGAGGATTGGCTATCTTAATATATATCTGAGCACTTATAGCATATATGTGTAGAGATGGTAATCTGGACCAACTGATGATTGCTGGTTTAGCATGAAATACGTATATTGGTGATTATTTATCTTTTCAACATATATGTGTTCAAGTGTATCAGTGTTATGAGATAGTGTGGAGAGTGGTGGGTCGTGTGAAAGTCTGGCCCATATACCCTATATATTACATATATAATCACAGGTATATAATAAGCCTGTGTGTTTCAGTTAATATTACTTTATATATTTATTAAAAAATAATTAGTAGATTATAATTATAATTTTTAAAGTTTTAGGTCTTAAATATAGTAACTGCATACATCTCAACATTTTGATTGTAAAGTTATATACGTTCACCATCTCTGTCTGGATCTAAAAGAATATGTTCAAAACAAGATTGAAATCTGCTACTTATCCAATACATCTCACCCACATTCAAGATAAATTCATATTTTTCATTATGATAGATCACCTGAATCCTTTTTTTTTTTAACTAGCTCGTTTAGAAATGAAATATCCCATAAATATATCTGCTTTCTAAAATAATTTGATTAAAGAAATTGGGCAAACGTTATAGCAAAATAAGGTACTCTTGATATTTTTTTTTTATGGTTTCTGAAATTGGAAGACAGGTGACATTAGTGTCAGTTCCAAATTTCCAACAATATAAAAAAATAGTCTCAATGTCAAATCCACCACATAACTTTTAATTAACTTTTAAAGCAGTTATTATAATAAAAGAAAGATTGATGGTGTCATTATGATGTGCTGCTCATGTTTTTAAAACAGCTAATGATCAAGTAACAATACAATAATTTTGAGGAATAATAATGAAGAAAGAAAAGGTTATTTGTAAAAAATGTACTGCAATTAATTATTAATTTTTTTGTGTGTTTTTAAATGTAAAAGCTTTGAATAATATCTCCAAATATTAATATTATAACAACTGTTTATTGATCAAGCTGATTTTATATATGTTTTAAAGTTTCAACTTAGATATAAAAAAATATTTTATCATAAATAACAGTAGATTAATGCTAATGTTATTTTAAAATTGAGTTTTTCTCCCTATGTTATTTTTATATGAAATTATTACCTAGCAATTTTTTTCCAACTTTATTTTATACTCAGCTCTTTACAAGCAATTTTTATAAATATCTTCATTATTTATTTAGGCTGATTTTTTATTTTATATGTATATATTTCTTTTAATATTAAGCACTTGCTAAAAAAAGTTTTTTGTCTTTTTTTTTTTGTGTTCATTTTCATGATTAATATAAAGAAATAATTAAAAATGAAAACACTCTTAATTAGTCCTTGATATTATTATTTTAACCTTTTGAAATCCAGGCGGCCATTGTTAATTTTTAGAAAAATTTACCCTAACTCTAATAACTTAGATATTTTGTGTTTGAATGTAATAAATATAAAAAAAACATGCATTGTAAGAAAGGTCATATATGAAAGAATGTAATGAAGCTGATAAAATAGTCATTTCATAAAGAAAAAGTTAAAAAAAAATATATTTTTAATAGTTTTAAGAATGTTTATTTTTACACTGATTCACAAATCCTAAATTTTGAAATTCAAATGATAAAATGACAATTTCATAAACAGCTTCATCACATCCGTCACAAAATTACAAAAAGAATGATGTATTGGAAGTCTTATCTGAGGTAATTTTTCACTGAGAAAATTACTAAAACAGCGGCCCTGCTGTGGTCCATTTTCATTCTAGAGCCAGATGTGTTCATTTGTGCAAAAGTATCTATAACAATATGAATGGTTTTTAGTGGAGAAAAAAGAAACAGAACAGTGTTTTAAAAAAAAGTAAATATCAAATTCATAAAAAATAAAATGAATAAAAATAAATCAACAAAGATAAATTTTTTTTATTATTAACAATGATTACATGTGTGGAAGAAAGATTGGATTCAAATACATGGTGCTGTAACACAGAGTGGATGAATTGATGAAGCCAGAAAGTGTGTATAAAATATCCTATATTACATGAGATTCCAGTTGTGTAGAATAAACTTGTATATAAATATATTTATTATTTTGCATAAAAGATATGAAAAAAGGCTGAGTTCAAATACATGGCACTGTAACACAGAGTGGATGGATTGATGAAATCAGAAAGTGTGTATACAATATCCTATATTACTTACCTAAAATTGACACAAATCAATTGTGGGTCATAACTTTAGCAAGTCCGGGCTGATGCAATAATTCGTCCATAAATTCAAACTTGGTCACGCATAATACACTATTCATATTTATAATCATGTCAAAAAATGCATCAGCTCACGGGGTGATATTACCCCAATCCCAAACTTTTTTTCCATTCTACAGCATATTTATTTGTCTCAGCATATATAAAATTTTATAATTTATCATTCTATAGCATATTTATTTGTCTCAGCACATATAAAATTTTATAATTTATCATTCTACAGCATATTTATTTGTCTTAGCACATATAAAATTTTATAATTTATCAAACAATAAATAAAAAAAAAAGTAATTACATACTCACGTGTGATGGTAAAATATAGCTTAGGACATTATCCAGAAACATATGTGAGAAGCGGGCCCAGAATCGCAGACAACTTTGACGGAAAATCACAACTAAAATCTTCGGTAATTGATGCAACTATTGTGGAATAACTTTTTTACAATATCTAAAATGATAAAAATTAAAAAAAAAATAAAAATTTTTAGATACCCTTCGCTAAAAATATTCATAAAAAATCTAAAAATTATTGTAGAGAAAAAATTCTTACATATTCTCGTAAAAAACAAAATGGCGCAAAGAAAGAAGTAAGTCCCGTATGTATGGCATTTACCAATTATGCGCAAACTCAGCTGAAAGTCGAAATTTCTAGATAGTCGTATAAAAGTCGTACTGGGGGTCAAAGGGTTTTATTTTTATTTTTTTATATAAAGATGCTATAGTTATATAAAAATTAAATAATTATTCATAATATTGATAACATATTTTTTGGATGAAGAACTGTTAATCAATTATCTGAATTGCAACTAATTTTTAAAACAATCCATTTTCAGGAGCACCAAATAACATTCTCTCTTAAAATAGAATACCAAAAAATATCTAATAAACTTCTAATTTAGTTATGTAATACCAAGGAATGTAATATAGAGAGCATACCAATAGCTCTAAGTGCTGAAGAGAAAGCCTATAAAATCTCTATCTAGAATTATTCCTATCCTCAGACCGATCAGTTTCGAGCTTTTGGTTCACGTCATTGAGGAGCTAGAACATTCAGACACTAGATCTAAAATACCAACTCAAAAGCCAGCACTTATCTAATATGTAACTATTAAGTAGAAAATCTGAAATTTTTAGACACATAAATGTCTTAAAATCCAGCTATCTAACTTAAATAGTTATATGGGATTGAACCAATTTCAGATCTGTCATATATTAATAGCCTTAACAATATAACATCGCCAAAGCTTCAAAGGCAAAATTATAATAATAAAGCAAGTCATATATCGCAGACTTTGCTTTTTAAGTTTGTATTACAGAAATGTAATATAGAGAATATATCAATAACTTTAACAAGCTTTTATTGATAAGTGCTGAATAGAAAGCCTATAAAATCTCTATCTAGAATTATTCCCATCATCAGACTGATTTTAGATCTAGTGTCTGAATGTTCTAGCTTAGCCAAAAGCTCGAAAGCAATCGGTCTGAGGATGGGAATAATTCTAGATAGAGATTTTATAGGCGTTCTCTTTGGTATTTATCAATAAAAGCTTGTTAGAGCTATTGGTATGCTCCCTATATTACATTTCTGTAATACAAGCTTAAAAAGCAAAGTCACATGATATATGACTTGCTTTATTAATTATTGTAATACCAAGGAGTAAGATGTTGCTGATAAGTCTAATTTAGTTTATATTTAAATGTAATCAATAAATGATATTTATATCTTCAGTTGGACCATTGCCTTTACAAATTTTAGGAACCAATTATTCATCTCCATGATTGCTATGTTATTCAACTTTTTATCTAGAATTAAAAAAGTATAATGTCTGACTTATTAAAAAATGATTCATAATCATTTATGTACTTATTAAGGGGTGATATACTAGATAACTTGTATGATAAGTTTCAGATACAAGAATTAACTCGAAAATCCAATAAGCATTGTGGATCAAAAATACCTACTGCTTCTTTTTAGAATAAGATGTTAATTCATCAAAGACTAGGCACTGTTTCCAATTTTTGCTTTACTATTTTCATTCAAATTGATAAGGATCCAATCATCTTTAGCCTTTCTCATACTATCGATCGTCTTCCTGCATTAATTGTGATAATAGCATTGGGTGCTTGTCCAATTAGGTTTTCATCTTTTAATTATAACACACAGCAATTCTAATCCCAATTTTTTTTTTTGCCTTTTTTTTTTTTTTTGCATAAGCTCTTAGTCCTGAGAAAGTAATGACAGGGTCAAGTTAAAAAAAATAATTACAAGTCTTAGATAAGATTTTTATATGAGATAATACATTCAACAATGAGCTATTTTGTTACTGGATTTGGGATAGAAGTTTCAATGCAACAAAGATTGTATGTTTAAGCACCCCATTTAGGAATCCCTGAGAAGAATCTGGAAAATCTAGACTGCCTTTCACAATCTGGTTAAGAAACTAGGCATGTTGAATCAATATCAAAATGTTTGAAATAATTCTAAAACCTAAATAACTGTAATGATGGTAATCAGGAGATAGTGATAATAATAAAAATAAATATTCTAATTCTTTTTCTCCCCCTTTTTTAAATCTAGTTATATAAAATCTGTGAACTTTATTTGATGTAAACTCATCAAATCCTGATTAGAGAAGAGTATTTTCAACCAAGAAGCTAACAAGATTTAAAATTGACATAGCTGCTTTCAATAAAACTGGTATTCCACAGTACAGAAATTGCTATACATAGAACGTAAATAAAATGATGTATTTAGAATATAGTGAGTAATTGTGCTAAAGTTGACATAAATGTTAAACTATTATGAAGTAAAAATTCAAAAGTTATAAATATTAAAGGTAAAATATATTGATATTAAAGTTAAAATATGTTGATAAGATAAGTGTTTCTGTATTAGAAAATATTTAACTAAAAGAATAGACCAGGATGCAAATTAACTAAAATGATAATAAACAATGAAAGTAATTAGTGTTCTCGAACATTCCATGACCGTAGTGTTGCTACTTAGGATTGGACTGAGAAAGATAAAAAGAATGAAGGTCTTCACTCACAGATTCATAATGACAGAGTTAGTTGCATTTATCTGAAGGAAATTCAAGTTCATTTGTTCAAAGGATTATGGACGGCTTAGTGAACTCCACTGCTGAAGGTTCAAAAGTGGATCTAGGGATTTTTTTGCAGGCCACATCTGCTTTATTATATTTTTGTAAGACTCTATCACTGAGTCTCATAAGTATTATTACAATACTCTACTATGTCTAGCTAATCTAAGAGTGCACTTCCCACGAGTAGATAATTTAAAATACGATCCTTTATAACATTTTAACTATTTACATATATACAAATCATTTAGCATAATAGTACCCGAAGGCATATATAAATAATAATTTAGATCAGTACGATCTGTAAGAGTTCTAGCTGGTTGTTCTCACGTTTGAAGGCCAGTTCTCCGCACTTGAAGTCACTGTGCCGATCTGCTTCAATATATATGTCTGTGTGCACAAGTGAAGCTCCAAGAATCAAGTGTTCTCTTATTCATCAAATTAGTACTGAGGTATTCATTGTTAAATCCCTGAAGTTGATAGTACTCCTGTCCATCTGCTTAGGTGATTCTTCATTTTAATCTCCATACAAGAATTTACATCGTTATCTTTCTGACTTTAGTTAATGAATTGTTTTTATAATTTGTTGTTTATCTTATAAAGGAAATCTAACTCGAATTCCTTTAATTGATTTATTTCATTAATGACTTATTCTACTCTCATTAATTAGACTGCTGTTCATTTTACAAAATAATCTTAAAGTTATAAATCTTTTACTTACTTATTTTAAAAAAATAAGTCTTAAAATTCATTAATTTATTAAACTTATTACTTTTTCTCTCTATAAGTTTATACCTATATATGTATGTTCATTTAAGCATACACATACTACTTTTCCCCAAGTTCAGAGATGAGATTTTAATCTCTGAACTTATTACGAGTTATTAAGATATGTGGGCTTTTTTATCTTCCTTTCAGCACACTGTTGTGAATTATGTTTCAATTCACTAGTGCATTCTCAGGAAATGAAATTGTTTGAAAATCACAATCATTATAAGTGAGGTTTTTAATCTTCATTTTAGCACACTTTGTGAATTATGTTTCAACTCACTAGATAAATGCTCAGGAAATGAAATTGTTTGAAAGTCACAATCATTATTTTTATTTTTCATGTCTACGCTAATTAGGTACATTCTCGGAAATAAAATTGTTTGAAAATCACAATTATTATTTTTATTTTTCATATCTATGCTAATATCTGGCCACCAGACATAACAAAGCGGTAGAGCTTTTGCTTTGCCGATGTCTTGCAGATGCAGCCACTTTACTATTTGCTGCCTACCCTTGACTGGAATCAGTGCACAATCGCCTTTCATAATGCAACCTTTGCATACCGATAGTTGCTTCCAGACATTCAATAGTTCTTTATGAAGGAAACTAGGACATTGCTTTGGCCAGCCTTTTCTAATCTACTTCCTAATCCATTGGTAATCGTTATCTTCGGTTGTCCAACAAGCTACAATTTTATGTTTTACTCATATGATTTTGTAATTCGTTTCATTATGTTTCTGGTCATCATGGATCTTCTCTGATCTGATTTTGTTAATTACTGGCTGCTGGAAAGATTTTTTTTCTCGGAGTATATTTATTTTACCCAGATTTATTTTAATCCCCTATAAAGTTTTTTTCTGTTGGGGCTATTAATTTTTTTAGTAATTGTTATTTTTACTCCCATTTCGCTGAACCAGTCTTGTCTTAATGTGGGGTTGATAGGGGCATGTATTACATATGTGGTAGTACATTAATTTTGCCTTGACTTTCACGTCATGGGTCTTTTCCTATACTTGGAAGTAATAATATATCAATCGCAGACTGATATCAATGATGCTCCGCTACCACTGTCGACCTCCAAAGATATGGGCTGATCACATAGCTTTAGTTTTAACACAATTTTGTCATCATCGGTGGACATTTTTTTAATATTGATAGGCTGACTTGATTGAACCTGATATGAACGTTTATAACTATAACTTTCCATTTTAGGATCGTTACATTTTTTCCAGTTGCCCTTTTTTTTATGATTATTGCAGCGTTCTCATTTATGAAAATAATTACTGGCTTTATGGCCCTTTTTCCTACATCAAAAACACATAAACAAGTTTTTACTGTTAACACTATTTTCATTACTTTTAGACAATTCTTTCCTTGCGGTTTTATAAACATCTGTTTGCAATTTACTATTACTCTTGAACTCGGCGAATTTTCGTTTCAAGATTGCTCAAGCATGAATTCATAAGCTATCCCAAATTTTATAATCTATACATAATCTAAATCGTTAATGGCCAATAATTATTGCTGTAAATTATCATTACACATACCAGTAAGAAATTGTTCTAGCAGGGCTTCGTCTAGGAAAGATTCATAAATAACAATTTTTTGTTAAATTACGAAGAGCACTATTGTAATCTTTTATACTTTCATTCCAGACTTGGTTCCGAGCTTAGAACTGCAGTCTAGCGACATGCCTGGAAGGTTGGGGGTTAAAATGGTTTGACAGAACCCTGTTTAATCTGATTGTATGTACAATTTTCAGAAGTTAGAGGTTCCATGAGCCTGTTGGCTACCTCAGTAACTCTTTTCCCTGCAAAGCATAATAATGAAGCAATCTTATACTTATCATCTTTAACTTTATTAATGAATAAGTATTTTTCTACATGTTGAACGTACAGGGGCAGGGGCCAACTACTTACCTCATTGATGTCATATTCTCAGATTGCTACTTGCATTGCTTAGTCTTTTACCTAAATTTAACCGTTATTTTAATTAATGGTTTGAATCAAGACTGACTGCGCCAATTACTATGTTTAGCTAATCTAAGAGTGCACTTTCCATGAATACAAATCACTACTAACAGTTAATCTTTAGATAATTTATCATACAATCCTTAATAGCATTTTAACTATTTACATATATATAATCATTTAACATAATAAGGCCCTAAGGCATACATAAGTAATAATTTAGATCAGTACGATCTGAAAGAGTCCTCGCTGGCTGTTCTCACATTCGGAGGCCATGGGAGATGATCTCCAATATATATGTCTGCGTGCACAAGTGAAGCTCCAAGAATCAAGTGTCTTCATTGTTCACTCCCTGAAGTTGATTGGCCTAGTACTCCTATCCGTCCATCCACTCAGGTGATTTTTTATTTTAATCTCCATACAAGAATTTACATCGTTATCTTTCTGACTTTAATTAATGAGTTATTTTTATAGTTTGTCTTTTATCTTATAAAGAAAACCTAATTCAAATTTCTTTAATTGTTTTATTAACGACATATTCTATTCTCATTAATTAGACTGGTATTCATTTTAGAAAATAATCTTTTTCATAAATCTTTTACTTACTAATTTTAAAAGAGTAAGGCTTTTAAGATTCTTTAATTTATTAAACTACACCTACATATCATACTCTTTGTAAGGTTATTAATTATTAAATTGTATTTATTAAGTATTGTTAACTTAACTTTTACCATTGTTATCTTATTTGGTGATAAATATCAAGTTTTAGTTATAAAGTTTTCTGGTGTTATAATTATTTCTGCTTGTCTGAGCACCTTTACCACGACTGCAGTATTTAGGTAACTATATAAAGTGGAAAACTGGCACAGTCCATGACAGGATCAAATTCGAATTGTAATTTTGTCGTTTAGTATTTGGAGATAGGATATCGATCAGTAGCTAAAACTTTGTAGATATAAAAAGGTTAAATCTCATAGTTTAAAACTGTCTGGATAAATCAGCCTATTGGGAAGTAGTTCAGTAATCATGTAAAAAATTTTTTTTTACTTATTAATTTGGATTAGGATATTAAGATGTCATTTGTGGCGCAAGTAACTGTAAATAAATTCAATGTGAATAGTTCTTTTGATTGTTCAATTTATCTCAAGAGGATCGAGAAACTTTTTTCTATTAATGAAACTGAGTAATCCCATTAAAGTTGCCATGTTATTATGTTATGCTGGGCAAAAAGTAATTGAAATTGCAAATTAGCTATGTGAACATGAAGAACCAGAGAAATCACTGTGCAACGTTTTAATTGGAAAATTGAATAATTATTTCAGTCCCCAGCCCTCTAAGCATTTAGCATGGCTAAATTTTAGAAATAATTGGCAAAATAATGATGAATGCATATGTGACTATGATTAAGTATTGAATGAACTTGCTAAGAGTTGTATTTATGGTGATGTCTTAGAGGAACTGCTCGAACAATTATTTTGGGAGATGTCCGATGATGTGTTTAGACAGCATTTGCTGACTTCAAGAAACTTGACATACAATGAAGCAATTAAAATGGGGATGGCAACATGTAATTGTGCTTGAGCAATGAAAGGAGTTCGGAATTTTACTAATAATAACGAAGGTAATCTGTTTATAATAAAAACTGAAAATAAATGTCAGCCCACTAAAAATAGGTGAAAGAAATAGTGTACTATTGTTGTGTGAAGAAGAGCCATATGGTATGAAAGTGTAAATTTAATAAAGATAGTTGGAGAGGCTGTGGGAAAGTAGATCACTTAGAAAAGGCTTGTAGGGTTAAAGGGGGAAAAGAATGTAGCAGCTCACCAACTTTTTCCAAGGGAAGTAAGCAAAAATGTGAGATTTATAATACTAAGGTTAGTAATTGTGACAATTTATGATGACGGTGAAATTATTAAATAGAAAAATGACAATGGAAATTGACAATGGGGTGGGTGTGTTAATGATGGCAACTGAAGATCTGAATAAAGTAACAGAAAATTGTAAGATATTAATATGAACTAGTTTCAGAGCGAAAAATGCTAATGATACTAATAAGAGAAAGTAGAAGTAACCCTAGAATTTAAAAATAAGGGCAGTCTAAACCTATTATAGGTAGGGAAAGGTTTCATGCTCTCCGAATCAAAATATGTAAGTCTAAACAGGAAATCGCATTGAACGTGCCGACGCATTGGCAATAGTCTTAGTTAAGTTGATTACAAATGTTCCAGAGAGAAATTATATTGCTTAGCCCTATTGTCGAAAAAGCTTGGAGCCGTATTCACTTTGATCACATTGGATCATTTTACGGCTATATTTGTTTAGTGGTGGTTGATACATACTCAAAGTGGACTGTGTATAGAATTATTAAAAATACCAGCACCACAGAAACCATCCGAAAACTTAAGGAAATCATTGTTTTCCCAAAATGGTATCAAACAATGGATCTACTTTTATGTCCACTAAATTTTGAAGATTTTCTTAAGGAATGGGCTACCCCAAGTCCAATGACATTGCAGAAAAAGCAGTACAAATGTTAAAAAAATGTTACATAATGAAGATACTGTGAATATTCAAGAGACTTTGTATGCTGCTTTATTATATTAGCTTAGTGCACCATCATGTACTATTGGTAAATCTCCAGCTGAGAGGATGAATGGATGAAAAATCCACTCAAAGTTACATTAATTCACCCAGGTGAAAAATTTAAGGATGATGAAAACAACGGCGCAGAAATAACATATGCAAAGGAGAAAAAAATCTGGATAAGAGACATTCTCGAAAAATACTGGTTGAAAAGTGTAATCAAAGAACATTTGTCAAGGCAAAGAGTACTCATCCAAACAGAAACAGGAAAAATCGTGTGAAAACACATAAATCATGTTAGGTATCATAAAGAAGAAATTGATTGAACCCAAAGTATTATAGTGCTGGACATTCCAAATTACATAAAGGAATCGGACAAGCCGGAAGGAAACAGAGCACCAAGAAGATGAGAACTTTGCCGTTGAAAAGAATACATCATCGTGTAGATCCCAAAGAACTAAAAAGGAGCCAAGTTATTTTAAAGACTACGTGAGACTTCAGAATTTGTAATTTCTGAAGTGGAGGAGATATGCTATATATAGAACATAAATAAAATGATGTATTAGAAAATAATAATGAATTGTGCCAACGTTGAAATAAATATTAAAGTATTACGAATTAAAAATTCAAAAGATATAAGTATTAAAGTTAAAATATGTTAGGCATTCCCATATTAGAAAATATTTAATTAAAAGAATAGACCAGGATGCAGATTAATTAAAATAATAATAAACAATGAGTATTTAGGGTTTTCGATTATTCCATAACCATGGTGTTGCTACGTTGGAGTTGGACTAAGAAAAAAATATAAGCTTATTTGTAAGAGAAATTGAGAACTTCATGTAGACACTCATATTGATTGAGCTTATTGCATTTATCTGAAGGAACTACAAGGCCGAGTGTTCAAAGGACTACGGATAACCCAAAGAACTTCACCACTGATGGTTCACAAGTGGATCTAGGGACTTTGCAGACCACATCGGCTTTATTATGGTACGCCTCTATGGCCGAGTATTGTGTTATTATAATAGTATTATATGTAATGTTATTAAATGTTAAGTTGTGTTATTGATCATTGTTAATTTAACTTTTACCGTTATTATCTTGTTGGCAGTAAAGTTCAAATTTTGATTATTAAGTTTTCTGGTGTTATAATTATTTCCGCTTGTCTGATTACTTTTACTACAACTGCACTATTTGAGGTGGCTATACACATTAGAAATTTCATTTCATAAATAGATGGAAAAAGGTTTTTTGGGAAGACAGATCATCCAATGAAAGGAAACTGCATGACATCGAATTTGCTTTGAATGTTTAGTTTATATGTTTTATTCTTAGTTTTTTATTGATAAACATATAGGAATTCTAATAATATTAAAAATTAATTTGAATAAAAAATTATGTTCTCATTTTGTTAATGCTTATGCTATAATATTAGATTAAAAAAGTTTAGAAAATCCTTTTAGTTCTTGTTAGTTAATATTATTCTCAATATCATTAAAAGAACCATTCTTCTGAAATATAAATCAAACTTATGAATAAAAAAAGCTCAATAGTTAAGAAAGAGAATTTTTATGAAGCAGTAAACTAGCCCAAAATTTTTTGAATTAATGGTTTGATGCTGTCAACTTAAATGATTTGCTATTATAGAATTTTTATTGTACTCAGAGTGATTATCACAAATATTTTGTTTAAGCAGAAAAATTACATCCATACTCAAAGAATGACATTTAATTAATTACATTATAGTTAGGAGTCAGAATGAAAAATTTTATATTACATAAGCATTTATAAGTGTAGAGAGTTAGACAAATTATAAGCTAGTATATAAATCTTATTCCAAGCATATTGGCAGAAATTTTGATGTTATTATTTAGAAGCAACTCCTATTTATGCTAAATTTTAATAGCTGCTAAAATTTCAATTTGAATTTTCAATATTATCATGTTTCTGAGGTATGGTATTTTTTTACTTAATGTAATATGGATAAAAATAAGACTGTTCTTGGGCTCGCAGAAAAAGAAGAATCCTGACTCCTTCTCTAATAATAATTCTGTTAATAACTTGATTAAAATATAATATGAGATTTTAGCAGAATAATAAATTGAATATGGTGTTTCATAAGCTATTTAAAGATTAAAAAACAAAAGTGTCTTAAAATGATTGATGAATTAAAACTGCAAAGGAGATACAATCATTTGCTGACTGCAATTATTTTAGATTTATTTTAAAATATTTAAAGTAAAGTATGAATTTGAAGAACATTGTTATAATTCTACTAAGTTTATTGATGGCACTCTTATATGATAGCGGTGATATTTTGAATAGGTAAAGAAATAAATATTTGATTAACTTTTTAAATAATAATACACAAATTAAAATGGGATTAATGATATATCAAAACTATCTTACTCATTTACATTTGGATAAAGATAGTATAACGAAATGAAAACAATTAATTCTCTACAATCTTGAAAAGTGAAAGGCAGCAGATTCTTGAGAAGTTTTAAAATATACTATGATAGCTTCAAACCTGTTTGAATGTATATATACCATGAAATTGTAACCATTGATCTTGAGAATACTTCCTTTGTTCACTTTATAAAAATAAAGAAAATAAAAAAGACTGAATTAGTTATCATGGAATATCATGGTCATTCATTACAACAAAAATTCTTTCGTAGATAAATAATTTAGAGAGACTTATAAAAAGTCATATAAATATAATTTTTATTAGCAGTCAAATGCAAGAAAATTGTTGGTAGCAGAAGTGTGATTTATGTATTGCTTCTATTGATGTAATGAAAACATTTGACTCATTTAACTCAAATAGGTTTATTGCAATGTTTGAAAGTAACTGAATATTTATCAAAATTTATCACATTATAAATGATCTATATGATAAATGAGAGGAGTGTTAATACTACTGGTGGAAAATCTTAGATATTTGAAATGAAAACTGGCGTTAAACAAGGATTTGTATAGCTCTCACTTTATTTTCCAATTTTATGACTGATTTTTGAAATGGTTTATAGGCATTTTCATGAAACAGTCATTAATTAAGATGCAATTTATGTTTGGTGATAGATTTTTTTTATTTGAGCTGATAAAAAGCAAAAGCAACAATTTAATTTCTTTGGCTTCTAGAAAATTGTGGGTTTTCTTTCATTTCAAAAGATGATCTACATAATATTAATGTTTCGAAATACAGATTTAGTAATTAATATTCAAAAAACTAAAATCTTTTATCAGCCAATGATGGAAGAAAAATCTTTATAAACTTTTAGCTTGTACATTTGTTAGATTGAGAATGTCAATTCATTTAAATATTTTTGATAGTTTTTTAGTTAGAAAGAAAGATGGATGTTGAAGTAAAGCACAAATTTTAATATTTTACTCTTAAATTAACATTTAAGAGATATGATATTTTGTAATATAATGATATAACTATAGCAGTTAAATTAATTATATATAGAGATGATTTTTTGCCCAATTTATTGTATGGAAGTAAGAATTGAATCAAACATAAAAGCATTAGAAAGTTTTATTTAAGGATTCTCTGAAGATTCTAAAAATGGCAAGATCATTAGACTAATCCATATCTTTATTTAGTGTGATTTTGAGTCAGAAAAACCCTGTTTATATTATAAAGATTATGTTAGAGACAATATCAAAACTTAATATTGATTACAATGAGTGAAGATATGGCTGATGATAAAGTACACTGGAGAGCTATTTTAGGAAAACTGTTGATGTCTTTCAAAGAGTAAAGTTTTTTGCATAAGAAGTTAAAAAGACAGCATTACAAAATGTCACATAAATAAATTTTATTAAAGAACCAGCTTGCAAATTATGTGGGCATATTTGTAGTTCATGGATTCAGTACATAATCTATTGTTAATGTTTTAATTTTTTTATTTTTCTACTTTTTATCTTTGTGTTTTTTTACTTCTGCAATTAGAATGGTCATGCTTGTTAATGAGAGTATATTAATAACAACTGTACAAATTGCAACAAATGCTTTCAAAATTTATAGTTACTGCAAATTATTTTTTGGGTGGGTGACCTTAGGTATATCAGTATAAAACAACAATTAGATGTACATTATTAATAAGCTATGAAAAAATATGCAGTCAATCCTTTACTTATGTAATCCCAACTTATTAAGTCTAAATTTATATAAATAATAGTTCAGATTTAATAAATTGAGATTGCGTAAGTACAGGACTATCTGTCTTTGTTTCATATCTTTTCAATAATATTTTTCTAATTATCATTTTATACTAACATAACTAATGCTACATATATAAAAATTGTTGCAAGCATTTGTATTTAGAAAATGATTGCACATATTTGTAATTTGTAACTTCTTATTAATGTTTTATTATAGTTTTTAGAAGGGATTTGAACTCAGTAGATAGCTAGAGAGCTTGAAAATCTGAATTCAAATCTCCTCTAATTACATTGAGTTCAGTATAGACAATACACTTGTATTTAAATATTATAGCTTTTATAAACAGAATTATATATATATTTGTGTTCTTAATTACAATTATTTACATTGTACACAAATGAATTTAGATAAAATATGTGCTTCACAAGAAATCTCATGAACAAAATTTAAACATTATATAGTACTATATATGTAAATATTGATATTATTTAATAAAATTTAAGTATTGCAAAAAATAAATGTAAATAGAGGATAGTTTACTTTTTAGTAATGTATGATATTAACATACAAATATATAATTATTTTATAATATACACTAAATTTACTCCATTAGAATTTTATAAAATTATATATATTTATACATTTTTTAATTTTATATATATTGTAACAATAACAAATCCAATAGCAGCTCAGATGTGATTAGATTACAAAAGCTGCATGGAAAAAAAAAAATGTTTACTAAAAAAACTTATCATAACAATCGAGTAATAAATATACGAACTGTCTAAAAAATTAAAAGAAAGCGGTTAGTTTATGCATTTGTTCATGTTGTTAGATATTTTATAAAGTTACTTTGTAATATATGTGAAAGAATAAATGCTAAATGACACTGTAAAGGAAGAAAGGAAAATTGTTTTAACATGCTAAAGATTTTTAATTATGTCGTTTATAAAAATATAAAGCATTTTGAACTCCTTTTTAGTTTGCCTTTTTTTGAAATGAATTTTTAATGAAATCTTCCACATTTTTATAGTAAATTGGATGGAAAAACTAAAGTTGTTATTTGAAATTATGGATTAATAAAAATAAATAATTATCGAGCTATATTGAAAAGTCAGCAATTATTTTTTTGCTTTCTATGCTTAGTAATATAAATAAAGAAAGAGAGAGGAAAAAAATATTTTTTCTTTTGTTCAGTTATGTATCAAATTATGATATATCTGCAAAATTGTTTCCACAACATATTGTGAAGAGAATAAAGAAAATGTTTTACAAAAAATATGTTGTAAGAAAACAGGTCAAATCTTGTAAGTAGCTGGTGATGAATCAGTCATTAGGTAGGGATAAATAGGTCTGAAACAAGCAACTAGGACATTCCAGGCAATCTAGTCTACTCATTTATTTGAAGTCTCAGTTCAAGAAGTAGTGTTGTAGTGATCCAATGTCGATGAGAGAAATCATTGATTAAAATTGTTTTCCACTGTAACTTTGATATATATATTTTGTTATCTGTTTTTGAAATATTTTTTAATACTCTAATTATTATAGCTAGTATGATGATTTTATAGAGCAGAAAACTATCTACCATTTGTGGCTAGATAACCAAAAAATTATCCCAGCCAAAATATCTGGAAAATGCAGTCAGATCCAGAAGCTAAGGCTGAAGTTTGCTAAAACTAGTCAGTGCCTTATAATGTCATCAAGGAAGAAATGGATAGAGCCGCAAGAACTATCCCAAGATCTACTGAGACTATACCCTATTTAATGTTATCAATACTGCTGGATTTTCTCTCTAACAACACCAGTGCCTAAAGAGAAGGAGACAACTGTAAATATGTTTAAAGAACAGTATCTGCAGTAAAACCATAGTTTGGAACCGTTTAAATTTTTCACATGGTAAGATCTTATCATTATTGATGTTATAAGATCTTAAACTTAAATTAAAAATATCTTTTATTGTTATTATCTTTAATATTTTGTATAAATATTGATAGTTGCTACTATACATTGTTAATATATTGTTATTTTTATTAATCCATTTAGTTTGTATTTGCTTATCTAATTCTATTCAAACATTGTGCTTTTAACATCCAAGGTGCTAATAATATTCACTACCCTGAGAAATCATGCAATCCACTGGAGGACATATAAGGATGCCAGTTATAATTTGTGCATAATGATGATCGGGTGCTCATATTTATTTCAATGAAAATTTATGGTACATATTTATTATATCAATATAAATCTTTTGTTCCTGGTTCAAATCTGTTCACCATTGCATATTTAAAACCATTATAATATGTAAGCTCCTATATAAAATCTCCTTACTTATTTTTTTAGTATATAAACTTCTTTTTATTATATTATTTAAGTATATAATTTTTAAAAATCACTATTCAAGTTAAATAATATTTACTGAGGCTATAACCTTGATAATATGCATATAAAATGCGATAGTAGGGACCTCTACAGGTGTTTTAACCACAAGCTTACTTCAAGTTAAAGTGTTTTCTTTTACTATATACATGGTTTTAAATTTAAAGCACCATATTAAAAAAAAAAAAAGTCAGATGTCACATGATCTAATTTAATAAGCTATATATAATAAAGCACCATATTGTATAAATAGTTTTTATTTATTTTTTAAAATTTGAATTGTTTTAAAAATGCACATCCACATTCAAATATAGATTGTTTCTGAAATTGATATAATAAAATTTGTAACATCAGTATTAAGTTAATTATATATATACATAATTACTATTCTTTTAAATAAATTATATATTTTTAAGGCATTTCCATGTGTATCTACGGGGATATATGGTGAGTATATTTTATACAAGTTTTTTAATATTGTATAAATACTTCACAATGTAATAAATATTTTATTTCACAGAATTACAGTAAGGGTCTTTCCCATATATATATTTTATGAATTTCTAAGTCATACATGACTTTATTCATTTTGACTCAATAATGTTATCTGCTTTCAGTATCATCTTGTATAAGTTTGATATTTACAGTTATTAATATTCCAAAGCCAATAAAATATTTAGGTTTTTAACTAATCTCAGTGATTTGTTGTCAAAACTTTAGTTTGTTTAAATCTTCCAATTATTAAATACTTGAATAATATAATAATTGTTAAAAAAAAAAACAAACAAACTGATTTTGAATCAAATTCTTTATGGAACAGTTCTTCTATCAGAATGAAGTCATTTAACTAATAAGTGATAGTACAAGTCTGCAGGCTATAATTATCTTTCCAATTAATGTTAATTGATTGCACAATATTATATAAGACTAATTTTATTTAATGATATAATGTTTGCTTTTGAATTCAGGCTGTATTTAGATACCAATGTAAAAGAATGGTAGAGAATAACAATGTAATCTTAAATTTTTTTTTAACTTTCCTTTGTCTAGAATCCATATCAAAAAATTATTTTCTTGCTAGCAAATAATATTAATTTGTCTCTAATATGTAGTATTTCTTTCCACTCTCTATATATGTATATATTAAATTTTTTTCACAAGTAAACAAAATATTTTTAATTGTCTATTTAACTAATTATGTCATAGTTGAAGTTTATCTAAGAAAATACAAAGATGTTTCCATTATACTTTTAATGTTTACATATATAAAATCCATGAAAATGTTTTACTTGATGTACTTGCAGAATATTTAAAAAATTAAGCATAAGTAGAAAAATAACACAACACATTGTGCTGTATTGATCTTTTTTTACTTTGAGTCATTCTATCAATGTTAGTATAGCTATTATTTTGTCAATTTGTACACCATTTTTTAAAAAATATGTACAAAATGAACTTGCTTTTAGAAAAGATTTAACATCAGAATTGTAAGCAGAATTTATATAGAGCTCATGCACAAGCATTGCTTTTTAAGTGAGTGGAATAGTAGTACAATCCAAATCACTATGGTTATTAGGCTTACCTAAAATATATTCACTTTTTTTGGACAAAATAATGTTGAGAGTTGTCAATTAAATAAGAACTTTAAAAAAGAATTTTGTTATGCTAATGGAAGCTTGACTCACATAATTGAAATCAAGTTTTTCTGATCCATGTTTTTATAATTAATGGAGGTACTTTTGTATGATATTCTAATAAATATTCAGATGTTTGCTTTGTTTTTATATATATTGAAACAGATATACTGTTCCTCATATAAATATTCAAAAGATCCCCCCCCCCCCATTCAAAAATGTCTAGCGTGATTCAGTCTAATTGGGAATGCAATAAAGCTGTGATTTGTTTAAAAAAAATCATATTTTTAATTTTGTGATTGATGGATTTGAATAAAATGTTATGTC
This sequence comes from Epiperipatus broadwayi, assembly GCA_028023455.1. Classification (NCBI taxonomy): domain Eukaryota; kingdom Metazoa; phylum Onychophora; class Udeonychophora; order Euonychophora; family Peripatidae; genus Epiperipatus; species Epiperipatus broadwayi. The sequence goes on along the minus strand of JAQFVV010006360.1, from coordinate 267,697 downwards.
ATCTTATTTTTTTTTATCTGTCTCAATAAAAAAAAAAAGAAATTAATTATCCAATCATTAAAAAGAAAAAAAAAAATACTTGGGTTAAACTGAAGCAGTATTCAAATTAGGCACGTCGTCGGAAGAAAAGAACTTTTTTTTTTCTCTCGTCTTACACAGAGAGGCAGAACATATTAAATTTTTTTTTTAAAAAAAAAAGTGTATTACTTAATTCTTTTGACACATTAAAATATAGCTTTAACAAAACGTGAAGATGGAAAAAGAAAGCTTTGCTAGAGGAATTATAATGACAATGGGGTAAATTAGCGGCTTCACTCTCTCCACGCTGTGCCATGACTTTCCATAGATGAAATAACCCGCCTTCTTTTGAGTAAACTAGACTGCAAAACTGGAAGGTAATTATGTTATAGGAATGTTTAGACATCTTTATCATAAATTATAAATTGACATCATGAAATATCTACATAAAAATTATTTTTATAAAATATTAAAACATTTTTATCATATGTTATGAAGTGAAGTTATGAAACGGTTGCATACATTTTGTTTAATAAAATATTAAGACATCTTTATCATACGTTATAAAGTGAAGTTATGAAATAATTACATAGAATTTGTTTTATAAAATATTAAAACATCTTTATCATACGTTATAAAGTGAAGTTATGAAATAATTACTTAGAATTTATTTTGTAAAATATTAGAACATGTTTATCATACGTTATAAAATGAAGTTATGAAATAGTTATACGCAAATTTATTTATAAAAATATTTGAACGTATTTACTATATGGATTAGAAATGCTTTAATTGCATATTACTTCTATCTGGGTAATGTAACAGAGCTTATGTGTATGAATATACTTTTATATTTGACTAAATTAGAAGTGCTTCAATTACTAAATGATAAATGCTCCACAAGCCAAACAGAGTTTATGTGTATGAATATACTTTTATATTTGACTAAATTAGAAGTGCTTCAATTACTAAATGATAAATGCTCCACAAGCCAAACAGAGTTTATGTGTATGAATATACTTTTATATTTGACTAAATTATAAATGCTTCAATTACCAAATGATAAATGCTCCACAAACCAAGAATTGCTGAGCTTAAATGTTTACCAATCAATAATAATTCATAAAAAAATGAATTATTGTATAAACCATAAATGCTTGACTGCTTCTAAGGTTCTTATCATAAATGAATTCAAAATGAACTATTGTTGAATTAGAATATTCCCAAGCTTCTTCTCATAAATGAATCCAAAATGAACTATTGTTGAATCAGAATATTCCCAAGCTTCTTATCATAAATGAATTCAAAATGAACTATTGTTGAATTAGAATATTCCCAAGCTTCTTCTCATAAATGAATTCAAAATGAACTATTGTTGAATTAGAATATTCCCAAGCTTCTTCTCATAAATGAATCCAAAATGAACTATTGTTGAATCAGAATATTCCCAAGCTTCTTCTCTTAAATGAATTCAAAATGAATTATTGTATAAACCATAAATGCTTGACTGCTTCTAAGGTTCTTATCATAAATGAATTCAAAATGAACTATTGTTGAATTAGAATATTCCCAAGCTTCTTCTCATAAATGAATCCAAAATGAACTATTGTTGAATCAGAATATTCCCAAGCTTCTTCTCATAAATGAATTCAAAATGAACTATTGTTGAATTAGAATATTTCCAAGCTTCTTCTCATAAATGAATTCAAAATGAACTATTGTTGAATTAGAATATTTTCCAAACTTCTTCTCATAAAGGAATTCAAAAATGAACTATTGTTGAATTAGACTGTTTCCAAACGTCTTCTCATAAATGAACTTGTAAATGAACTATTGATAAAAAAAAAAAAGAACTGCTTCTAGCTCTTTCATAAGTAAAATGAAGATGAGTTATCATGTGGATAGAAATGAACTTCGTTAGAAATTGCAAATTAATTGTTATTTAATAAATTTTTTTTTTTGTTGTTACTAAAAATTAAATTGGTTATCCAGTTGTCCAATTCTGTTTTGTTTTATTGCATCACTCATCAGTTATAGCACATGTTCATGAGAATCTCATGCTTTCTGAGCTACGTCTGACATAACTAGACCTAGGCAAGTCAGGTTGTAGTGAGACGGAACTCTAATGGCGCTTTTTGGGAAACCAAACATAGAAATGTTTAGATGTTTCCAGTCTCTATGGTACTACATCCTCTGATGAGCAGGAAATATTGTTGTAGGAGGCATTAACATCTGCATTAGGAATGTCAATTGATAGTTCCTTCCTACAGCATGCTCATCAGAAAATTGTTACAACTGACGTAATAAAAGGGTTGTATGGGGGTCCGGTTACATTTGGCGCCCTACTGTGAGGCCTTATCTGGCTAGCCTACTCATAGGCCGGTTAATTTGCCACCCTACTGTGAGGTCCGATCTAGCTAGCCTACTCATAGGCATAAGCAGATCACGATTCTGTGATATGAACAGTGCATATGATGTAGTGATGTAATTTGTTCAGGAAGGATGGAAAAATAAAAGTTTAAAAGAAAAACAACACAAAAATGAATGGCATAAAGAATGAAACAGGCATTTCAAAGAAGATGGAGTAAAGTCATGGTGTGGATGGAGAGAGAAGTTTAATAAAGTTGAAATAAAAAAAAAAATACCACTAAACTAGAATAAAATATTGATGAAAACCAGATCAAAAACAAAAAAAATGATGAATACAGAAAGCATAGAGGATCCTCCTGAGAAAGAAGATAAACAAGAAGCTAAAACAGATGAGGAATCAGAGAAAACAGGGGAGACGTCTACATTAGCCCAGTTATTGGAAATTATAAAAGCAGACCAAAAGAAAAGAGACAAACAAAGAGAAGAAGATAACCAAAAAAGAGACAAACAAAGAGAAGATATCAAACAGAGAGAAGAAGATAACCAAAAAAGAGATAAACAAAGAGAAGAAGATATCAAACAGAGAGAAGAAGATAACAAGCAAGCAATACAAAGAGGTAGTATCATTGATAAAGGGATGTGAAATTTGCCAAAGAACCAAGCCGCTGAATAAATCATACTCAGGGTCCTTGAACCCAATTCTTGCAAAAGAACCTAATGAAATTCTGGCAGTAGATTATTATGGGCCCTTGCCCCCATTTCGTCGGATTAGGTATTTGATGGTTGGGTATGACATATTCTCCAAATGGGTTGTTGCATACCCTATACCTCGGGCTAATGCCCGAAACACTATAAAAGTGTTACAAAACCAACATTTTAGCAAAGTGGGAAAACCACAGACAATCATCTCTGATCATGGCACCCCATTCGTCTCTACTGAGTGGAAGAAATGGATCAGCAAGGAGAATATAAAGCATATACTGACATCCATTCGCAACCCTCAATCCAACCCATGTGAGCGTGTGATGCGGGAGCTGGGTCGGTTATTCAGGGTGGACTTGAATGCGAATCACTGGGGATGGGTGGACCAGGTCCAAAGAGTAGTCAACTATATAAACTGGACGCTAAATTTGTCAACAGGTTTTGCACCTGTGCAACTTCATTATGGGAAATCTATACCTATGCTTTATCGTACAAAAATTCCAATAGTACCAGATATTATTGATAAGAAGAAGGATCAAGAAAAAGCCCTTCAACAATTAAGAAAGAGTGGTGAGATACGGAAGAAGAAATACATGAGCTCATCTCATTCATTTCAAGTGGGAGATCGAGTGATGGTTCGAGGATATCCAGTAAGTTATCCTGAACGAAACATATATAAGAAGTTTCAGGATATTTATGAAGGCCCATATACAATAGTGAAGAAATATGGGAATAATGCATTTGCAGTAACAGAGGCAGGAAAAGAAAAAGGAATATTCAACGCAAGGCTGTTACGACCCTCTATAGAGATAGCTGATGGAGGGGGTTTGTGAGTGTGGTGTAGTGATGCATGAACTTGACATGTTGGGATGGTGGATGATTGAGCGGAGTTGCTTGGATGCATTGTGTTATGATGCTCCGAAGTATATGCTCGGCACTATCCAGACCTGGATGTTGTGCTCCAAGAGTAGTCCAGCAGTGTGTATGTATAGGTTTCATGTATAGGCCTTGGTCTCATGAATAAGCCAAATGATAACCCCTAAGACTCACAGGGGCTGAGCAGGGTTGGCTAAGTGCCAAAATTTTTTTTTTCTGGCTTCTGCTCTTGGTTGGATGATACTTCTAGGTACAAGAAGGGTAGTGCTTAAAAATGAGATATTTTCTCGTGACATCATGAGACGGTGTGTACTGGTAGTTTGTGCTTGGTCATCTATTTGTCCCAGCATTGGAGGCTATAGTTCATGTATTCACTTTTCTAGTTCATCTTACCCATTCATCAGCATATCTAAAGCCAGGCAGTACTGAGAAATAATGTGTATAGTATATGGAATGAAATCGTACTTCCAGGCGATTTCATCCCAAAATTTGGTGAGGGGTAATGAAACAGATATACTGTTCCTCATATAAATATTCAAAAGATCCCCCCCCCATTCAAAAATGTCTAGCGTGATTCAGTCTAATTGGGAACGCAATAAAGCTGTGATTTGTTTAAAAAAAATCATATTTTTAATTTTGTGATTGATGGATTTGAATAAAATGTTATGTCATCTTATTTTTTTTTATCTGTCTCAATAAAAAAAAAAAGAAATTAATTATCCAATCATTAAAAAGAAAAAAAAAAATACTTGGGTTAAACTGAAGCAGTATTCAAATTAGGCACGTCGTCGGAAGAAAAGAACTTTTTTTTTTTCTCTCATCTTACACAGAGAGGCAGAACATATTAAATTTTTTTTTAAAAAAAAAAAGTGTATTACTTAATTCTTTTGACACATTAAAATATAGCTTTAACAAAACGTGAAGATGGAAAAAGAAAGCTTTGCTAGAGGAATTATAATGACAATGGGGTAAATTAGCGGCTTCACTCTCTCCACGCTGTGCCATGACTTTCCATAGATGAAATAACCCGCCTTCTTTTGAGTAAACTAGACTGCAAAACTGGAAGGTAATTATGTTATAGGAATGTTTAGACCTCTTTATCATAAATTATAAATTGACATGAAATATCTACATAAAAATTATTTTTATAAAATATTAAAACATTTTTATCATATGTTATGAAGTGAAGTTATGAAACGGTTGCATACATTTTGTTTAATAAAATATTAAGACATCTTTATCATACGTTATAAAGTGGAAGTTATGAAATAATTACATAGAATTTGTTTTATAAAATATTAAAACATCTTTATCATACGTTATAAAGTGAAGTTATGAAATAATTACGTAGAATTTATTTTGTAAAATATTAGAACATGTTTATCATACGTTATAAAATGAAGTTATGAAATAGTTATACGCAAATTTATTTATAAAAATATTTGAACGTATTTACTATATGGATTAGAAATGCTTTAATTGCATATTACTTCTATCTGGGTAATGTAACAGAGCTTATGTGTATGAATATACTTTTATATTTGACTAAATTAGAAGTGCTTCAATTACTAAATGATAAATGCTCCACAAGCCAAACAGAGTTTATGTGTATGAATATACTTTTATATTTGACTAAATTATAAATGCTTCAATTACCAAATGATAAATGCTCCACAAACCAAGAATTGCTGAGCTTAAATGTTTACCAATCAATAATAATTCATAAAAAAATGAATTATTGTATAAACCATAAATGCTTGACTGCTTCTAAGGTTCTTATCATAAATGAATTCAAAATGAACTATTGTTGAATTAGAATATTCCCAAGCTTCTTCTCATAAATGAATCCAAAATGAACTATTGTTGAATCAGAATATTCCCAAGCTTCTTCTCTTAAATGAATTCAAAATGAATTATTGTATAAACCATAAATGCTTGACTGCTTCTAAGGTTTTTATCATAAATGAATTCAAAATGAACTATTGTTGAATTAGAATATTCCCAAGCTTCTTCTCATAAATGAATCCAAAATGAACTATTGTTGAATCAGAATATTCCCAAGCTTCTTCTCATAAATGAATTCAAAATGAACTATTGTTGAATTAGAATATTTCCAAGCTTCTTCTCATAAATGAATTCAAAATGAACTATTGTTGAATTAGAATATTTCCAAACTTCTTCTCATAAAGGAATTCAAAAATGAACTATTGTTGAATTAGACTGTTTCCAAACATCTTCTCATAAATGAACTTGTAAATGAACTTGTAAATGAACTATTGATAAAAAAAAAAAAGAACTGCTTCTAGCTCTTTCATAAGTAAAATGAAGATGAGTTATCATGTGGATAGAAATGAACTTCGTTAGAAATTGCAAATTAATTGTTATTTAATAAATTTTTTTTTTTTGTTGTTACTAAAAATTAAATTGGTTATCCAGTTGTCCAATTCTGATTTGTTTTATTGCATCACTCATCAGTTATAGCACCTGTTCATGAGAATCTCATGCTTTCTGAGCCACGTCTGACATAACTAGACCTAGGCAAGTCAGGTTGTAGTGAGACGGAACTCTAATGGCGCTTTTTGGGAAACCAAACATAGAAATGTTTAGATGTTTCCAGTCTCTATGGTACTACATCCTCTGATGAGCAGGAAATATTGTTGTAGGAGGCATTAACATCTGCATTAGGAATGTCAATTGATAGTTCCTTCCTACAGCATGCTCATCAGAAAATTGTTACAACTGACGTAATAAAAGGGTTGTATGGGGGTCCGGTTACAATATCAATATTCATAAAAGAGTATAAAACAAAATGGAGTATGATATATTATCTTTTTATAATTTTGACTATCAGTCTTCATCAAAATTGCAATTGGCAAATTTATTATATTAGTTATATTGATATGATTATGTAAATACACATACAGAGATATAAAATGCATCCATTTATATGAAATATTTATATCAACTAACTTATTAGGGCATGTGAAGGTTACTTCCCTTCCATAAGATTATATATAAACATAGTTTGTATATGAAGTAACTAATATATTGCATTTATCAATCCATCCTCTCAATAAAACTTATATAGTTCAAATTTTAAGAAACTAATAATAAAAGGCATTGTAAAAGACGATATATTAATAGGACGTATTTAAATTTTTGTTTATCTTCAGACCAGGGAATTATTAAGAGATGAATGATTTGAAAAAGAATTGAATAAAATTTTAAAAAAAAACTACATATCACTGTTTCAAAAATGTTTACACAATCATTTCAGAAAATCACAAAGCCAAAAATAGCTGATTTTAAATCTTTCTAAGCATTAATTGTGCAACACTTAAAAGGTTTATTTTTTTGGATCCTTATTTGGAATTTTTTTCAAAAAACTGGCATTCAGTAGTTGTGAACAAAGTGATTTATTAGAATAGTTTCAACAAAGCCATTTAAACTTCAATATTCTGACTGACTAATGTTTACTATTAAAAGATATTCCTGAGGAAAAATGTAGAAAATCAACTAAAGATTCAAATAATTACATTATTTTTATTCCTTTACATTTATTTAGCTCTCTTTTTATAATATATATATACGTTTATAAACTAATATGTGAAAAGGCTGATATTTTATACTTCTACTCCAAAGTAAGTTGTAAATCTATTTTAAATTCTTAATGTCATTATAATTATTATTGAAGAAATTCAACAACATGTTGATTATCAAGAATCTATAATTGCAAATTCATTCATATTATTTAGCATTTATTTAAGAAACTTTAGCAAATTTATAAAACAACCTATGGGAAGTTCCCTACCACAAATTTTTACTATCCTGATTTATGTGTAAGCGCATTTTCTTTGAATGATCATATCACATAATGTAACTATAAAAACATTTTTATGAAGCCTTTATTTTTTAAATAAAAAAATATTATATTTCTTATAATATTTAAAATAATACGGTAAGTATATGTATCATAATTAACAACTGGCCACATGTTATATGTACATATTAAAAAAAATTTTTTTTGCATTTGGATTTTAGATAATTATTTTAGTTTTAAAAGAATTTTATTTAGGGAGAATATTGGTTTTTTAATACATTAATTTTTTATAGTACATTGACAAAAAAAGAGTCTATAATGTTACTACTGGGTTGGTAGTCGATGATTTATGAAAATATTAATCCAGGGTATGGAATAAATCCTGTGGTTTATAGATTGTTGTCATAAGCTATTTGGAAAAGTATTGGGCTTTGGAATTTGGAATAGATTCCAGGTTTCTTCAAATAAAAATTTGGAGGAAAGGATTATGTCTTTATTTTTGATTTTGTTTAAGAGAGAAATGAATAGACTGTTTGGGTCTGGTGGAGGATTTGTGAATACTAATTTGCATCTCACATTCCAGATAGAGTGGGTGAGAAATACTGACATTCTTATAATTGGAAATTGTTTACTTTGTAGAGATTCTTTTAGCGAGAGGATTCTGTAAATATCAGTTTTACTGTTTTGGAAAATTAAAAATTTGATACTACTAAGTCCGGTACATGAGCGAATTATGTGGTCAAATGTCTCATCATGCCTCTTGCAGATTGGGCAGATAGGGTCAATGTTGTTAAGAAATCTCTTGTGGTGGAGGAACCAGTTGGTATGCATGGCTCCCAGATTTACTTTTACTAGGTAGTTTAAAAATTTAGGCTCTAATGCTAAGAACTTGAATATTGAAGTAATTCTATGATTAGTGATGCCAAGCATTGGCAACATTGAGTTGATTTCAGGGTTGATTTTATGGTGGGCTTCCCAGATGGTGATTTTTGTATTATATGGATTTTGTAAATTAGATGTAAATTGATTGAGAAGCTGGAGAACCTGGTCTAGCCAGCATTTTTGAGGAGGAGGTCTGTCCGTTGGTTGAACGGCCTCTGAAATATTGAAGGAATCATGTTTTTGTAAGAGGTTATGAATTAATGTGTGAGATTTTTGAAAGATAATTGAGGGGATGGAGTGAAAGGACATCCCATTAGATTTGCGATGGTATTGCATCCTTGTCATGCTTATAGACGTTGTACTGTTTTTCCAAAAGAGTTTAGCACATAGACTATTGATTTTTTTGGTAAAGGCTTTTGTTGCTGTCATGATGGGGAGGTAGTATGCAATCTTGGACATGACTTTCATGTTCAGTAGCGCTACTTTTCCCTGAATGGAGAGATACACCCTGGAAAGGGATTGAATAATCTGGGATGTGGAGTTGATTAAGGAGTTCTGTAGTTTTTTTGACATGGCTATTTGAGACATGGAGATAGGGAAGCCAAGAAAGTCCTGGGGCTCAGCTAGAAATCTAGATGAGACTTTCTTTCCTGATAGAATTTTCCAAGATGAAGATTTGTTGGAGTTAAATTTGAGTTGTGAATCACAGGCAAATTTATCCAAAATCTTGTAGAGTGTTGGGAGATGTTTTTGAGATGGTAGTATTACGAGGACATCATCCATATATGCAAACAACTTGAAGGATTTTTTTATGCGAGGAATGAATACTCCGGTGAATGAGATTTCTATATCTCTCAATAGGGGGTTGAGATAGTATATAAAAAGGATGGCACTCAATGGAGATCCTTGAGGAATAGACAGGTCGGGGGAGAACCCATCTGTGTAGAATCCATCTAAGGAGATGTGAATTAGCCTATTGTAGAGAAGATTCTCCAGAATCTGTATAATATGAGAAGGAATGTTGAGGTCTTTTAGAAGAGTAAGAAGTGTGTGAATATTAATCGAGTCAAAAGCCTCTGTTATGTCTAGCTGGACTGCAATGGGTTTTGATAAGCGATTAGATCTAATATGATCAAGGAGAATCTTGACTTCACCCATTGCTGTTAGGGCTGAAGATCCTTTTCTTGCATATTGTGACTGAACAATATTGTCTAAAAATTTTTGCTGGATTTTCTCTTTAATTACACCTTTAATAACTTTGATTAAAATTGGTGTCATGGAGATAGGCCTTATGTTATGGATGTTGGTTGGATCTTTGTTCTTCTTGATGAATGGCACTAAGGCAATCGGGTAGAGATTATTTATTTCCCTTCTTTTAGTGGATAGATGATTGATCATGTTCATCATGATTGGGATAGCAAAGTTATCAAGGTGGGAAATTAGAAATCTTGGTATAGCATGCATCCCAGGATGAACACTGTCAGAAAGTGCTGATAGACGGTTTTTAATATCAGCTGCTGTTATGCCATGGTTTATAGCAGATGGGTGATCCAGCCATTCACTGATAGTCTTTGGAATATTATTTTGAAGTCGGTTTTTGAAGTGAAGACCAATGTGTTCAATCATGTGATGACCAGTGACATAGTTTCCATTGACAATAAGGGAAGTTGGAGTGTTAAGTTTTTCCCCAGCTCCCAATGCCCATCGCAAATATCCCCGAGTCCAGCAGTGTTGGGTAGTAAGAAAGTTTTGTGATCTTTTAATAGAAATATACTCCGCAATAGCCATCTGTTTTTCCTTATACTGATGTTTTAGTGATAGAAGGTGTTTGATATGATCTGGTTCAGTTGAGCATGTCTTTATTTTATTATTGATTTGGTCAAGCTCATTCATAAGCGTAGATGGCCCTTTGTTGTTTCTAGTATAGTGAGCAATCAAGGAATGGATTATCCCAATGAAGGCGAACCATGCCTCTTCTGGGGGCCTTTTTAGTATGTTGATTTTGTGGAAGAGGATGTATGCTTCAGATACAATGGCTTCAGTCATGGAAGCTTTAGTTAACATTCTGATTGACCGGTTGAGAAAGGATGAGGAATAGTTGGTTAGTTGCAGTGTGGTGATAATAGCATGATGGTCAGAGAAGGGAACAGGTTGAAGAGTAGCATCCAGACAATGATGGAGTTCAGAGGTGTAAAACATCAGATCAATTAATGTATGATACTTTTTGGTGTAGTAAGAATAGGCGTTATGAGGAAAGAAGCCCCTGCCATTAATAAAATGTCTGTTGAGCAAGTGAAGATACTTGTTTGTAAAGTGATCATAGGAGACATTGAAGTCCCCAAAGAGGAGTGCTGGGGAGTTATTGTTGGCTGTTATCATATTTATAGTGTTTATGATCCGAAGGAATATTGCATGGCTATTGGGGGTGTAGACATAAAATGCATTGATTATATTATTGCCATAGGTTAGGTTGGCACAGATAAGGTTCTTATCTTGGTAGGTGATCTTAAACTTGATAGGGGGGTGTTTGTTATTTATTAAGATACCTACGCCTTCAGTAGCTGTAAGGTTGACTGTTAGATATGTATAGCCAAGCTTGTTAAGCTCAGTCAAAATGAGGCTATTGGACTTTTGGTGATATTTGGTTTCGCCCATAAACATAATGTGGGGGGTAAACGAATTAAACCAATGTCTTATGGCATGTAATAGTCGAGCGGTTACTTCGTATTTCAGTATCTAGATAATTATTTTATGAGATTATTAATCATAAGAATTACCAATTGATGTCTTCCTAATCTCATTCTATATATATATTATATTTGACAAGATTCCATAGATGATGTTTTCTTTATTTTTTTTTTTAGGACTTACTGTCAGCATTGTAGAATATAAAGCAATTTGCATTTTTTTTTTCCCTTTTGAAAATAATACAATATTAACTTCCTTGAAAGTTAAAACTGTTTAAAACTCCAAAAGAAAGGCACATATATGCTTTACTTTTAACAAAACAGTGATATATATATATATTCATAAACCTTAAGTTCTGATAAGTAAATAATGAATGCCATTTTAAAATCAAAGAAATAATTTTAACTCGTTTTATTTTATTATGCCTTTTAAGAATAAGTTCACAATTCATATTATTTTATTTGTAATAAAAGAATAAAATAAGAAAGGCCAATCAAAAAGGATCTTAAACATTTCAATTTTAAATATATTTTGCCAAAATAGCATTGCTTGTTTTATATATGTTTATTTTAGTAGGAGACTTCTTAATCATTTCAATTTTAAATATATATTTGCCAAAGTAGCATTGCTTATTTTATATATGTATATTTTAGTAGGAGACTTTAATAAATTAAAAATAGGTTACATTCTCACATGTGATATTTTAGAATGTATTTATTTATAATAACAATTGTTGATATCATTCAAACAAATTTTATAGGAGTCTGTGTTGCTGAGCTGGAGCCCTTTACTTCTTTATTCTTTTCTTTTGAAGTGTGTTCGTTTTATATATATATTGTAACCTCCAACAAATAATAAAATAATAGAACAGACGGAGTGCAGGGCCTTTGTATCCCTTTACATAAAAATAATGTTAGAATAAAATTATTACTATCTTGAAACCGACTCGGTTCTAACATGAACAAATCCAAAGGAGTAAGACTGGCTTGCATGAGTAAACATAAATGGAGACCCCAAGCCACTACTGATTCTTATACTACCTTATATCAGCCCTTTTTATCTCTCGTGGCCTTAAGTCATAATTACAAAACAATATTAGAAACAAGTATCGCTAGCGTATGCATGAGCAAATTTAAAGGGAGAAGTCACATAGTGTACATGAAGATAATAACTTCCAGTATTGAACATCGACTAAATCAACTTCAAGATCTAAAGCAAAATTATTACAAGATAAATTTAATTTACAATTCCAATAAATAGTTAATGACCAGTAAGACATCCATCTATAAAATGAGCATAGACGATTGAATGGATGATGAAGAACAAATAATAATTAACTAATGAAAATGAATGGACTTAAGAGTGAGAAAAAGAAAAAGGAAATGTGTTAAGGTTATGAAAAATTGAGATGGTGATAGAATAGGAATCTATGAAGGATGAATCAATTGTGATAATGACTTAAGATGAAGTGAGGATGAAATAAAAGAAAGAAAAATGTGGATGAGATATGATTACAATGTTGATGATGAAGAATGAGACCCTGAACTATAAAACTAACATTGTGTCAAACATCAGCAAGACAATAATGAAATAAAGCAAGGAGTTGTAAGCTTGACTAAAACAAAATATTTAACCACTAAATTAAAATAAATTATAAGTTTTAAACTAGAAAAGAAACTTACTTCTTAAAATTATACAGAATTAATTAAACAATAAGAATAAACCTAAGAGAATAAGGTAAAGCATAATAAATAACTTCAGAACTGAAAAATTACAATAGATTCAAAATTGAGCCAAATTAATAATTTACTTTTCTCAGAGTTCAAGTAACTTGAATGTTACTATTTTAAAAGATATATTTGGATCAGTGAAAGGGATTTTGCCACTACCCAAATATAACAAAAATGGAATCAGTAAAGAATATTTGACAATTTCAATACTAACAATAATATGAACTTTAAATTTTTATGAAGTATTAATAAATTTTTAATAAAGTAAATACAATAATCTATGAACTATCTTTTATTTAATGACCATAGACAATATGATCAAGATCAGTGAATGATGTATCCAATGATTTACATAAACAGGTTATTCTAAAACTAAATATTTAATCTTTAAAAACATTACTTGAAAATAATACTAGTACTGTCTTGATCAGTAAGTGATAAAGCTTTATGTACTCTTTCAGTAAGTGATAAAGCTTTATGTACTCTAAATATAAGAGTTTAGCAAAACTTATTTTGATATGCTGTTGCACAATGAAATCTACTATATTGACTGATGATGATTTTTATGACAACAATAAAAATAATATGTTGATAGTAATAGCAATAACAGTATGGATAGTGATTATGAATAAGACCACAGACAACTAAATATATTTTCAAACAAAATTTATTTATAAGTTTTGTGAATATACTAATAACAACAAAGAAATCATACATAATCTTGAACAATTGTGAACAGAAATTTACATATAACAAGATTTAATTAGATCATTTTATGACTAAGGGAAGATCTCTTAGGATCTTTTTTTTACCAATTTAATAAATTATTACCTTTTTATTTATTATTATTCAAATTTATTACTCACATTGAGTTTATTTGACTTATTATGCATTTTATATTTTAAATTATTATCTTTTAATTTAGTATTACTCAAATTTATTATGTACATTGAATTTACTTTTGACTTATTATAGTTTTATATTTTACCTATTTATTAATAGTATAATTTGGTACTTATTAAATAGCCACTGTACATTGCTTGGTGGCGTTGATTCTGTCTTAAATACTTACGCGGCTGAACCTACGACTAATACACCACTATGATCATAGTAGCCGTTTAGTGGCCACATGATGCGGTTTATGCGGCCAAACCTACGACACTACTGATCAGTAAGAGCTGTTTAATTCTGCTGTGTCCGAATCTATGACTAATACAACACTACGATCGTAATAGCCGTTGAATTGTGCCACGTGATGGCATCACTTTATATGCATATGCACGGATATATTCTGCTCAGCTTTGTGTGGCTTTCTATGTTGTGATCAGTAATGGCATTTCTCTACCATTTAATATGAGGGTGTGTGTACTGGAATATCTTAAAACTGTTGGAATGTTGTTCCAAATGGTTTCCCCTACACCCCAACTAACGTAGTCTTACCTACTACTAATTGTCATCATATCAATGCTTCCCTACGCAGTGTGGAAGTGTTTTAAATTTCGAAAAGGCTCTGCCACATCACGATTGCAGGTGTTGGCGAAAAAGTCCCATTTTGGCTGTGACTCGTACGAAAACACAAAATGGCTGAAGGCAAGAGCATAACTCTTCCACTGTGGGATGTCCCAAATGTTGAAGCTTACGTCGTTACCTTTGTGCAGGCCCAAAACATCCTGCCAAATGTCAACAATGTTCATGTGGTAAAGCTATGATTCCTAGTAGACGAACTGGCAGTTTGTGTGCTACTCGCATGCCTGCAAGCGAACTTTTCCCATTCGCAAGGGGACATGGTTTGAGGGTTGAAGGATGTCCCGTCTCAAAGTCCAAAAAACAATCTGATTTTTTATTGTAAATAAAAAGGAAGTGGCCTTTTTTTTGGGTAACTACTGTAATAAGAAGATAAACAAAAAGAAAAGGTAAAGGCAGGAAAATAAAAAAGGCTGACTGATTAATTCCTGTTAAAAAATGCTGCTCTTTAGAAAACATTTGTTGTACTATTATTAAAAAAACAGAAAAAAAGAAAGCCATCTTTGATTAATTACTATCAAATAAATTCCGCTTTTTTGAACACCTTACCTATCCATTGTAAGCTAATTTACTGTTGTTATCCAAAAACACCCCGCTTTTTTTTAAAAATAAAAACTTGCTGTTTTTGAGAAGATAATTACTATTATTGGGGGAAAAAAAAGTCATATTAAAAAACGACAGCGTAATTACAAAAAAAAAAAAAGCCGACATATAAAAGAATTAAAAAAATAGCTGTATTATTTAAAAGCCGTAGGTATTATTAAACAAGAAGACAGCTTTTTTTAAAATGTAATATAATTACACCAAAAAGCCGACATGTAAGATAATTAAAAAAAAAAACGTATTATTTTAAAAAATACCGCTTTTTTAAAAAAAGAAAAAAAATTACAAGGATATCGTAAATTTCAAAAAACCGTACTAAAAAAAATACAAGAATAATGTACATTTTTAAGAATCGACAGGCCTGGGAATATTATATCACTGTTTTTGAACAGAAACAGCGCCACCAAGCGATGTACAGTGGCTAATTAACAAATACCTATAATTTCAAAATTCCTATTCAGTGGTTAACAAGCCACCAATATTACTATGCAGGAGAACACAATAAATATACTTAAAATGTAATAATGTAAGCTACCATAGGTTTCTAGAAACTATTGACTTATTGGTTTAATCCATTTATTTAGGCTATTAAACAGCCAATATTGCTTTAAGGGTCAAGACTATTATTCTATCTTTTAATTATTAGTTTTACATTAAAGGACTTTTAAGATTAAAGAAAAATATCATTTGAACCTTAAGGAAAAATATCAGCATTTTAAAACAAATTGAGTATAAATGATAAATAACATAGCTTAATGATGTAGATGGGATCATCGTGAATGGATAGGCATTAAATAACAATCTACTATAAAAATAACTTTAATATTATCTTTTATGATCGTTTTGCTCAGTGCTAAGTACAATCTATATTTTCAAATACTATATTTCAGAAACGATTCTGCTATTATCAATACCAAACCATTATAATTTAGGAATATGAAACATAATAAAACATGTAATATATCCAGAGATATAATAGGGTTGAGCTAAGGCAAAAGAACAAACTAACAACCTAGACCATGGTCATCTTATGACTGCATATGGTCTGTAATCTCGATGTCACTTCTGGAGCACCTTTGGGGATATAAAAGGAAGGGGCGATTAATTCCTTGTTCAAACAACTATATCAACACATTGTTTGAAATTTTGATGTCACTTCTGGATCATATTTAGGGATATGAGAAAAAGGAAGGGGAGGTTAATCCCTTATTTAATAACTAGATCAATACATTACAAAAGTATGGTCTTAATTTGCACAAAGTTTGATAGGCATTCTTATGATTCACACACAAATGGTCATTTGTATCATCACTCAGGGAAAAGACAATTAGTTCACCTGATGTGATGCAACATGGACCTACCACATATTCCAAAGTATACTCTTATCATTATAACCATTTAACATGATACAGATAAATCTAATACTAATATTGCTTAGCATAAGATACTAGCAAAATAGAATATGTTACTGTTTGACACAAAGTCTATAATTATCGCTTAGAGAAGGACTCGTAACTATAGCCATTATTAGCTTATTAATTAGTTAAATATTACACATATTAAACACTATGTTTAATGCAATTAAATTAACTAAAGTTATATATTGCCCATTTATTATTATTATTCAACATTTGTAGCTTTTTATCGTGGAAGGAAAAATATTAAGAATAAACTATAATAGTTTATTACCTGTGTTCATATTTTAAATATGAACAAAATTTACAACAAATAAGATTAAACTTTACCCCCTTTTTTTTTATTTGATCAAATTTATATTTATCACGAACTTTCTTTTTTTTTTTACACAAACCGGTTTTTATATCAATAATAATAATGTATTCAATATTACAAAGCAAAACATATATCATTAATAATAATAAAGGTCACTACATAAACTTCTTATTTCACATTCCTTCTTGTGAAACTAAGAGAATGAAATCTTGATTGCAACCCTTTTTAAAATCTGCAGCATTATGCGAATGATAAATATTTTTTCCCACATGGAGTATATTTCATATTTATTTTTTTTTGTTTAAATTATAATCTTAATATGTTGCTTGATCTAAGAACAATTGTAGTTTTCATCCATTTACTTTAACACCTTGTTATTCTGGGAATTAAGAAAAAGTTGAAGATAAACATTGAATCTTATCTTCATCGTCGTATATGGGTTTCATATACTTTATTGACAAATGGCATTATTTAATAATTAACACAGAAGTCCGATCTACAATATGATTAACATAATAATTAATATATCAAAATTTAAGTTGACATTTGATTCACTTTTAATGAGATTTTACAACTTGATTTATTAATAAACGTCAATTTCACTTGTTACTGGAAGTTCCAGCTTTGCCCTAATGTAAGTTTTTAAAGACAGTGCTGAGAATACTTCATATTAAAAGTCTTAATAAATATTTTATAAACTTTTATAAATTAGTATCTTCATTTATATTATTTTATTAGGTAGGTATAAGTTATTGCTGTGCTTTTTACTTAATTGAATATAACATGTTTTTTTTTTAATTTATTTTCTTCACATAATAAAATTGCGACAGTTGGAGTTAGCTTTAATATAATATTTCGCATTAGTTTAATCATGTCACGAATGCCTTATAAATTCAAAACAGCAATAAAAGACATTAAATATCTCATATCATAGTTATGCTTATTTTTATATTTATTTTAACTGAAAGTACAAAATAATTTTCTTTTCTTTCTTTTTGCTAACCCAAATAAGTTATAATTATTTTTATAAAACAATAATAAAATAAAGAGTAAAATTTCAAGCTTATGAACTTCTGAGTTGGTTTAAATTTGAAGTTCCATTTTTGGCACTTTTTTTTCCAGTATGTCTACCAGTTTTAAATTTGAAGTTTTATAATCATCGACTGACAGTAGCGATGTGTTTCATATATGTATATCAAATAGAGTTCCTACTCCATTAGTTGCAAGTTAAAATCCAATTCAATTCCATTTTTAATTCAATTCAAATTTTACTTTCTTATTTAAATACTTGTATAAGGCTATAACCTTAGTACATATACCTTATGTGCTTAATTTTACTACAAAAGAGATCTACAAATCTTAACACAAGATTTGACTTTATAAAGATAAGAGCGGCCACTCTTATCTTCAAACTATTTTTCTAATTATATAGGCAAATTTGAAGCACTTTGATTTGGGAACGTGAAGCTAATAAATTCTTCACTGATTACGTCCACTATTTCTGTTACACATAACATTCGTGAAATCTTTCGATTTACTACGAATCAATATTTAAATCTTAAATTTAGAAATATTTTGAATCAATTTAAAGTTGTAAATATTAATTTTTATTAAGCATATTGTCAGCACATAATACTATATAAGGCTATAACCTTAGTACATGTGCCTTGTGTGCTTAATTGTACTACAAGAGAGACCTCTACAAATCTTAACACAAGATTTGACTTTATAAAGATAAGAGCAGTCATTATTATCTTCAATCTATTTTTTTAATTATATAGGCAAATTTAAAGCATTTTGATTTGGGAGCATAAAGCTAATAAATTCTTTACTGATTAAGTTCACTATTTCTGTTATGCATTAATGTTCGTGAAATCTTTCCTACGAGTCAATATTTAGATCTTCCCCTTAATTTTCAGTTTAGTTATTCTCAGATGTTATTGTTTCTCCATTTAGTTTTCCTTGTTCTCCTCTATAAAAATCTGTTAGCCTATTTATAAATTTTTATCAGAGAGAATCATTGTATAAACTAAAAAACCAATTGAATTGTTGTATGTGTATACATTAACATAACAATCAATAATTGTCTTTCTATAAGCATAAGTTACAACTAATTAAGCTGCTCAAAACTATTTTAAATTGTAATAAAATATGTTTGAGAATTAATTATAAATATTAATTTAGAACAGCTATTGTTTTAAGTCTTCTTGACTATTATTTAATAATAATAAAATGCCAAATACTTCTATACTTTTAATTTAATAATGATATTAATAAATTATTATTCTGATATTATTAAAAATTAATCCATCCAACAGACTGCATGTCTCATACACAATCTGGCATAGGTCCTAGCACATCTCTTGAACGGCCCAATTCTTTACCATTCTCACGAGATTTATTGATGAAATTTACTTATTTTTTAATATAATTTATCAATTATAATAACATACCACTGATTTAATATACCTATTTAATATTGAATAGTTATTATTTAAATATTAAAAATTTAAAATGTTATATAATTGACCATTTAAATAGGGCTTGACAATATCGAGCCCGACCATAAGGTTACAATGTTTATTTCTAGAGAAACTTCACTTTACCAAACATTTTTTTCATTACAAAACTGCAATGTATGTATTTATGAAGATCTGTATTAAAAAACCATACAGCATGACTTGCAAGAAAGAAAAGTTGGCATCTATTCGTCAGGACAAATAAAAATGTAAATGAAGGCTTAATACTAGCTGAAATACAATCATCATTGCATTCTGGAAACTTCAAAAATGTTTATTTAAGTAAAATATATATATGTGCCTAAAATACAATATAAATGCCTGTGGATAAAATCACTAATAATGCTAGAGA
The DNA here is from genome assembly GCA_028023455.1 of Epiperipatus broadwayi. NCBI lineage: Eukaryota > Metazoa > Onychophora > Udeonychophora > Euonychophora > Peripatidae > Epiperipatus > Epiperipatus broadwayi. Next base: position 247,882 of record JAQFVV010006360.1, on the reverse strand, counting down.
TTAGAATATAATACCAATGCTTAAAAAACTGAAGGGTTATTTATTAAGAAATGTCAAAATTTTGATTGTCTACATTCTTCCCATTTCACCCTAACTGCTACCTATTGGAATTATTTTACGCATATTAACAAAATCTTTTCTTAAATTCACATCATGCTTATGTATATATTACAGTGCCTAAGGATTCATGAGGGATGGAATAACAATTACTTTTAAAGGGGAATTATGGCAATGAAGAATCAAATGAGTTCCATGAAAATTAATATCCACTGATATTTGATGTTTTATATGCATGTATATTAATGAAATCTAGAGTACAGAATAATGTATTATGGGAAAACTACTTAAAATGGAATAACTTACCTAAATACTTTTCTGATAAAATTATATTGGTAATCTAATTGGGATAAATCTCAAATATTACTTTTGTGTCATTGTTGTTCCATAGATATTGGATATATTAATGAATTATGAAACCTAGAGTGCAACGGATATTATAGATATTGAATATTTCACCATCATTGCAGATTGTTCAGTTTTACCTTAATTTTTTATTGTATATGTATTTGAAAGGTTGCTGAATATGTATTTGTTTATTGAAGAATAAATGATTAAAGATATACATAATTAGGGGAAAATCATAATAGTTAATTAAAATAACTTAATTAAATGTCATATGAATAACTTATTTAAATTTCTTACTATCATCGCAGTAACAAATCATAGTAAGTTAAGTATTGTTTATAAATTTTATATTCCTTTTATAAAATTAATATAAACACATATTTTCCTCTGGTTCTGAAAATAAGTATGTTGTTTATCATTATCATAGGTTCAAAGATTTACACAGTCATTACACAATAAGTTCTATTTCTTTAGTATGTCATTAATTTTACTTGTTACTTATACTTGGTGTAATATATTGTTATCATTATTTATTAAATTGGGAGTCCTGAGTTTCATTTACTTCAATTATTTAAAGGCCAATAACTATAAATTGTATTTGAAAGGATATATACAAATAATCTTATTAACTAGCATATGGTTTAAATATTATTATTTTATGCCCATTATAACTAATTAATATTTAAATCACTATCTTTAAATTTACATTACATCCATAAATCTAGTATTCTGCATCATTCTACTTATTTTAAATTGTATTGGTACAAATTAGGGATTTAAAAAACCAAAGCATATAAAGTCTTCTCATTTAATTTGCTTCAACTTTTTATCTAAATTTGAATTTAATTTGGTTCACTAAAGTCTCTCTCAGGTATTATACCCCTATTTGTCCCATTTATGCCATTACAATATATATATATTGGCGAGTTATTAATTGTTTAAGTTTTAACTATGATCATAAATTAAGTTACTTTTTGGCTTGCGAATGAAAGTCTTCTCACTTTTACATTTAATTTTTAGAATCTCCAGTTGCCATATTGAATTTAAAATCTATATATACAGATATATTTTCTACAATATCTTCAGTTTCAATACATTAAATATAAAGGAATATAATAAAACAAAAAATATAGTCATTACTTTAAAAAAATTTAGAAAAAAGAAGATTTTTAATACTTTTAAAAATGATTATTTTTATATAAGTTCACAAATTCTAAATTTTGAAATTTAAATGTTAAAGTCACATTTTATAGCCAGCTTCATTACAATCTTCATAAAATCATGAAAAAATTGATATGTAATTATGACTTACTTGAGATAATTCTTCATTATAAAACTTCTAAATATATTCACTGGTGACTTTTATTTTCACTAACTGACTCAGATCTTGTCCTTCCATGCAGGGTATCTGCTGCAAATATGTTCCTAGTTTTTAATGAAAAATAATATTTAACAATAAGTATTGCATATCAGATATTATGCAATGAGAACTATAATTTATCAAAAAATTAATTTTAAAATAATTGCAAATAAAGTAATATGTAATATAAAAGAGCAAAGAAAATAAGTGACAGAATGAAAAACAAAAGTCTTTTCAAAGTGTAGGAAAATTATGATCAATTGTTATAATAAATTCAATTATAAGCATAACTTGCAAAAAAATATATTTGTATAAAAAAGTAGAGAAAATTCCTATAGATTGCAAAAAATGAAATGTAATTGCTTACGTTGTACATGACAGTTATATGACTCAAATACATACTAAATAGACATATAAAATATTACTTGTGCAGCAGTTACTATGAAATAAATTTGATTTTTTTATTATAATTATTATTTACAAAAAAATATTAATAAATTTAATTTTTTGTTATAATCATTACTTACAACAAAATAATATTTTTATAGCCAACTAGCATTGCTCTCACAAAAGATATAGATTGGATTCTATCCACTTTAAATACCTTGTGAAGGGATGTAATCATACACATATAACCAAAGACATGTGAAAAAGATTATAATTCCTAAGATGCACATAAAAGTAGAGATAAAATTGCTTATAGAGTAGACAAAATTGACTTATTCTACAGCACAAAACAAACTTACTTTACAGCATTATAAATTATTTGTATATTAAAAAAAAATTATATATTTATAGTTATGAGAAATTATCTCTGGAATTTCATATTTACAGTTGGTTAGATTATAAATCCAAGGAATTACATATATATGCATTGGAGCACAAAACAGACATATTCTACAATATGAAACAAGCCATTATTTTGCAGCATTATAAATTATAGAAAAAAAATATGAAAAATATTCTTACAACTGAATAAAAATATTATCTTTGAAACCTCATATAAAATTACGATTATTTTAGATTGTAAATCCTCAGACTTGCATATATATGCATCAGAGCACAAAACAGACATTCTATAATATGAAATAAATCGATACACCTGGGTCTCGTTTTATGCAGATTATTTTAATGCCATTTTGAAGTTATGCGATTCATGTTTCTTCTTAATATCCTTCATATTTCACTATATTTATTAGATATCAAGAAAAGTAAATTATTAATAACTTATTTTGACTTGAAATACTTTTTTTTCTTTCAAAAATATAACGTTATATTAGCAGCTTACGTTAATATGGCCATAAGCTGTATTTAGAATCTTAATTTCTATGTAAATAACCTACTTATACTAATGAGTAAATAATAATAATAGATTTATACATATGTATAAAAATATCACAATAAATATTCAAAAATTTTAAACTTTTAAAACGTATTTTGTTAAATATTAACAGAAATAAATATTTTTTTAGATTTTTAAAATAAATATTAATGAAGATTTTATTGATTTTATAAACTGAAAATAATCTTTCGAATGATAATGTCTAATCTTTTTGTTTTGATTGCATCTCATTTTTTTTAATATAGAAACAGCATCGATTTTTTACTAGTTCACAAACAAACTCACATTGTAAAGTAGCGGTAATGATTAAAATATGTATGAAAAAATGTAAAATTAAATACTGTAGTTAATAAAAAAAGTTTGTCTTATATTAATTTTTTTCATATATTTGAAATTTTTTATTAGTCATACTTTATTTCCTTATTTTTTTAATACAAATTTTAAAGTAATTTTTCCTTGTTGCTTTGTTTTTATGCCAATTTTTGAAAATTATGGAACCTATCCCCCATTTTTCAAGGTAAGATATGTTTATTTTTGTGAGATTTTTTTTTTTGCATGTTTTCTGAGGAACCTATCTACCGCATAAAACAAGACCCAGGTGTATTTTACAACATGCTAAATTATTTTTATCCAAAAAAAATATGAGAAATATTATATACTTACAACTTAAAGATAATATTCTCCTTGAAACTTCATATAAAATTACAATTGTTTTAGATTCTAAGCCCTCAGACTTACACATATATGTATTGAATTTATGTCTTTCCTTTTTAAAGGCTGAAAATTACTGTTAATTTTTTCAGTGATGCTTAACAAACAAAAAGAAAAAACTTCTTTTACTAAAATGTTCATAAAAAATGCAATGTTCATCCTGTTGGAAAAAAAAACAAATAGAAAGCTGATTTAGTAACGAAGAGAATGAAGTATTAGACATACATGTAGTCTTTACCAATTGTCTGCCAAATTGATTTAAATTCTATGATTGGTCAAAATTCTAAAAAAATACATTGAATCGTCATTGTGAGTAGGTCAAAGAATTAAATTAATTTTGCTGCTTATAAAAATCTCCTTTTCACTTTTTTATATTATTAAACTGAATTGCTATTTATCTCTGAATGTTGTGACTCCTTCAGGATGTTTTGAGCAGTTTATATATATATGTGTGTGTCTAGAATTGTAATAACAATAAGTAAAAATAATAACTTTTAAAAATAAAAAATAATAATAATAACTTATGAAAATAATTGAAACTAATTCTGAATTTTATAAATGTTGTTGCTACTAATCGATATTTATGTTATAAACACTAAATATCAATATTGTGTAAAAGTGTATTTGTTTGTTTGTTACTTTATAACTCAACAAATATTGCATCAATCTTGAAGAATCTTGCATGATTTTCTTTTTTTTTTTTTTGTATAGAATTTTACTAGCGTATAAATCTTTGTTTTAATTGTTTTAAAAAGATTTGATTTGCAATATAAAAATATGTGGAAAATCTATATTGCAATTGTTTTTGAATAATCTAAAAAACTAAAAAGAGGATAGTATTGATTAAAAGATTAGTTGCAAACTTTTTAAATGAAAAGTATAGTTCTTGATAAAGCAAGGTAAAATTTGATTTTGCAAATATATTTTAAATTAATTAATTTGCATTTGTAACAATGTATTTAATTTCTCATTTGAATAATGACAATGTAAATCAGTTATACTAATGAATTTGATAAATTTTTAGGATTTCAATTTAAATCTATATTGAATTAAACACGTGTTAAAGTAAAATTTGAAATGACACCAGTATTATAGAATTTGATAAATTTGTAGAATGTCAATTTAAATATATTTGACATGGTAAAAAGTAAATTTTAAAATGCTGTTGGTACAATAAATGAAAAACAGAATTTGATTAACTTTTACCATTTCCCTTTCAGTATATTGTCACATGATAAAGTAAGATGTGGCCTGCGTATTGGAATACTAGAGAAATAAAGAGATACTCATTTTTTGCGATCCTGGTAAAATTTCATTGGATAAATATATTTTATATTATTTAAACTTTGTTTGGACCACATATCTAATTTCTCACTTGTATATATTACAATGACATGAAAATTTTATAACCATTTTAAAAATTATTACATAAATATAAAATAATTTATTTTAAAATTATTGTTTATTATATTTAATAAAAATTGTATTTTTTGTGATACTGATTTAACTCTTTGAATCCTGAGCAGGCATCTTGAATTTAAAAAAATAATTGCAACAAGTATAATTTAAAACATATATTCTGTTTGAATACAATAAATATAAAAGTATATACATTTTTAGAACCAGCAATTATGAAAGAATATAATAAAGCTGATAAAATAATTATTACCTCAAAAAAAATTAAGAAAAAAAAGATTTTTAACACTTTTAAACATCTTTATTTTTACATTGGTTCACAAATTCTAAATTTTGAAAGCCAAATGTTAAAATGGCAATTCCATAGACAACTTTATCACATCCGTCTCAAAATGCTGAAAAAAAAAGATATATAATATGTCTTACCTGAGATAATTTTTCTATGCAAAAATTGCGAAAACAGTACGATTGGTAACTTCCATTTTTAGTAGCTGACCCAGATATTCTTCTTTTATAACAGAGTATATGTTAGAAATGTTTGGTTATCCTTCCATGCAAGTATCTGTTAGAAATGTGTTTGGTTTTTAGTGGGGAAAAAAAATAACAGGAATAATTTGCAAGATATTGAGGACTTTAGTAAATTGTAATGTAATGTATAGTATATTATAATATTATATATTACTTTATTGTATTAATTACATTAGTGAAAAATGGTGTATGACCTAAAGTGTGTGTTCTTTTCAAGTAAATAAAATGTACTCAAAAAATAAATATCAAACAAAAATTTCTCCAAGATAAAATGAACAAAAAAAATCAATAAACATCAAAATAAACAAATTTATTAAGAGCACTGATTATATATATGTGTGGGAGATGAAATATGAGATTGGATGGCTGAGGGTATATGATGAGTCTGGATGTGCATGTTTTTATATCATTCAAACGTATTGTCTAAAATTCTATCTTATATATATATATTGTTTTCTACACACATATATATATATATATCAAATTCCATCGTATATATATTCTTTTCTGCATTTATATATATAATTCTATCTTATATTTAGAACAGGCCTTAATAGTAATACAACTGGGATAGTCTTTTAATAAAATAAAAAGAGCTGAACTAAAAATAAAATGGGATAAACCACTAAACATCACATGATCACCATTTCTTATGCTACCACATAACAGCTATTAAAACAGGCAAAACTCCATATAGTAGTGCCATTCAGTGCCAGTAATCAATGGATGCCAGAAGGCTTGTGCATAAAATCCCCATCCAGTGCCTACTCATCCAATATCCCAGTTATGTGCTAGCATAAGAAATGGTGATCATGTGATATTTAGTGGTTTAACACCAATCCTGCCTAATAGAATAGTGGTGGCTATGGCATCAAAATGTATGGGTACTGAACTGAGTTCAGACCCATATGACTATATAAACTATTGAGCTTAGATTGAAAATATTATTGCATTTTCAATTTTATTCTCATAGTTTTGTAGTTAAGTAGAGATAAAAGGTGGCTGCTGGAGGGTTGCATTAGATCCTGAGATCTAGGTGCAGTGCTCTCAGATCCAAAGCTCCTCACTGACGAAAGCCACAAGCCAGAAACTAGTCTGGGGATATTGGATGAGTAAGCACTAGATGTGGATTTTATGCACAAGCTTTCTGGCATCCATTGATTACTGACACTGAGTGGCACTACTGTATGGAGAGTTTTGACTGTTTTAATAAGTTATGTGCTAGCATAAGAAGTGGTGCTCATGTGATGTTTAATGATGTAATATCAATACTGCCTAATAGGATAGTGGCGCCATGATTGTTAAAAAGCCAAAGACACCAAAATGTATGGGTACTGAACTGAGTTCAGACCTATATAACTATATAAGCTATTGAGTTTAGATTGAAAATATTGTGTTTTCAATTTTATTCCCAGTTTTGTAGTTAAGTAGAGATAAAAGGTGGCTGCTGGAGGGTTGCATTAGATCCTAAGATCTAGGTGCAGTGCTCCCAGATCCAAAGCTCCTCACTGACGTAGGCCACAAACCAGAAACTAGTCTGGGGATATTGGATGAGTAGGCACTAGATGGAAATTTTATGCACAAGCCTTCTGGCATCCATTCATTACTGGCTCTGAGTGGCACTACTGTATGGAGAGTTTTGCCTGTTTTAATTAATGAAATGGGATAGATATTAAGGAAAAAAATTTAAGATAAATATAATTAATGCAAATCAGATATGGAAATTATTTTTAAAAAATGTTTAACAAGCTTCAGTAGTGACAGAAGATTATAAAAGAGTAAGTGTAAGTATTTACATAACAACAAGTGTGTAGAAATCTAATTAAGGTATAAAGCTAAATAATGTGGCTAGATAGAGAAATTTTGAGTAAGAGATGGCTTTGGTTTAATATAATAAAATAAAATAGTTTGGATGGGAAAAATAGACTTTTGAAAATGGATTGTTAAAAAAAATAATAGTGAATTGTTAATAAAGAAAAATATAATGATGAGAACATCAGAGACAGCAAGCTTTTGCCTACATTAATTGAGAATAATATTTGATACATAAAATAAACAGTTCACTAACAAAGGAAGAAGTTGTTTAAACAATAGATAAGATAAAATTTAGAAAAATTATGGGAGAAATGAGTTTGTAAAAATTAATTGTTTGTAAAATACATTCTGATTCTATTAAAATGCTTAAATGCATTAAAACATTTAATTGAAAACAATGTGCTTAATTTTACATTGACGATAAAATGTTCAGAGTTTTTCAGAATTGTATTTCTGATAAATTAGATATCTTTTCATCTGCAATGAACAGTTTGGATTTAGTCTTAATATATATACTTTTTTAAAAAAAGGAAGAAAATTTAATATTATTGTTAAGGTTTTGAATAAAATGAATTGGATCTTTTTGTTGGATATTTTGTAGAAAATAAATATAGATTGTAAGAGAAATGATTAAATGAAAATCTGTATAAGAATTGAAAAATATTTCTGTGCTTAAATATTTTCTTTCAGGAGAAATAAATAGAATAAGAAAATGATATTTTTGTTCTGTTTTGAAAATTGGTTATACAAGCTAATAAATGAATAGTACCTTGATAAGGATGCATTGAAACAATAGGAGGAGATGGTTAAGGCAATATTTTCAGATAATGAGGATGAAATCAATAGAATGTGCAATAGGATAGATGGAATTTATATTAAACTTGAGATGTGTATAAATGCAATTAAAACAACAAAAATATTTGGAATATATAAATGTTATGATTAATATTCGTTAAAGAGGTTATAGAGCAGTATACTTTTTAATATTTGAAAAAGTGATTAACTGATCATTGAGTTAGTGATAAGGAAATTGATATGATATTTGCAAAGTTGAAAGATTTTTCGGTAATAGTATGAATACTGAACCCTACCACTTGATGGCATTTTTCAGACAATGCACATCAATATACCATTTTAGCAGCCTAACTTACGGCTAACACTACAGCAATGTTGTTTAGAGCCGTAACAGACTGCCTAGAGGGCTATGCATCCTATGATTACATAACGAAATACTACGCCCATTGACTTGCAACAGTATTCCTCAAGTGAGTGCAATTCAACTCTCGCTTACGGTCTGATTTGATGGCGGCCATATTTGAAGGATGCGAAACTATCAAAAAATTCATTGTGGACAAATTTTGAGAAAGTGTAGTGGATTTAGTATTACATATTAAGAATTGTCAGGCGGTCACGCACGCTTCCCTATGATTTTGAACTGCACACAACCTGAAAAGGTTAGGGCTTTCAGCAGAGTTCTGTTGAGTTCACACGCAAATGCACGTTTACGCATGAATCCGTGCGAGAACAGTAAAATGTCGCCGGCAAGTGTTCAAAATTGGTTGAAGGGGGAGTGAATTGCCAGCCACAGAAGTTGGCACTGTTGTGTTTTTTCAGAAAGAGAACATCTGCCAGATGCGATGTGTTTGCGGGACGAGGAGCATAGTTTTAGTCAACTGCAGGATCTGGGGATTTCGTTGCCACTCCTGCAAGCATAGCTGGGGTCTACGTAAGGGAAGTTGGTTGGATGACTCCAAAATCCCGGTACTTACAGCTTTGAGACTCATCTCCTATTGGAATCAAACAAACCATAATTCCCCGCCCCCCTAAAAAAAAGTTTTTTAAAAACAAACTGTTTAATTAAGGCTTTTTGAAAAAAGCCCAAAAAATAAAGGAAGAACTTTTCACTATCATATAAAGATTTCGATAGCGTAAATATTTTTTTTTTTTTACCTCATAATAAAATAAAAGACGATAATTAAAAATCAAACCAGCTCTCCTCCACCCTTTAAAAACCAACTGTTGTTTTATTAAAAATGAATTGATTAATAAGGCTCCCCCCCCCCAAAAAAAAAAAAAGAAAGCTCAAAATCAATCAAAGTCGATAATGAAAAAAGTCAATAATTTAAAAGCAAACCAACCTCCCTCCAATAATTCATATATTTTGTTAATCTATCTTTTTGTTTATGTATTCTATATTCAAATTCATTTAAAATTAATATGCGAAGTTGCCAGTACATTGGCAAAAGATACTAAAAGATGAGAATTAAAATTCAAACCAACCCCTCTCCACCCTCTAAAAACCAACTGTTAGTTTATTAATTAAAACTGAATTGTTTAATTAAGGCTTTAATTAAAAAAGAAGCTGAAAATCCAAAAAAAGGCAATAATTGATAAGCATACCAACCCCCCTCTACCATCTAAAAACAAAGTGTTTGTTTATTAAAAAGTCAAAAAAAAAAAAAAATCGTACGAGTTTGATGTAAAGAAACCAATAATTCAAAATCAAAAAAAAAAAAAATCGATAACTTAAAAGCAACCCCCCCCCCCCCGCCCTAAAACATAAAAAACAAAGTGTTTGTTTCTTAAAAACGCAAAAAAAAAAAACCATACGAGTTTTATGTATAGAAAGGAAAAAAAAAATTTTTTTTTACCGTAGTATTCTGTAAAGAAAAAAACCCGACAGCCCATGAAACTGTATATTGATGTGCATTGGGCAAAAAAGAGTGCCATCAAACGGTAGGGTTCAGTATTCATACTATTACTGCTTTTTCTATGCCTATTTATTTGTCTGAAGGTTTGTAATGATGGTATATTATTAGATGTGATATGTTGGACTATTTCCATCATCTATAAGTGATTGTTGAATGTATAGAAAATTTTCACCTTCATTTAAACTTTCCAAATACAAACACTTGTTAGTAACACACAAATAGACAACACAGGTTAGTAATTATACAATGTTTCGAATAGTATTATTCTCCACTGTTCTTCAGGTCCTTGCTGGCCTATATGCACAGTGACAATATTCACTTAGAAGTTGAACTCACACTTTTAGATTTTCGAAACATTGTGTAATTACTAACCTGTTGTCTATTTGTATGTTACTAACAAGTTGTTTGTATTTGGAAAGTTTAAATAAAGTTTTAAATTTTCTATACATTCAACTTTCACTCATAGATGATGGAAATAGTCTAACATATCATATCTAATTATTCTATGGTTCTTTGAAATTAGTTCTATGACTGAAGCTTGTAAAACAAAATATTCTCCAAATTGTTGCTTGGGCAGTCAGAAAAGAAAAAGATTAGAGCTTCTGAAGATGGGAATTGAAGTAGAATGGGAAGTATAAGTTAGAAGGACTAGCTTGAAACCTCTACAAAAGAAAAAACAAAATATTGAAGAAAGAAGAGTAATAGGAGCTGGATTGATAGGGGAGTTATAAAGTTATTGAAAATTTTTTATGGAGAACAAGAACAGAATGAGAATTGATATATAAATATAAGGAAAGAATAGCTTATGAAGAACATAAGTGAAGTGCTTGGTGAAAGTTATTTGGTTGATGTTCAGGACCAGTCTTACAGATTACTGAGTAAATAAAATTAATTCAGAAGAGAATTGTCAACTCTATAAAAAAAAAACATGAAGTAGAATATAACAAAAAATTTCACACCAAGGTAACATCACTAAACTGCATTCTAGATTATAAAAATACTGGATATCAAAAATAAAATAAAAATGGAAACTTTAACAGGACAATTGAATTTGCAACATTTTCTTGAGATGTCTTAGTGGCAAAAGATGAGAATCTAACTCTACTTTATTATAATGTATCTTAAGTAACTTTAGATAAACTTAATTGTAAAAAAATGTTATATTAAACTAGCATCTTTGAAGAAGTTATAAAGTTGAATTATTCACATCAGTCCACTTTGTGTTATAGTATATCTTCATTGTGTGCAATATTTATAGCAGAATTCATGATAATAAATTTGTCCATTATACAACCAGATTTTCAGTCTCGTCTAGTAAGGTACTAAGTTAGATTGGAATTTTGGTTATTTTACAATAAGAATATCTTAATGTATGATAAGGATTTCTGTTAATGGTTGTACAAAAGATGAAAATGAATCTATATAATATATTGCTTTCTTTAGCTAAAATTATCTTTTAAGATTTGTTTTAAATCCAACTATAGTATTTATACATATAGCTCTATATAAGTTTATAATAGACCAAATGGTTTGTTTTAAAAAAAAATTAAATAGTAATATTTATTATAACTATTACTTTATTTTTAGGATATCCTAATAAAGAAGCTGCTCATGTTGCCCTACATACAGTTAGAAGTTGGTTAGAGAAAGATAATAATTATGAATTAGTAAGTAAAAAATATTAAAAATAAATTTTTTTAATTTTAAAACTATATATTAAAGTATTTAATTAAAATTATCTCAATTATAATAAATGATCCATTATGTACACAAATAATTTTTACAATTTTGACAACATCTTTCAAATCCAGTTAAAAAGTTTTATCTATTGACAGAAAATTTATAACTATCTAATATGAGCTCCATTATTTACATAATATTCCAATTCTTATGATGTATGATAAAGAAAATCCAATTGCTTTGATTGTACTTCAAATTGTCTTTGTTAGTAAACATTTACAAGTCAATTATTTTAGACTTATTTAGTTGATATAATATTTACTTTTACCTTATTATATTTGCTATTCATAATTCTATGAGTAAACTTTAGTCTTAGTATTCTTATGGCAGTTTTTTTCAATTTGGACAAATTATTATTATTTCAAAATTATATTTATGATTTTTTAATCCATAATATATAATAATTTAAGTTTTGCATCATGATTCCATCATCAATTATTTTAATAAAAAAATTAAATTTGAATTCTTGAAACAAAACACTAAATTATATATATTATGTTGAAATGTAAAATAAATATTTATTGAAGTTTTTAAAATATATATATATATATATTGTAATGATCAATCAAGTTATGTTTATCTTATTTATATTTATTTAATTGACTCTGGCGCATATTTTTTTATACATATATATTTAAATAAGATATGATACTATTTCTTTAATATGATGATGATAACCACTACACAGCCACTTATTAGCCATACCTGGCTAGATCATGTAGAACATAAGATACTCCTGATGAAATGTATGTGGGATGAATATGCAGACCAGATAATAGTACATATAAAAATGTTAACTTACTATTTAAACCAATAATAAAATAATTATCAGACAAGTATAATTTTCTCTCTTTTTTTTAAAATTCATTTCTCCAATTTCTCTTCTTTTTTTTTTTACTTTACACACACGATGGGAACAATAGCTATTTATAAAGTACCCCATAGTTATTCTAAGAAATATTAAAACATTAATTTTTCAATTAAGTCTTATAATACAACATTATTATTATTTCTTGTAATGAACACATTTGCCACAAAGTAAATCCCTAAACTTTCATGTATTCCAAATATAATCATAAATGTAGCCGACTCTCACAAATAATGCATTTATTTATATCATAATCTTCTTGATCGCATAGTCACACTCATATTATAATTTTAATGAATACTTTTTTCTTACAATGATAACACTAGAGAGTGACCACTTTAGATCCGAATTTTGATTTACAATAATGCAATCCAATTATGTGAGATGGGTTTTTTTTTAATCTAACTTCCATTTAATAGTAATACTCCTTAATTAACAGGTAATTCTTTGAATCTGATTCCAAACTTACAAAACAAAACCATGAAAAAGTCCAACATATAGATATAAGATAATAAACTATTTAACATTGTCAGTAGCTGTGTTTAAGTGCTATGAATATGACCTAGGTTGAAAGCATTGCTCTGCTGCTTATTATTTAAAGTCTAAATAAATTAGTCTTTTCTTTGGAAATGAATAAACACTTATAGAATTATATAATAAAAGAAAAGAAGTAAAAATTGTTATAGATTTAATAGTGATCTTGTAATTGCATATACATAATGAGTTGTAACATTACAAAATTTAACTCAAAGTAATCAAAAAGAGGGCTTATTTACATACAAATGGACTTAATCTAATTTCAAAATAAATCTTTAATGTAATACCAATAATTTTATTACAGTCATCTTTTTTTTCTTTAATACTTGCACTCTTCTAGTTATTAATCTGATAATTTTATATAAAAGAAAACCCTTTTATTTAAAATGTTAACAAATTATAACCTATATATATATATAGAGAGAGAGTAAGTGTACAAAATAGGCAAATTTTTCTTCTTTTTTTTTTTTTGTATAATTTTTTTTTTTTTTAACTTAAGTTGTTTTAAAATTCAACTAACTTTTTTATTTTATTTAAACTTTTGCTTACTATTTTAATAAAATATTGTTTGTTAGTATTAAATATAAACTAAACTAAAACTTAAATGATTAATATATGAAGATAACAGTCTAAACAGTTTTTTTTTTTTTTACTTACAAAGCAAAAGTTCTACAGTTGCAGTTTGATTTCTCTTGCAATGGTAAATATTAATTGATTCCAATTGTAAGTTGCCATAATGTTCTTTAACAATTTCCTGTCTTTGAAATTTGAAGTTTAAGCATTGATTCTTCATTTTAATTAGATTCGTTTGAAAAAATAGTGTGGTCAAGTTCCTGGGGTCCAGGGTAAATTTCAGCAGTTGGCAGTTTTTCCTCTGTTTTCCTTAGTCAACCTAATGAAGGTTCGATGTACCTTGAATAAAGTGAGAATTCATATTGACTGCTTTCAAGAAACTATCCTATATAAGTTTTTGACATCTTGTGTTTATTAACACCCTTGAATCTTATTTTTCATAGGCTTTGATAATCTTGTTTTTAACATCTTTAAGGTTTTATTTTATTTTGATTACATGAATTTCAAAAACACTTTCATTATTTAATTGATTGTACTTGCACTACACTAATTATTAAGTTTCCCCAAAACAATCTTAAAATCTATTTTTAATTAAGTTGTTTTGCAATACATTCTTTGATAAGAGTGTTTTAACAATTTATATAATTTATATTTTTTTAATTTAAACATTTTTTTAAACAAACCTATTAGATTATTACTATTACATTTAATACTTTTTTTTTTTGCCTTTGAACTTCTCTATTTAGAAGTCCTTACAATTTTGAGCCAACTCACAACAATATGGAAGACCCATGGCTGTTAATCCAGAATGCCAACAGCTAATTAGTTATCATATGTAATTCACATTACCACAGCCCATATTTAAATAAACCAGTTTCCATTTAGTATCTGAGTAACAGATTGCTGATATTCTATTAGCTTATTTAAGTATTGGTTGTGGTAACATTAGATATATTGAAATGAGTAATGTATTATTCATTTCCGTGATGATCATATGTGAGTGATTTTAAAAATAAAAAAAATTTAAAACTCTTGTCAAAAAAATTAATAAAAAACAAACAAACTGGAACTGGCTGTTTTAAACAGAAAGAAATAGTGCAGAAATTTTTAATCTTGTAATAAATTATCAAAAATGAATCAAATTTAATTAGTTTATGATAAAAATATAGAACAGATTAATATTTTTAAATATTTGACTAGAGTGAAATTTGGATGGCTAAATAAGTTTTTAATAAAAATTGGAAATTATTTTGTGGTCTATTGAAATTAGATTCAAGAAAGTGGCTTGTTAAATGTTTTATTTTAGGTGTCACATTATATGAAATTAGGGGTAGAGATAATTAGGAAAAAAAAAAAAGATTGGAGGCATTTGAGATGCAGAGTTAGAGAAGGGTAAAATAAATAAAAAAATAAGATCAGGAATACAGAACTATTAAAAAGAATGGACTTAAAAATTAGATTGATCTAGTTATGTATTTAGAAGCAGTGTCATTATTTTGGAAAAAAATAGAGTTATGTGGAGAATAGAAGAAAAAAACTGATTGATGATTTTAAAGAGGGTTAATAGCTATTTGAAGAATAAAGATCAATAGGCACTGGGAGATAGTTTGATTTGGTATGTTAAACCTACATTTTGGCTCATAATAAATTTAATTTAAATTTTTTCTTTTGCAAAATTAAAATATATATATATCTGATAGGATTTTATTTAAAAAAATATGTGCCTGATTTTTCTTTGGTAATATCTATTGATATATTTTGAATAATTTATATTTTCAAGTTTTATCTGCTCTGAAAATTTTTTTTTTGATATAGTGATTATTTGAGTCATCATCATAACTTATAATATAATTTATGATTAGTTTTGTTCAATTCACTTTAAGTTTTTTTTTTTTGCTTATTTGTAAACTTTTACAGTATATATTTCTATTCCAAGTTGTCAATTTATTTATTTTGTTTTTAATTTTTCTAAAATTTATTAGTAATCCTTTTTTTAAAAAATTTCATCTTAGTCTATATTTAATCTTTTTGTTCATCATTTTATTTTTATTTTTCAATTCAATATTTATTACTTTTTTTTTAGCATTTTATTTATATTCTCTTATAATTTTGCTAAAATTATTTTGTAATGATAATTGTATTTAGGAAATATATATATATATATTTTCTGTAGTTTTCCAATTGTTGAAACATTATTTCAAGTCTTATTTTAACATTGCAGAGAAATAATTATATTTATTTTAAAATAATTGAATATAGAATCTTTATTAAATTCAAAATATTTCTTTTTCGCAAAGCAAATTACAAAATATTTATAATTCCAAATTATATTTGAAGTAAGAGTGTTTTAGAAGAAATTGTTTTTATATTTTGATGAATGAGATGTTAACTTATTGACAGTTCAACTTAAGGAATGAATAAATTCTCAATTTTTTAAAAAAATAAAAAAGAATTCTAAAAAGGACAACAATCTAATTAATTTGAAGAGTGAAATGTCTCAGTTAAATGATTTTAATAGCAAAAACTTAGAAAGAATTATTACAATGACATTATGCGAATGCCAAATTAGAAGAAAAAAATATTTTTTGGGGAAAAAAAAGATAATTATACAATTTTTTAGAATTTTAAAAAATAATATTTAAATAATAAAATGTTTTGTAAAAATAACTTCCATAATCTAGCTAAGTATGCTATGAAATAATGCAATAATTATTTTATTTATAGGTAGATCGCATTATCTTTTGCTTATTTTTGAAAGTAGATGTTGACTGGTATCATCGTTTGCTTCCTTTATATTTTCCTTTGGAGCCTACAGAATCAGATAATAGCAGTTCAGGTAAGAATTAGTTTTTTTTAATGAACATAAAATCAATTTTTTTTACCAAATGGTAACATAAGTCAAAAGTTATATTTTATATATGTGGAGAATATTTAAGTAGTTTATCAACTAATTTTTATTACTAATGTTATATTTTTGCTTGCAAAATAAAAATTAATTCCTTAATATTTTTACTAATATTTTTTTAAAAAAAAAAACCAAAAAAAGAAGGTGCAGGGGATAAATTTCACAGAACTGATAATCATATATTTTTATTGCTTTTACATTATAGTTAATATTGCTTAAAGTTTAGTTTTCAAATATTTTGTCGCAACAAAAAATTAGAACATTTAATGAATGAAATACAGAAACTTTAAAGAAATACATACACTTAATCGACTAAATATTTTTGAACTGAAATGGCACTACCTACACCAATACTGATCAGGATATTTATAAAGAGAAAATTTAAGAAAATACAATAGGATTTTGATTATCCAATGTAATCATATAATTTAGATAATGAAACATATAGAATAATATCCACTTTTTATAAAACAAGATGGTAATTACTATCTAAAGTATTATAAAAATTAATGATGCATTGAATGATTTGTAAGTAATAAAACATTTCGATAAAGCAGTCTAATCTCATGCTTCAGTTAGTGCTTAGAATCCATTCTGCAAATTGATTATTAAGCAAAACAAGTAAATGTAATATATTATAATTTTTATTTAATAAATGTAAAATATTTATAAACTATTATCCATTATTTTACTTTAAATAAGAGGACCGAATTTTCTAATCTCTTCCTATTCCTTTTTTATATTATTTAATTCACTTTAAATAGAGTGAATAATTGGAAAAAAGTAATCAGTAATCAGAATTTTTATTAATTAAAAAAACTAATTGATTTTAGAATAGTCATTATTATTATTTTTTTTATTAATTTTTAATGTACTTGTGAAAATATGAAGTTTTGAATAATTTGTATTTCATAAAACATTAAAAAAAAACAAATTATTGTATTATGAACTTCAGTAGGTCACAACACTTTTTTTTTTTAAATATAAAAGTAAAATTTATTTTTTTAATCACAAATTTATTAAAAAAATTTAGTTAATTATAATTAAGTTAAAACTTGATAATAATTAAAATGTAGTAAAACTTTTCTCAAACTTTTAAAAATATTTTGACAATATTTTGATAACAATATTAAATCAACTCTTTCCCTACTTTTTTTTATATTCATCTTCTAATATTTGCATTTTTATATTGTTACATGTCTTAATTCATTGTTTAAATAGCTTTTACTTATCTTTAATATTAAAAAATTTTAATTTTTTTCTTTACCATATTTTTCTTCTTAGATAGCTTTTTCTTACTATTTTACTTTTTTCATAATATGATGATTTAAAAATTATTTTTTTTGAATAGTATATATTTTATCATTTATGCTCTTACTATTTGATTTTTTTATCCAATAAACTAAATTTTGATTCAAATCTATATCAGTTCTTAAAAAAGCACATGCTCTTAGTACTAATTCTAAATTTATTTTAAATTGATATAATTCAATTGAATTTACATTTGCCATTTTCTATTCACTTTTTTGTGGCAAAAAAAATAAATTATAATTAGTAGATAAATTAGAAAAATTAATAAATGATTTCCAATCAAAAATGGTTAGTAATGATTACCAATTTAGAATAGTTACTTCTTCAATTTTTTGCATAATTCTGTTTTTATGTATTTTGAATTTGACTTCATTGACAGCTTCTTCAGATATTTTAATATATTTTTATATATTTTTTTGAAAGTCAATCATTGAATGAAAGTTCACTGAAGCAAAATTTGTTTTGTCATTGAGCTATACCTTTAATTGGTTTTTCATTTCAATTATTGAATCTTCGTGCTTATTTATGTTGACAACTTTCTTATTAATTTTTCTTTTGCTTGTTTTTTTTTCGTTTATGGTTATATTTATAAATTGAGAGTGCAAAACCATATTCATGTGCAACATCATAGATCAATTTTGCTCACATTCATATTTATGCATCTTTTTCCCCCCCTTTCTAATAATAGTTATACTTTGGGATTTTTTTTTTTCAGGACACATGTACCATTAGTGATAGTGCAGAATGTAAAAACATTTTTTAACAAATATAAATAAGCACTATAATATATCACAAATAATATTCACTAAATATAAAACATACAGGAATTGAAAACTGTTATTTTATAAATCAGATATTTTGCACATAATGTATATTGGAAACTTTCTATGTAAGTCTAGATTTTTCTTGTGTTGAGAGACATCTTTATATATTTTTAATTGTTTATTTCAGGAAATATATTTAACAGTATTTTTTTAAAAAATAAAATGGAAATACTCAAGTTTTTTAATATTTTCCAGTAGATGAAAATAGTTATGTGAGTTTTTTATTTTTACTTTTTTGTAGCAAAGAAATCTTGTTTTTAAACATTTATATGTAGGTAATATGGAAAATAAATATATTGCAGCCAACTATAGTAATTTTAATTTTTGCTATCTATCATTTACTGAATTGCTAAATATAAAATATTTTTAATCTTGATTCTACGATTATATTTACTTTCTCTAGGATTTACTGCAGAGTAATAATTTTTATTTTCCTTTTTTTTTCTGCAATCTTTGCATTTTTTTTGATTTTGATATGATCTAAAATATTTGACCTTTTTTTTGTCCTGACTGTAAATTCTTTATATTGTTTTTGGGTTATTCATATTTTTTAATGTTGCACATATGTTTTTATATATTTTTTAATTTTAAGATTTTTGGATTCTACTAGTATTTGGATTGATATTTATGGGCTTAGTCAATTTTAATTTTCCTTATTCTAATATTTTCTGCTATATCTTCAAAACCTTCTATTAAAATATTTCAGAATCATTTTTTTTTTTTTTACTTTCCCATTCAGATTGAATATTTTTTCCCTCAAATCTAACACTTTTAAGTTCCTTAGCTAGCCATTCCATATTTATGATATTGTAATAATATTATTGGATTAAAAAGATATTATGATAATAATTGAATAATACATTTTTACTTTAATATAAACTTTCTATGACATTAAATTTTCCATATATGATTGGAAACTAAATAAGTATTAAATGTAAATGTTAATTAATAATTATTTAGTTTAATGTGGCAGATATTGTTAAACACTTGAGAATAAAACAAGTTTAATCTGCTTTGTATGCAGATATTTTTAACTACTTCTTTGTTGGGCCATATATGTATTGAATGTCATGGTCATGGTGAAAAAGTCAAAATCTAGAAATCAATCCATTGAGTCTTGTTTGCTAATATATAAATTGAAAACTTAATTCAAATCATTCTAAGGAAAGTTTTTTTTTTTTCATTCATCATGTTATTCTTTGAAATGTCAAAAAAGCAATTAAAATATAATCATATCTGCTTATTTTTGATAATCTAAAAAAAAAAAATTGCTTTCTTGATTTCATCAGGCTTATTTATGATTTTTAATGTGCTACATACTTTTTTTTTCTCTCATGATTGACTCATTTTGGAAAATAGTTCTAAATTAGAGTTTTTGCTCTTAAAAGTAATATCAGTCAAGTTTAAAGTGTTAATGACTTCACAAATTGCATTCAAAAATGAGATTATAAAAGCCAATAAAAATTTTCAAAATGAAAAAGTTCTAAATTTGAACATACAAGCAAAAAATCTATTTTCAATTGTTTATTTATAAAATCCAAACAGAAATAATCTCATTCCCTGTAAGCTTCTTTACATCTTAATTTTCATGAAAGAAATGTTGCACGACTTCATATAAAACATATTCTGTACCAAGAATTAAATATATTACTTTTTATAAGTTGTTGAATATTAAACAATAAAAGTTTTTCTGTGATAGATGTGTATTGTATACAGATGATACATGTAGATTGTGTGTAAATCTGTAGAACTGTTTTACGTGCCAAAGCTGAGGTGAGAAAATATAACAAGGATAATTTATAGGATATAATAGCAATTTTAATAAATGGTCAATTAGTAAACAGTAGAATTGAAACTATAACAATTCAGTGAAATGAATATGTAGAACTTTTTGCTGTACCAAGTAAAATTAATGATATTTTAAATATTAAATGTGAAGAAATATTAAGTAGTTGGGTTTCACTAAATAAAATGGTTTTTTTCTATTTTCATAGCAACTAAGTGAATTTTTTTTTTTTTTTACATATTATTTATTTTAACAATGGCTTTGAAGCAATTAATTTATTGAAATAAAATGCAAAGTAAACTGAAATTATTCATTACAGAAACTATCAGTGTTCACTATTAAAAAGTTTTAATATTTTATTTGTGAAAAGCAAAGATTCAATTTTTTAACCAATAATGTGTTAATAAATGCAAATAATGTCTGGAAAATTTAATTATATAAAAGCATAAAACACATATATAAGAAGTTAACTTTTATTTATGGTCACTTGCCCAAACTTTTAAGACTAATAGGACCTAGTTAAGGTTCAGTTTCCTCATTAATTTCGTTAAAAAAAGAATATCCTTGATTATTGTTTCTTATTTTGTTACTAATTTTTGTTATAATCATTATGGTAACAATTTAGAAGTACAGTTTATCTTCATTTTTTTTTTTTAAATAATGATTTTCTAATGGTTTTAAAAACTTATTTGTTAAAGAAAACAAATACATTCCAAAAACTTTGAACATCATTTTTATCATTCCTGAATTTTTTTACTTTTTGCAAGAATTAGATTTCATATTCATGAAATGAGCCAAATGACTTCAAATGAGTATGCAGCTTTTGAAATATTTTTTTCCAGAATCCATATATTAAATGGAAAATTGGAAGAGCTCTTAAATTAAAAACAGCTAAGTATTGAAGATTTTGGACAATGCTTTCAGTATTTATATTTGTTCACTAGTTTTTGAAAATAAAATTTTACTCATAGTTCTTTTTATCTAAGAGTTGATAATATAGTGTGAAGTGCACAAGTATGATTCAAGTTATTAAACTCCATAATATAAGATACAACATTGTTTAATTAAACCAATACTTCAAAAAATAAAATTTTATTTTCTACAATACTTTTTTTGTTTTCACGACAAGGTTTACAATATTTTATAACAGTCAGAATGTAATCACTCTTTTAAATCAATAAATATTTAAATTTTTTATTGCCATATTAATTAATTATATAAAGAAATATCACATGTTTTCTTTCATCATGAAAGTGAAAACACTTTTTTCTGTAAAGCAATGTAAATGTATTGGATAGCATTCATTTTTAATACTGTATTAATTTGTCTATATTAAAAATTTGCATTCTAAGTTTTTTAATTCTGTAGTTTAGTAATCGCATTGATATCCACACTAATTATTTTTTTTTGTTTGCTTGTTTTTATTTTTACTTTTTTAATGTGACTGCTATCAGTAAAAGCATCATTTTTGAAATTCATCATCATCAGCTTCTAATGCTTTGTTGCTGCAGCCACATCATTCTATCATCTGCCCTTCTTTTCATATTTGCATATGAATTTCATTCAGTTTCATTATGGTTTTATTTTTAACAAAAGATGTTCTTGGTCTAACCTTCAACTTTCTTTTCAAAACTTTGCCCTCCAAAATATTTTGTAGAGAAATTTCATGTTCCAAAATATGTCCTAGAATTTTATTTTTCTCAATTTAATTACGTTTATTTACTTTTCCAATATCCATCAATTTCTGATCATTAGTCTTCTTTTCCATTCAATTTATCAATTTTTTTCTAAGTCCACATTTCCATATGTTTCAATATCATTTACTACTGCTTTTCAACATTCAGACTTTCATCCATGTATCCATATATTCCAAATAATAGTTATAGCAAGTTTCAGTCTATTTTTAATATAAATATGTTAATTTAATTATAAAGTTGTTTTATTTACTTCTTTATTATACTGATTACAGTTGAAAAATAATGTTTTTTTTTTTTTTTTTTACATTTATTAACAGCCAAATAAACTTTATTGATGACAAATTGCTAATTTTATGACATCCATTACTTTAAATATTATTAGAAGTAAAATTTTTAGTATGTAAACACTTTCTAAATATGGTCAACTCCCCCCCCCCCTCCTTTTTTTTTTTTTGTGCAGTTTGTGTATTATTATCAGGACTGGTCTCTTAAGTAAGATGATGTAGTAACAGGCTCAAGTGTCAAATTGAAATAGGCATTAAAATAAGACATATTGAAAATACATTTGTCACCTTTTTGAAATAAAACTAATCTGATCTTATATTTTTTCTCCCACATGTTAGCATAGCTATATTAAAAAAAAATAAGGAAAGAAATAATATAAGCAAAAGTATGCAAGTCGGAATTATTATTTTTTTTGCTAAAAGTCTCAAGCTATTTATTTCTTTCATTCTTATTTATAAATAGTAAGAGATATATTTTTTTTTATAAGAGAATGTAATTTTTTTGGTTTAAATTGATTTGTAATAATAAAGTTCTTGATTTTATTATATGTAATTTGTAATAGCATTCATAGAAAAAAAAGTTATGAGAGACTAGTTTTTTTTTTTTAATTTTGGGTGTTTAGAAAAAAAGCTTTCTTGCTTTAAGAAAGTTATCATATTCTCATAATGTTGATTAATTCAGACCAGCAAAAACTCTGTTTAACAGCATCCCAGAAAATTATGCTGGTAAAATGACTGAGCTAACTTGTAAATTATTAACACAGCTGATATGGAAAACCATGCAATAGCTTAAAATTACATTATGACGGGGCTAACAAAATCTAATTAGTGCACTAGCTAAATAAACAGATGCCAATTTTAAAAGTATCTCATTCCAACCTGCAACAACCAGTAAGGATTTAGAAATAGCATTACCTGTCATTTTTCATATGATTTTTATCAGCTTATTTATGATGAATGCATAATTCAGTCATAACATATTTCTGTCAAGAGAATAACTCAAGAAAAATACATCAAATGAAGTCGTGAACTTTAAAAACTGCCTTATAGATCATTTTTCAAAATTTTAGTCAAGTGTAAAATCAGAATTGTGATGCAATGGTTAAGTTTTTATCTAAAATAAAAGGCCTTTATAAAAGCAAAACTACTACTAATAATATTTATAGCAAATATTAAATTTAATATTAATATTTTCCAAATAATTTTAGCATTTTGTTTTCTCTTTAAATATGTATTTAATTTAATTTTTTTTCTTAACATTTTTTTTTATTTTACAAACGCTAAACCAAATAGAATTTAGAATTAATTTCTCATTCAATTATTAATAGTTAATATTTATTATAACTTTGATATATCTGTTTATTTTTGTTTATATTATTATAGTTAAATAATAATAATTATATGACATAGTTGTATATTGGATATAAGCATATCAGAGTTCATAAGTTAATTTCAATTTAATTAAAATGAATTTTCTCTGGTATGGATACATACCCGCCCAAAATATATTTGTATATTTTATTTTTCTATGTGCTGGATTCATTCTTAAGTACCATATAAAATGTTTTAAATATTATAAATAAATTTTGTTTTATTATCTTTATATTATTGTAAGTCTAGTTATCCATTTATCTTTCATTCCAAACTTAGTTAAATATAGCTATCCACAAACACTCTGTTACGCAGTGCCATGTTTTTCATTTGAACTAGTAAGTGGGTCAATGAAGCAGCTAACATCTAAGAAGCTAGGGGGGATTTGAAACTGACCTATAGATGTTTCTCGTTTTAGAGATGATTACCTAATCTGAACTATGGCAGACATATTTTCAATAAATAAATAGCATCTATAGTGGTAAGGAATAGGTTCACTCTATACTTACACATGTTTGATGGGAATGATCAAACTGCTCATAATTAGTTAGGATATTAAGTTTAAAAATAGTTTGTCATTATTCCTAACACTCATTAATCCCATGATTGAAAACCTCATACATTCTTATAAAGAATTGTACATATCTAAAAAGGAGTAAAACCATAGACCCATTTCAATATATATTTGATGTATATGTTTATTTTTATTTAATCCATATTTTTATCTATTACATTCATTAGTCTATTTTAAAAAGCTTTTTTAATAGTTTTGAAGTGTATCTTTATTAAGGTTTGCCTCAAATGCCAAAATTGATCAGCCCCATTCTAACTTATTATTTGATATTTCAGGCATGAATAAAGTTGAACAGATATAATTATTTTTTACAAATGTTTGCTATATTATCTCATTATTCTGAGTTTTAAAAAAATATGTTAATGAATTAGAAAAGTAAATATTCAATAGATTTCAAAGATATTAGTTATTGGTATTTCATTTTTTATGAAGTGCAGTATAATCCACATTGTGAAAGAGCTGTCACATTATAATAATTTAATGTGTAGATTTACTGATATAAACAAAGTATTATTATTGGTTAATATACATGAAAATGACGAATGCTATAATACTAAACCAAAAAGTATTTTGGTGTGATTGAATTTTTTATAGGAAGCTAATATATATATATATTCTTATACTAACAATTAACTTTATATTATATCTTCCTATATAATTTCTATTTTCTGAATCATTTTACAAATCAGTATTCCAGAATATTTGCCTGATAGTTTGTGATAATACTAGCAATATTAGATGTGATAATATCTTGAACTATTTCCTTTATCTGTAAATGTTGAATGTATAGAAAATTTTAAACTTTTCAAATACAAACAACTTGTTAGTAATAACACATAAATAAACACCATAGGTGTTTGTATTTGAAAAGTTTAAATAAAGTTTAAAATTTTCTATATACATTTAACATTTACTAATAGATGATAAAAATAGCCCAACATATAAATCATGTCCCTCATTCCTAGGAGGCCGTAAAGTCACTAGTCAAGGCAGCAGTTGGTGGCCAAAGATTCTCCTGATTGTGAACCTTGGTTGTCATTTGATGACGACCTTTTATTTAGGTACTTACAACTGCAGATCACTTTCAAGTGAAGGAAGATTGGAAGAAGAACTGTCTCATATTAAATGGGACATTATTGGATTTTTGTGAAGTTAGAAGAAAAAGTGAAGAGGCAATTGATTTAAAAAGTGGATATGTACTCTACTACAAAAGCACAAATATTGGATGTACAAGTAGAGTAGAATTCATTATAAATAAAAAGTGAAAGAACCACATTATGAAGATTGATGGTGTATCAGACAGAGTGGGTAAGGTTAGTTTAGTTATTCAACTTAATAGCAGATACCAAATGCAGATAATTCAGATTTATGCCCCAACAAGATCACATAGTGATGAAGCAGAAGATTTTTATACAAAAGGCTTTTGATCAGAGTAAACAACATTTTAAATATGGAAGACTTTAATGCTAGAATTGGTAAACAAATAAAAGATGAAAGGGTTATAGGTAAATTTGGTTATTGTAATAGAAATCAGAGTGAACATAGATTTGTGGAGTTTGCAGAAGAAGAAAAACTTTTATATTATGAAATTTTTTTTTTGAGAAAAATGTTAAAAGGAAATGAATGTGGAAGGAAATGAATGTGGAAGCATTGAAATGAAGGTGTAGTAGAATTGGATTATATTTTGATTAACAGAAAATACATATTTCAAGATTCCTTAATAAATTTAACATAGGAAGTGATCATCGATTAGTAAGATGTAAAATACATGTTAATGCAAAACTAAAGAGACAAAAATTATTAAGGAAAACAATATTTATAGTTGATATTCCTAATCTTCAAAAACATTCTAATGAATTTAAATTAGAACTTGCAGATCATTTTCAAGTATTAGTAGATTTTGAACATGATTAAGATTTGAATGAAATTAAAAGGAAAATAATTGATACACTTTTAAAAACGGCAACAAAGATAGCTAATGGAAAAAACCAGCAATTGACCAATAAAATTTCTACTGAGACTAGAGAATTTATGAAGAAAAAAAGGAATATGAAGATATATAGAAATGATTAATTAAAAAGGATTGAATATCTTGAATTTTGTAAAATGGTGCATAAAAGAGTTGATAATGATATAAGAAAGTATAATTGTGAACTAGCAAGGAAAGCTGTAGAAGAGAATCAAAGTCTCAAGAGTGCGAAACAATATTTTGGTATTGGTAGGAAATTTATATTTGCAATAAGAAAAAAATATGGGACTATTGCTAAAAAGAGAGAATAAATCATGAAATAGTTAGAAGAATATTATCAAGAATTACAT
Organism: Epiperipatus broadwayi; assembly: GCA_028023455.1. Taxonomy (NCBI): domain Eukaryota; kingdom Metazoa; phylum Onychophora; class Udeonychophora; order Euonychophora; family Peripatidae; genus Epiperipatus; species Epiperipatus broadwayi. Next base: position 220,805 of record JAQFVV010006360.1, on the reverse strand, counting down.
AGTAATAAAGGCAAGTACCTCCTACATCTATTATATCTTCTAAATTGTCCAGGATTTTAAATGAAGAAGTAATCCATGCAATTAAATTTATGAAGAAAGGAAAAGCTCCAGGTAAGAATGGAATTGTATTCAATATATTAAAAGAAGCAGGTGAAGAAATAGAAAAAATTTTTGGAAAAATTATATACCAAAGATCTAAATGATGAAGATGTACCAGATAATGTGAAAAATGCACTATTAATATTTAAAAAAGGTGATAAAGAAGATATTAGAAATTACAGACCTATCAGTTTTATACAAAATTTTTACCCAAGATAATTACAACTCATCTACAAAGAACATTGGATTTCAACCAACCAAAAGAACAAGCTGGATTTAAATGTGGGTTTAATACAGTAAATCATATCCAAGTAAATATTGAGAGAAATTATAAAGAGAACCAATGAATATGAGTTGCCATTATGCTTTGCATTTGTAGATTATAAAAGGCATTTGATTTTATAGGCATTTCTTGAATGATTATATCCACGATACTGTCATATTCTGAGGAATATTTATAAAAATATAACAGCAACAATTAAATTACATAATGATACTAGGAAGGTTAACATTGAGAAGGGTCTAAGACAGGGTGACTCCATATCTCCAAAACTTTTTACATCAGTGCTGCAAGAAATATTTTGTGGATTAAAATGGGAAGCTAAAGAAATAAAAGTAAATGGAGATTATTTAAGTCATTTAGATTTGCAAATAATGCTTCAGAGCTTCAGGAAATGTTGCAAGAGTTATCAGATGAAAGTAGGATTAAAGGTAAATGTTAAAAAGACTAAAGCAATGTTCAATCTTTTCAAAAGATGAAAATAAAGATTGATTATAAGGAGTTAGAAGAAGTTAACAACTATAAATGCCTTGGTCAGATTATTACTACATATGTAAATGTAATGGATGAAATTAATCATAGAATTAAACTTCGATGGAATGCTTTTGGTAGAAATAACTTAAAATGGAGGATGTCTAATGCTCTAATAGTATATTTAGTATTAGCTTAAGATATTGGCTAAGCTAACACAAATTTTGAAAAGAGATCATAAGCTACTAGCAAATATTTTTGCTTATTAAATGTTAGTAGTGGACCATAAAAGTTCACAGCTAAGATCTTGTTTGCTTTTTCTGGAATGATAGGATTTACTGAACTGATGTAACCTTTATTTACTGGCTTGCTCTTTTAAGCATATGTATCAACTTTTGAGTTTCGTTCAAGATGCCTTTATACATTCTAGGCCAGTGAAAACTGTTTTTTAATGTTTGTTCATTTTGATGAGCTAAATAGTACCCATATAAACAATGTACATATTGTATGAATTATTTTTTTTTTATATTTTTGGTATTACTACCCTCCATTCATCTTTGTCATTATTTTATATTTTAAGAGCTGATTGTCTAGTTTAATGTTAAAGATTGTTGGCCTTATGCAGAATTTCCTCTTCAACATTTTAAAAATTGGCATCAGATCTTCATCTAGGGTTTGGAGGTTTTGAAAGTTTAACAAATTGTATATTTTCAATAATTGCTAAAACAATGTTTAAAATGTAGGCATTATCTATTAGTAGTTGTTCTGATCAACATGAGTTTCGACTTAACACATCAGTCACAATGTTTTTGAATCCCTTTCAGTATTTAACTGTATAATTGAATTCTTGTAACAACAGACTCCACCTGACGAGGCGACTCTTGGTTAAATAGCTGTTGTTCAAGAATTCAAGGTTCTTATGATTATTAATCACTATTATCTCTGATTCAAAATGCATTTGTTGAAATTTTTGGAAAGGTTCACACTACTGCTAGTGCTTTTTTCTCAGTGGCCATGTAATTTATTTCTGGACCCTTTATGAGATGACTAATGAAGTAGAGGACTTCTGTTTGGCCATCCTCCTGGATTTGGGACAATGTTACCCCTAATCCATAACCACTGCTATCAGTTTGTATGATAAAGGGTTTGCCCTAAAAATCCAGTTTTAATTTTGGTAAACATGTCATTTTGTTCTTTAGTTCAGCTCCATTTTTCATATTCTCTTATTAATTTTAATAACAGTTCCATGTGATCAGCAAATTTTGGATAGAAATAATTGTAGAAATTGCATAGCCTTAAAAATGATCTGATTTGTTTTTTATTTTTAGGGGTAGGAAAATTTGGTATTGCATTAATCTTGTCTGGATGAGGTCTCATCTCATTATAACCAATTATATGACCTAATAAGACTACTTCATTGCACGCTAATGTATTCTTTTTGAAATTGATTTTTATACCCTTATCATAGCACTCTTGAAAAAATTTTTTAGATCTTGAAGATGTTTTTCAATAGTAGAAGATGTGATGATAGCATTATCTACATAGATAATTTTTATCTGTTTAATCTCAGAAGAAAGGGTTTTGTCCAGACATCTTATTAAACCAGCACTAATGTTAATCCAAGTGGCATCCTATTAATCTGGTAGATAAATCCCTCATATTGGAATGCAAGTGTATTGGCAATGTTCTGGATGGAGTTCAATCTGCCAATAACTTGAGATTAACTCGAAAGTAGACAATGCTTTCTTATCAAATCTCACAAATAGTTCATATATGGGTGGTAGTATATTCCTATCTGGAATAGTTATTTTGTTTAGTTGTCTAGCATCTAAACAAAATTTCATCGACCCATCTTCTTCATCATTACAATAGGATTACAATATAGTGAGGAGCAATTTGAAATTATTCTCAATCAATTATTTTTTTGATCTATTTATTTATCTCATTCCAATATTGGTATGGAATTGGATATGATCTGGATTGAAATGGTTGGTTTTCAAATAGTTTAATTCTTTGCTGGAATCCTATCACTACTGATATTTCTGAGAATATAATACTATATTCATTGATTACAGATTGCAAGTTCTCCACATCGTTATCTATGAATAAATTTGATTCTGCACATTTTTCTTTTTAAAATGCTTCCAGGATATTAGATATCATGCAATCAATGTACGTCATAATTCGGCGGTTAATGTCATCTCTATAACTTCATTGCTTACCCTGACTGGTTTACTTTGGAAATCAATTGTACATTTGTTCATGTGTAGCAAGTCTGCACTTAAGATAATTTCATGAATGAGGCCATTTAGTATAAGAAAGACATGATAGATACATGTTTGGTTGATCGTTAATTTGACCCATATTTGTTTTGAGCTAATTTTGCCTTTTTTTTTCTGTTAGCCATGATAACTTGTACTGACTTAAGGAGTAATCAGATCTTTTTATAAAATGTATCAGAAATTATTGATATTGGCTACCAGTGTCTAACAAGGCTTTAACTCTCAAATGCCCAAACATTACTATCATGGAGCAACTTTGAAAAACATGATTAGGTGCTTCATCTTCCCATGAACAACTTAGATTGATGATTTCCTTGGTTATCATGTTAGTTTTGTTTTTCTTCTTTGATGGCGGTTCTTGAGGTGAGGAACTATGTCTAAAGTCCCTTATTAGTTTCTTTAGATATGGTTTTGGGTGTATCGTTATTTTTTTTACATGGGTGTATCTTTATTATACCCAATTTTTAATTATTTCTGTTAGCTGTGTGAGGCCATGTCATTGGGGTTTGTGTCATTATGGTATTTAGCATCCATCCTGGTATTATTGATACTACCATTTTTTATTGATTTTCCCTTTCAATGATGATGGCTGTTATTATTTTCTTTTGTAATTTATTGTATTAGTTGAGATATCCTCTCTTCTTTTTTCAGGAAATTTATTCGTCATGTTATGATTATTGGTATCAATATTGTTTAGAAAATCTGCTATTTGTTCAATATTTTGGATGTTACTGCAGAGTAATGATTATTCTATTTTTAAAAATTAGATCGTGTTTAACAATCCTTATGATTTAACTGACTGAGATGGTAGGTATCCAGGGTTTTTAACTTTGCCTTCTAAAAAAATGGTTAGTGTTTTTTCCAGGGGCACTCTTGTATTTTTCTTATAATATCTGATATAGTAAAGCCTCCTGGTGATCATTATTCCAGAAATTTTTAATTAATAATGTTTGATAATTGTTAAAGTTAGTTGGTACTTGAATAACGATTCCCATCATGATAATGAATGTGTCACCTTTAAAATGACTATATGCCACTATTAATTTCTTGTCTTTGGATAAGTTGGTATTGACAGAAAAGTACAAATTTAGGCTTCTCAAGTGTTCAATTGGGGCTTCATTTGTAAAACCTTTGAATATTTTAAATTTGACAAATTGGTTTATGGTATTTGTCTGAATGATGTTGTTATTATTAATAATAACCCTGCTTTGGGTACTTATAGGTAGTTGTATTGTTTGATCGTTAAGGCCTTTTTTAGTTTGATCAAAGATAGTTTCTAGTCTTTATTATGTGTGTGTGTATTGTATATATATATATTATACAAGCTATGAATGTTTATATATAATTCTGTAATACTTATAATATGCTTTAAACGTATATAGGTGGAATTAATAAAAATTTTCACAAATAACAAAATTTAGCTTAGCGCTTCCAGAGTAAGTTTACTCCATATCATAACCATTATTATGTGTTAAACATAATGAATGCAAATTTATGCAAATCATTATCCTATCCACTTGTATAGCAGGCATCCCTTTGATTGATGGTGTTTGGATCATTCGCGATGAAATATGTTTCTTATATTTTTCTTTTCGTGTCATTTTTTTCCTAAAGTTTTGTAAAAAAAAAACTGCAGACATAAAATTTATTAACCCATGAAGAGTTATTTACACACCTACACAAATTATTATTTAGAGACATAGCAATTTGCATGAACTGTATAATGGCCATAAAAATAAAATATATATTTAAAAAGTACGCACACATCTTTGCAATGTAAATATAGCGAGTATTAAATCCACAGATTATAAATGAGATGTTTAGAATGAATGGAAAATAATCTAATGATTATCTATTTATAGGTAAGTTAACAGACAATAGGTTAATATTATTTAACATTATTAAAATTGTAATGTGATGGAAAATTCCAGTAAAATTATTTATTAAACCACTAAACATCACATGATCACCATCTCTTATGCTAGCACATAACATTAAATAGGCAAAATTCTTCTTACAGTAGTGCCACCCTTTGCCAATCAGAGTAATCAATGGATGCCAGAAGGCTTGTGCATAAAATCCCATCTAGTGCCTACTCATCCAATATCCCCAGACTAGTTTCTGGCTTGTGGCCTTTATCAGTGCGGAGCCTTAGATGTGAGAACACTGCACCTAGTTCTTAGGATCTAATGCAACCCTCCAGCAACCACCATTTATCTCTACTTAACTACAAAACTATGAGAATGAAATTGAAAACACAATATTTTCAATCTAAACTCAATAGCTTATATAGTCATACAGTTCAGCACCCATACATTTTGATGTCTTTGGTTTTTTAATAGCCATAACCACCACTATTCTCTTAGGCAGGATTGGTGTTAAACTACTAAATATCACATGATCACCATCTCTTATGCTAGCACATAACTGTTATTAAACAGGCAAAACTCTCCATACAGTAGTGCGACCATTGCGCCAACCAGAGTAATCAATGGATGCCACAAGCCAGAAACTAGTCTGGGCATATTGGATGAGTAGGCACTAGATGGGGATTTTATGCACAAGCCTTTTGGCATCCATTGATTACTCTGGTTGGCACAGGATGGCACTACTGTATGGAGAGTTTTGCCTGTTTAATAACAGTTATGTGCTAGCATAAGAGATGGTGATCATATGATGTTTAGTGGTTTAACACCAATCTTGCCTAATAGGATAGTAGTGGTTATAGTTGTTAAAGAGCCAAAGACACCAAAATTGTGCTAGCATAAGAGATGGTGATCATATGATGTTCAGTGGTTTAACACCAATCTTGCCTAATAGGATAGTAGTGGTTATAGTTGTTAAAGAGCCAAAGACACCAAAATGTATGGGTGCTAAACTGAGTTCAGACCCATATGACTATATAAGCTATTGAGCTTAGATTGAAAATATTATTGTGTTTTCCAATTTTATTCTCATAGTTTTGTAGTTAAGTAGAGATAAAAGGTGGCTGCTGGAGAATTGCATTAGATCCTAAAGATCTAGGTGCAGTGCTCTCAGATCCAAGGCCTCAAGCCAGAAACTAGTCTGGGGATATTGGATGAGTAGGCACTAGATGGGGATTTTATGCACAAGCCTTCTGGCATCCATTGATTACTCTGATTGGCATAGGGTGGCACTACTGTATGGAGTTTTGCCTGTTTTAGTATTTCTGTCAGCCAAAATGCTAGAATAAGTAGAGAGGGGGTAATTAAATGTAAAACACTTTTTTTTTTAATTATAACATTTATGTGGAGTGGTAAAGCAAGAAAAATTTTCTTGTAAAGAAATAATTTGTAAGATGGATGAGTATTTCAATTGCTTGGCTTCATTTTAGGCATAGAAGTCAAGTTCAAGGAGAAAAATTGTGTGAATACAACAATAGCAAGGAACTGTAAATACAGCAATTTTACAGATGAGGCGTCGCATAAATGATTGAAATAAATTTTATCAAAGAAATATACAATTAAAAGAGGGATAGCTTATGAAATAGTATTAGGTCAGTTTAAAGAAATTCAAGAAATAAGTTTAGATGATGAAAGTAAAACTGCTATCGAAAATATTGAAGAATGGGGTGCAAGTGATTTTAATAAAACAAAGCCACAGAAGAGAAAAATGTTATGTTCTTGCTGTGGAAAAAATGATTATATACAAAAAAAATGAAGAATGTACAAACTGCAACTTGAAAGGACATATAGCAAATACTTGTTGAAAGTCTTTGAAATCTAATAAACATCTTCAAGTAGCTCAACCGAGTACTAAAAGCTAAATTCCAGATTAAAAATACCAAAATAATGCTTCCTATTTAAATTTATGGAAAAATAATTTCGATGGGAATTGACTGAAGCTCAGGTATATCATTAATATTGAACTGAAATAAAATAATAGATAATTTCAAACAAATCTCATTTACAAGTCCAAGATGTAGATGAAAATGAAACGAAAATTTTCAGAAAAGTATCGCTAAACATAAAAACTAATAGAAAATCTAAATCCCTGCCATTATGTATAGTTGAGAATAAAATCAACTATTATAGACTATCAATGGTTTGCAGGACTAGATATTAAGTTAGGATAATTAACAAAGAAAATAAATTGCCTATTTCTGAAGAAGTGCGAACCGTTATTTAAAGTATACAAAGAGAAAGCTAATTCAGCATACAAATGTGTTATCTTGAATGCTTGAGAAACTAAAGTTTAATAGACCAGAAATTGAAATAAACTGTATAAACACTTCATATAAATGTGTTAAATAGTAAAATGTTGCTAATTGGATTAAAAACAATGGATACCAAGAATTAATTAAATGGATAGGCAGGGGTTGGCCCACAAAACACCAAAACATATACCTTTCTTTTTGAAATATGCAATGTGTGCTTTGTATATAAATGTGTGTGTGTGTGTGTGTATTACACAAGCAGGAAATGGATACATATATAATTCTATAGTGCAAAGTTTTGTATAAAAGAACTGCAGTTGTAAAATTTATTAATGTTATTAAAATTTAAATGTGATGGAAAATTCCAGTAAAAATTATTTAATTTCTGTTTTTATCTGCCAAAACTCTAGAATAAGTAGAGGGTGTTAGTTAAATGTTTTCCTTCATTATATAAAAGGAATTATTACATTTATTTAGAGATTATTATTGACTTCTTGTTTGTGCAGTAAGGTAGTCATCTAATGGCAAATAAGAGTCACTCCTAAGGAGAAATTTGCCTCCTGGCATTCAAAAGTAAATCTAGGAAATGAATATTATATTGAAACCTTCAGGCAGAAAATAATTCACATTGAATGTATTCCTTAGCCTATGAGTTCATTCTTCATAATTAGAAGCAAGTTTAATGAAGTTAATACTTTTGCTAATTTTTAATTAATAAATTATCATTGTGGTTTAGTTGTATTTAATGATAAAACCTTTGTTGCACTTTATAATAACTAAAAATGAATTGCAGACTTGTATTTATTTTGTCTATCCTTTAATGAACTCGCTCTTATAAATATATGGTAAATAAATATAACAAGTTTTCAAGAAAAACCTAATAAAGTTTTTGGGTTTTTTTAAATTTTATTTGATAGATAATAAATATTTTATTATTATTATTATTTTTTTTTTGCCAATTGACATATCAATTATTTATGTATAGATACTATATCATAGAATCACTTCCATCATTGCAGAATAGACATGGCAAGCTCTAGATGATGAAGAAATAATTTCAATAATTTTTTCTTTTCTTTTTTTATATTACAACATATTTAGCATGTTTTCTAGAGATCTAAAATATTTAACTTTTTTTTATCCAATTCTAACAGTGAATTCTTTATCCTCTGTTTTATTTGTGATTAACTGTGCATATAATTAATATATAGATACATATTTTATATGAGTTGTTTTCTTTTAAAAAAAAGTTTTGCAGTTAATTTCAATAACAGACTAATGTCTTCCTTTGCTATTTAAGTATCACATTTAAGACATTACAATAACTCATTTAAATTTTAACTGTTAAAATGGAATTTCATAGATGTATTCTTTTTTTAAAAGTGGTATAAATTCACTTTAAAAATAATGATAAATTTGACATCAATTTCAATATGCAATTATAAATTAAAATAATACATTGTAATTAGAATTCAAACTGAGATGATAAATATCTCAATTTATATAGTACTCATAGTGAATATTAATTTTCTAATGTATAATATTGATAATATTTTTTTCCAATGAATTATGATATGTTTTTTAAAGAATAAAACATATCTGTTTCATTGAACAGTAATTTAGGTAACTAAAAGTAATATAACTTATTGCAAAATATTTTCAATTCCTTTTATTATTTTATAGAAACAAAATCCATGAAAATCCATACGAAAGAGGAAGACTTTTGAAAGTAGTGTAAGTCTGCTTGTGTTTAGAAAAATATTTGTTTATTTGAGCAATTATTATAAAATTAATTCCATAGTAAAAAAATTTATACCACTGATCCCAAAATCTTAACTAAACTATTAACATTTAAAATTATTTGAAATACAAAACTTAAAATATCTTTATTTACCTTTTTAAAAAAAAAAAAACTCATACATATGCATTTTATAACTAGCTTTAATATCTTACAAAAAATTAATGAAAATACCAAGATTGTTTTATAATACGTATATATATATATATATATATTCTAGGTAGAAAATATGTATCAAGATTATAAAGATGATATAAAAACAAGAAAATGTTGAATATCATTTACCAGAAAAAAAATCTAAAATTTTATTGTATGAAACTTTTTATCTGTTATTAATTTGTAGCATGCTAATTTTAAATAAATTCTGTTTAAAAATTTAAACAAAATTCATATGCTAATTTGTTGTAATTATTTTATCTCATTATGACTCTTTCTTACTGTAGCATAATGGTTTAAATGATATTATATCGACTATTTCTTAGTGTAACATAATAGTTTAAATGATATTATATTGGTCACATGATTGGAATGTTTATTTATTTTAAGATGGTTGTATATAAGGGAGTTGGTTTTTATATTGTGAGAGTACCCAATGCTATCACATAGGTATATATAATTAATATGTATATACTTTATTTTATTTTTTTAATAATTGTTTTAATAAAATTAAAACAAGTAAAAATACTATTTTCATTCACAAATATGTTAACATTGTTTAAACTAACAAAGTTCATTAATAAAATGTGACATAAAGATAACTTTTAAAATCAAGTTCGCAGCCCTTCAAATAACGTGAAGGAAATGAAATTAACCCTTAGAGACCTGAACGGCCATTTTGAATTCACAGAAAAAATTACAGGACATACAATTTTAAATGAAATGTCTAATTTATTACAATAAATAACAAATATATATACATTTTTAGAAAGTGCAAATATGAAAGAATGTAATGAAGCTGATAAAATAGTCATTACCACAAAAAAATAATTAAAGAAAGGAGATTTTTCACATTTTTAAATATCTTTATTTTTAAATTGGTTCACAAACTCTCAATTTTGAAAGATATAGCCTAAAATGACAATTTCATAGACAGCTTCATCACATTCGTCATAAAATTCAGAAAAAAATAATATATAGCATGACCTACCTGAGTTACAGATTGTTGGTGTAATGTGGCAAAAGGTGACCATTTCAATTTCTTTTTTCTGCTTGACACTCTATATGTTCTATTTTTGCAAGCAGTTGTTTTTCTAGGCCCTCTATGCGGGATATCTATTAGAAATGCAAGGTTTTAGTGAGGATCAAAAAAAAAATAACAGTAATAACTTTAGTAAATTCTAAGTTATGGGGGTAAAAAATAATGACTATATTATTGAAAAATCAGGGGTGGGGCGAGATAAATTATGCATTATTTCATGGCAAATCATAATTGCCAAATATGCAAATAAATAATTTAAAAATTTGTTTCTAAAATAAAATGAATAACAACATAGTAAATAAAATAAAATAAATAATCAAAAGGAATTACAAGCAATTATTATATATGAGTGGGAGATGATGATGACTGTTGATTCAGCATTGTGAGGTATTTATTTTTTTCACCTTGTTAGTTTCACAGAACAGAGTGGATAGTTTGAAGACAGTTTGCAAATTGTTGAAAATATAAATGCATGAGCAAAATCAATTTCAAAATAACTGATGATGATGATGTGGAGCAACTGGTAAGGGTGAGCTAAATTATGCATTATTACATAGGAAATCATAATAGCAAAGTATGCCATCAAATGAATAAAAAGTTATCTATAATGAAACGAATAAAAATGTAGTAAATTCTAAGTTATGCATGTAAAAAATAATTACTACATTATTGGAATATCATGAGGGTAAGAGTGAGCTAAATTATGCATTATTACATAGCAAACCATAATAGCAAAGTATGCTATAAAATGAATAAAAACTTATCTACAATGAAACGAATAAAAATGTAGTAAATTCTAAGTTATGCATGTAAAAAATAATTACTACATTATTGGAATATCATGAGGGTAAGAGTGAGCTAAATTATGCATTATTACATAGCAAACCATAATAGCAAAGTATGCTATCAAATAAATAAAAAGTTATCTATAATGAAACGAATAAAAATGTAGTAAATTCTAAGTTATGCATGTAAAAAATAATTACTACATTATTGGAATATCATGAGGGTAAGAGTGAGCTAAATTATTCATTATTACATAGCAAACCATAATAGCAAAGTGTGCTATCAAATGAATAAAAAGTTATCTGCAAAGTATGCTATAAAATGAATAAAAAGTTATCTACAATGAAATGAATAAAAACGTAGTAAATTCTAAGTTATGCATGTAAAAAATAATTACTACGTTATTGGAATATCATGAGGGTAAGAGTGAGCTAAATTATGCATTATTACATAGCAAACCATAATAGCAAAGTATGCTATAAAATGAATAAAAACTTATCTACAATGAAATGTATAAAAACAGTAAATAAAATAAAATAAATAACCCAAAGGAATTACAAGCAATTATTATATATTAGTGGGAGATGATGATGATGAATGTTGAATACTTACAGGTAATGGGGAATACGAAACCTCAAAATCAAACACATCAACAGAAAAGTTCGTTAGAATCATAATTACGTTTAGCGGCGAAAATAATTGTTTTCTCCGTATATTTTTTTTATCAGTTGATAAAATCTAGAAAGATAAAAAAAATTACAAAATTTTAATAATGTACTTTACAAAAATTGCTATAAAAAATCTAATTTTCATCGCACAGAAAAAATTTTTAGACGTACAAAAAGATAGAAAAATGGCGGAGAGAAAGAAAAAAAAAGCGTAACTGTGACGTATACGGTTTGCACGTTATTGCGGTCGAAATTGCAAACTTTTTTTAATGCGTAAAAAAGCGGTTTTCGGTCTCAATTAAATATCAATTAATTTTTCATTATAGAATGTAAATTCATAAAAACAAATGATGTTTGAAATGATTTTATTATAAATGCTGAATCTAAATTTTTATTAAATTCTATCTTTTGCCAATGTATTAGATACTTTGCATATTGATTTTACTGTGTTCGAATATAGAATACATATAAAAAGATAGATCAACAAATTGAATGGTTTGCTTTTTAAAGAAAAGTTTGATTAAGAAACAAACTTTAATATTAGCCAAATAGAAGAATAAATAACTTATTCTCTATTAATATAATTCGTAATTAAAACAAAATTATAGATATTTTTTATCATGTAAAAGCTTAAAAACATCTTTCTAAATTGGAATTCTGAAGCATATAATCTTTTCCAGACATCATTTATATATTAATATCAATATTAATTTAAGAAGATTAAATGTATAAAGAAATGCCTTGTCAGTAAATTCCAATTGTCTTAGGATATATATTGCTATTATTTTGACTGCAGATAAATGTAGTTGCTTATCCTATTTAAATGCCTAGAAGTTATATGAATTTCATCTCCATAATCTTTACAATGATTGTTATCCGAGGAATAAATAACTTTATCCTGAATGAACATTGCTTCTTCAACATGGAAATGAACAGGGTAATAATATGAACTTTTCATTATCTTACATCGTCTTCGTGAACTTTCATTTTAAAAAAACATTTAATTTTATTTCCTTCATTATTAAAATACTTTTACATTTGGAATAATTCAATTATGAGAGACTAAATGAAGATGATCAGAAGATCATGAACTTAAATAATTTTTTTTTATTATATTTATTAAAGTCTAGATCTTCATATGAAAATGACTTGACAAAAGGTTTTTAAATTAAGGTTCAAGTAAAATTAATATGAAGGTAAGAGTTTATCACTCTTCATGTTAGATTTATTGATTTGACACTTACAGAACATTGTTATTACTAGTTTAATTAAATTAATAATGTTTATTTGTTCTTAATTGTGTGAATGATTAATATTCTTTATGAAGAATTTATATTCTTTAATGATGACTTTACATAGGAATAATCTCAAGAACATATAATTCTATCATATGGAGGGTATAATGTAATACTATTATTTATTTGTACATTCATTATATTCATATTAGTTAGTTGAATATTTTTATAATTTTGTAAATTATAAAAATCCATTTATTATACATTATTAAATACGCATCTACTAAGTAAATATAGAAAGTTATTTTATATTTAAACTTGTAAAATATTAGAAATGTGAAATAAATATGTATAATTATTTTTGTTATATTAAGTTGATTATTTATTTTTAATAAATATATTTAATGTTTATTTTAAAATTAAAGAAGTCTCTAATTTATTTATCAATATTATGAAATCAAGTTATATTCAAACGTATATACCCATACTCATATTATTTAAGATCCTAATCACTGAATTGAAATAATTTTTAAAAATATATTGAGATTATATAGAATATAGTTATTGCCTTAGCATTTATGGAAACTCCTGGAGAGTTAACCGCAACTTCTCCCTGAGTTTGAAATCTGAGCATATGGGGAAATTAATAAAGGTGAAAGTGAATGATTTATTATAAATTGTATTTATATTAGATATTTAATATTAAGTTATTAAAATTGAAGTAGGTTCAATTTTGTATTAAATTTAGATCATTTTATTCAGATGCAACTGCCTTGATGTTTCCTTACGGAACCTGTACATTACAATATACATATAGATTATTTTTTTTGAAACACATTATATATCCAGAAAAAGTTATTTATTTACATAGCTTTGTAATGATTATTACATAATAGCTGTATGAAAGTATATATAATGTGTATTTTTTATTTATTAATCTTTGTAAATTATGACTGAGAATAGTAGTGATTTGGTAAAAAAAATTATTTTTATCAATAATCTTTGATATGTCTTTATCTGTGTTCATTTCATTAAAAAATATATTATAACGGTCGGATATTCAAGAGAGCCTTACCGTGTGCCACCAGGCATTTTGAACCTGGAAAATTTATATAGTAGGCAGATACGTAAGACTCTTGAATATCTGATCGTTATAATTGGCCTTGCCTTGGGCACCAATTATAACGGTCGGATATTCAAGAGAGCCTTACGTATCTGCCTAGTATATAAATTTTCCAGGTTCCAAATGCCTGGTGGTGCCCTGCAGTGCAGATACATACGGTAAGGCTCTCTTGAATATCCGACTTATAATTTATTTTTTTTTTAACACACAAACATTTATTTACGCACACATAAATAAAACTGAGGAATAAAATTTATTATTTTAGGTTGGTTATTAATTTTTAAATTTAAATTTTTAGTTTGAACAATCCGCACAGATTTGTTTAATAATATTTTTAAGAGTGTCGAGTATGAATAAACTACATAGATTGCATTTGAAAAGAAAATATTCTATCCCTTATTTAACCTTAGGTCAAAAGTTTGCAGTTAAACTAATGTCAATCTATCTGATACATTGATGTATTCAATGCAGCATGATACGACAGTACCAATACCATACTGTCAGGAATGTACATCTGAACAGCATGGTTATAGAAGACATTGACTCTCGTCCAGACAGGAATACTACATCTGTCTGACGACAATAATAATAATAAAAAAAAACTCCATAGGAAGGGACTGCATTTTTCGTCTTACTATCCTATTCCATAGGCAAAAAGGAGGTGTGCGGCATATAATGCTATCCTGCACGTAGCAAATCTCATACTACATCTAATTACACCAATATATCCAATCCATTAACCCAATTTAACTATGAAGCAAATAACCTAAGATTACCCTCCCTTAAACTAACATATATAACTTTACAAATCTATGCAGCCATTCACGCCCGACTTAAATTTAACATTTATATGTTTGCACAGATGAATTTTATAAAAGTTTATTTTATGATGTTGAGTATAGATAGACTACATAGATTACATGGTTAAAAACATTTCAAAATAAACAAACGATAAAATATAAAGTCATTGATGGAATTGCAGAGGGAAATTTACAAGAAACCTAATGGCATTCATCATAAGATGCCGCATTGACACTAATAACTTAAAAGACACCCGAATAAATACATTTTTTAGATATTCAACATGAGATATCATATTTACCAAAAGTCTATATATTCTAATCAAATATGAAAATGAAAACATAATTAAATGTTAATGAATCCATGCGGTCATCTATACCCAACTTAATTTTAATGCATTTAAATAATTTATCCAATAAATATTAATAATAAAAAAAAGGAAAATGATTTTTAGCAAACTCAAATGTATAAAAATTAAACATTAATAATTGATTTGAAAAGTCAGATTAAAGTTCATTTTAAAAAAAAATTAGGTTGAGCTTATCAAATCTTGAAAGTTCTTAATTTTTTTTTTTTTAAAATTTTTCAGTTATATCTCTTATAGTAGAAGAGCTCCCGGATCCTGGTGTCAATTCCCACGAAGTCTTTATTTGAAGACCGGTCTATCTGAAGGTAGCCTTAGCTGGTTCAATCCTGGGATTACAGTCATTTCATTTTTAAATAAGTGAGAGAGGGTAACAAGTGTGTCTTATCACACCTTTCAAAAACAATCAAGCTGGAACTGTTTTCAATTTCAATATTTTTCCTTTTATACTGATCGTCCGGATTCAGTGAACAATGGTTTCCTGTTCCAAATTTTTGTTACGGTCTGAGCCTTCATTGCCGCTTCTATTAGACATCTAATTTTTTTTGTTCTCTTATCTATATCTTTCATCTGACTTTTTTTTATAAAAGCTCCAAGGGCTAGTTTGCTTTTTGTTTAAAAACAATCATTTAATTTACAAGAACAATCATTTCCATTTTGAGATTACAGGAATTAATTAATATCTGATTCCATTTTTACTTACGTTACTTTAAAAAAAATATTAATCTTTAAATCTTTACTCTTTTTTTAAATTTATATCTAGATCTTTACTTTTTTTTTATATATAAAGTTTTGCATCTGTGCGAATATATATATACGTTTAACAACTCTTCAATTTGTTTTAGTTTTTATTTACGAACCTGAGTTTTTTTCTTTTTAATAAATCAATTTTTATTTACGATCTTTTTATTTTAATTTTGAATTAATGTAACGGCATATTATATACTGTTACAGTATAGAATATTAAATAAAATTATTTAAAATCATCATAAGAAAAGTACTGTGCACCTTTACAATAGGCACAGACAGTTAGGCAAGTTGGAAAAATAGCTATAATTAAAAAAAAATTTAATTTAGGTTATTTTCTTATATAATTTAAATGTTATAGATAGCAGGGTTCAAACTCAGTAGATAGGAGTTTATAAAGATATATTAGATAGTTTGAACTCATTTTGAAATGAATTAAATATAAAATGGTACAATAAATTATTTAAAAGATAATATTAATTTTTATTTATTATATTTAAATATACTATAATGGCAGAATATCTTAATCACAGTGATACATATTTTATATTATATGTTTAAGATAATTAATTTTGTTTAAAATATTATTTGGAATAAGTTAATATTTTAAAAAGTCCTGAAAGTATCACATGATTAGATGTGTGTGAATATGTGTGCTCTCAGAAAGTTAGGGGAAGAAAACTTTAGTTTTAACTTGTTAACAAAATTGTAGCAAATATTCAAACTAGAGATAATGTTAGAAAAATAATGAATAAAATTATTATTTTATTTAGATGTATTTTATTTTTTTAAAATCAATTTCAGATTATTTAAATATTAAAAATTGTTTTAACAAGGATATTTAATTTTAGATTAAAATATCTAATATTTAAGATATTTAATAATTTGATAATATTTAATATTGATTACTCATAGTTTTAAATCTTAATTTTAAAGATCATATTGATGTAGTTATGTAAATTACCAAATTTGTACAAGCAGTGTTGATAAATGAAATCATTGGATTAAGACCAGTAGAAAAAGAGAGGTTGTGGCCAGTTTAGACAGATTTTTCATATTAGTTAATTGTGTTTTCATAGATTTCAATGTTTTACAGATTTAGTTTGAAATTTATAACTATATTTATTTTTATACTGTAATAGTAGTAATTTCTTTTAAATTATTATTTTACTTGAAAGTGTTTTTGAAAAATATAATTAGGATAGCTACTTAAATAACGAATCACTAAACACCAAATTTTCATATCAGTTTGTCTATTTGAAACTTAGTTCAGGACCTCAATAACTCTATAGAGCATGATAGTGGCTAATTAAATATTGTGAAGATGAATACCAAATATCAGGAAAATTACTGCAACAAAACCGGAGTGGATTTACGTAAGAACTTCTTAATTTTTATAGATAGTATATTTGGAATGAGTAACTATTTATTTCAAATGGCTTTATCATAGTGCAGTGCAGCTAGTTTATTCGAGGTAATTAAGTGGAACTGGATATTCATTAAAAATCTTATTTGTAATATTAAATTTGAAAAGAGAAGAAAATTAGGACTTTGCACCTGTGCTTTAAAACTGAATGTAAAATATCATATGGTATGATGAATGTCTGTTTTAATGTATAATTTACAGTAATAACTCATTTGATTTATCTTTAAAGAAATCAAAATGAACTTGTTTTAAGAACGGTATATTTAGAGACAAATTGAAGAAAATGATTTTGAATCTTTTTTGTCTTTTAAAGGGTTTCCTTTTGATAAAACCAATGAATAAATTGTATTTTAACAATTTATCTGGAAATAATGAAATCAGATTTGTCTTTATCAGTTAATAAATGTTGGAATGATATAACTGTCTTTTTATCTGGAAAAGAAAGATATATTAAGTGACAAGATATATATTCAAAAGGATAAAAAAAAAATATTTTTCTTAAAAGAAAGAAATATTTATTTTAATTCATAATTATATGTCTCCTTATAAATATATTAAATAAATAATTTACATTATATAATGTCTGCTATTAATGATTTTACTGATGAAAAATGCAAATATTAATTATATTATATTCACTGTAATATGTACTTGCTCTATACATAGCCGAAAGCATATGTAAGAAATATTTTCATAAATGGATCCATAAATTATTTAAAGAAGATATTATATGTCTGAATAAATCCCCAGAGGAAAAAAAATGGGAATGAACAATTATTTCTTCAGGATTATTAATATTCTTCTTGGATTTTACTGGATTTTAATACTGTTATTTGTATATTTCTTCATATGATGCCAAGATAAAGATATAATTGTGCACAGTGCTGTTTAACTGTAGCTAGGCAACGGAGCGAGCTGTCTGATAAGCAAATTCCTGAAAAGCTATTCAACTTACGAGCAAGGAGGAAAAAAAATTCTTTTGTAACTTTAAACTTTATTATTATGATTTTTTTTTAGTATTAAGTTTTAACATTAGTATTGAAAAGAATACAATTATTTATTTTAAAAGTAACTTGTTATTATATAGTTTTAAAATAGATTAACTTTATTAGTATGTTTTATGAAAAAAACAAATTGATATTCAGAAAATTCTGAACAAAGCAAATTTCAATCGTAATTTTTTCTTTGAATGTATGGTTTTAAGAAGCAGATCACTGTAAATTATCTAACATTATAATGAGATTATTGGTAATTTTTATTGTTATTTAGATTACATTTTTACTTAATAATTTTGTTTCCCTTTTATCTAAGAAAAGGTATATCCTAATTAGTATTTTACGGTCAAAATTTCACATTGCTTGAATTTAATGTTAAACAGTGGAAGAATTAACCATTGATAAAATTATTGTGTGTATTTTGTGAAAGAGTTGATAAATGCGGACGAATGTTTGAAAACATCTAAGGATATTTTTAAATATTTAGTTTAATGTGAATGCTTTAATATGCGTATATCATATAGTATCGTTAAATTATTAATATGTTATTTTTATGAATGTTGTCTGTTGAAGTACAGTAAAAGACATAATACTGATCTCTAAATTATATCACAACAAATAAATAAAATGTATAGGATTGATGTATGTTTATTAAGATCATTTGTGCATGAAAACTTTTAAAAAACATGTTGAAATGAATTTAGATCTTTGATGTTTTATTTAGTATTATGTTTTGGAAGTTATTTTACAATGCTGTTAGTATATTTTACAATGTTGAATGAGTTATTCAGTGTGGAAGATATAGGATGGTGGTCGGGAGAGTAATAATATTATTACAAAATCCTAGGTGTTAGGAATATGTTGAAAACTGTTGTGTGCGAATTATATTTCCATACTTTAAAATTATTAAAATATACAGATAACATAGGGCTAATATATCTTTTTCCATAGACAGTTGCATTTTCTTGTCATCAATAAGTGCTATAATAGAGCCATGACTTGAATCTTAGATGCTTCATGAATACGGACCTACTCTTATGATTTGCACTGTACCCATGATATCTTATTTTTGAAACATTCTTGTTATTATTCCATACCCTATACTTTAATCACTATTTACCCCAAAAAATATTATAAAAAAAAATTTTTTTAAATTGGGAAAATAATGAATAAACCTTTTGAAGTAAATATTTTTTTGAGAGGGCAACATGTAATATATAGAACTTTCTTTCGCAGATGATGTTGAGATGTTTGATGATTGTCATAGTATATAACACAAGAGAGGAATAATTGATGCCCATACAAAATATTAGAGATGACTTAGTTCAAACAGATGCATATTCAAATGGAATGATAGTGAGAATAGTGAAAATGATTTTGAATGATATAATGAATGTAAGGGTATAAAAACCAAAAGTGATACAAATGTCAAGCAGTATAACTTATAGGTAGTTCTTTAAATTTTATTATTAATAATTTAATTTATTTAAGTTATAAAATTACCTCTTAAATATTTTGCATAATAGCTTCTTTTTTTTTTTTTTGCATAAATGGAAATATTCATATTTTTTTTTATTATTTGTTTAAAATTTTCTGATATTTAAATATCAGGATGAGATTTCACCAAATTGCAAAGAAAGTTTTTTTTTAATAATTTTTTTAATATTTTATTTGGATTTTATGAAATGTATTTTAAAATATAAACTTGTATTGATATGTTTACATCAGAAGAAACTTATCTTATAGAAGAATAAGTATAGTATTAAGTTTTTTTTAAAAAAAATTGATTAATTTATTCTAACTATTCCCAATACAATTAATAGAATACTATTTTACTGAATGAAGGTTACATATTATCATTACTATTGTAAGTTACATTTTTATCTTAATTTGAAATGGCTAGAGTGAAGGCTTTTATTTTATTTCTTGTATTTATGAGTCAGATTTATTGTAAATATTTTTTTAATTTTATTTTAGATAATGCTAATTCCTATTTATTTTTGTTATGTTATAAATCTGTTGTTAATTTGTAAATAAATTTGTGAACTGTTTTTGAAATCTATATTTAGTCATGTTGTGATTTATCCGTGTGTTGTTTATTTGATTTTTCATTCTACACGCATGATCTCAAGAAATTAATAATTTAAAATATTGCTTATTGGTATGTGATCCTTACGACTACTTAGATATTATTTCTATTATATTTGACTAAGTAACCAAGTATATTATTATTATAAAAGATATGATCATTAGTAATTATTTGAAATTGCCACAATATTAAAATACTTATATTTTTATTTTAAGAATGGCACATTAAACAAAGAAAGATTGTACAATATTTATTTAAAATCTTCATTATATTGTTTTTTTAATTATTTAATTTTAATTATTAAGTAGATTTAATATTGAGAGTCATTAAGTTATTTTAGTTGCTTATTGTTGTATTCAATTTATAAGAGTAGTTAGATATCATGTAAAATCCCTCATCATATTTAATTACAGAGTATTAATTAATTCATTCATTTTGTTATTAGTTTGTTAGAAATGAACCTGAAATTATTATTATTATTATTATGATTATTATTTTAAAAAATTGTAAATTGCTTATTGAAAAATGATGAGTGAAAGTATTTGTTAATGTTAAAATCCAATTAGTATTTTATTAAAAGAATAATTAGTTTATTGTTATCTCTGTAATAAATTTATAAAATCATATTTTAGGATTATTAAATACTTTTTAAAGTCATGAGAGTATTACCTGGCACTTTTATTATGTGAATTTGGTGAGGTAATATTGTTATGACATTGGGAATGTATCTTTTGGGGTATATTCTCAATGTTTAAGCTAGTGTACCTTACTGAATGTCTCATGTTAAGAGTCTTTATTTGTATTTTTTATTTTGATAGAGCCTTATATGTTTATAATATTGTGTTAGTAATAAATTAGATTTATTAATGAATGAATAGATTGAATATTATAGTTAGAACCCTAATAAATTATGAACCTAAGTGCTATGATATTTTATTATAATAAGTTTTCTTAAATTTAATTATTGAAAAATATTATTTTTTATTAGATATTGTATCTTAGTAATGTATCTTGAGCTAGTCTTCATGTTAATTGTCTTGATAGCCATTGTTTATGCAACTTAACTGTAATATATTATTGTTATGGTCAGTTATCCGGATTCTCTTTGTTGGCTAATTCTTTCCTAAAAAAAGGGTACAATATATATATATTGAAACTGCAAGATTCAAGTTCGAATCTTAGTTTCACCTCAGTCATATCTGTTCTATCGTCTTCTACCCACTCCTCCATCCCACCTAAATTTAAACCCTCATTATTGGACTGTGTGCGTATAATAGTATTAGTTATATATATATAAAAGCTTGTTAAATATGCCTTATAGACACACACTCCAATATGAAATATTAATGCACTGAAAATAATTTATTAAATTTAGAATATTTAATATTTTGTGTTAATTATTATTTAGGTCAAAGTTATATAACATTTTAATTTATAAAAATCTAAAAGTTGTTTTTAACCTTTTTATATGTTTAAATGTATTAAAAATAGAAATTCCTCTGCTAAGTAAAATTGTAAGTCATAGTGGGTGGGGAGAGACAATAGAATACTGAGTAATATTCTTAAAAGCTTGTTAATTAGTTTTAAAGAAACATCTGCAGTATGCTCATATATATTTACTCTTATTTCATTTTTTTAAGATACCAAATCCTGGCCTCAAATAACAAAGTCATTCGGAAATCATGACTATATTTTCTGGTTATCCTGAAGCCTGGGTTTTAATAACAAACCTTAATATTAAAATTATTATTAATTGGGTTTAACACACCATATTATATCTAAAGCAGATTTTTATTTATCAGTGCCAGAATTAACAAATTAGTTTGTTAACAAACTGTTTTAATTAAACAAATGTAGTACTAATTAATTATTTTCCTTCCTGTTACTTAATATATTCTTTTGGACTAATATCCTCAGACAATATATATATTGTTGTTTGTATGCAGGTAGTAGTAACATGCATTAGGTGTATAAAAGACTTGCTGATATAGTTTTTTTGCTTTTAAATAACAAAACATTTAATATTACTAAAAGAAATAAAAACAAAGTCTACTTTACAACTACACCTTTACCCCGCTTAGCAATTGGCTACTTAGCGATATTTCACAATAACGATCATCATCAATTTGTATCCACTACTCTAGATTTACAATCGATTATTCACTATAACGATCGGGAAAATTTTTTTAAAAATTTTTTTTGCCAGCCATCTTGAATTTTAGGTCACTGATGGCATCAGAGAATAGGTATTTTAAATTCATTTTACCCAAAAGCAAAAGTACATTATTGTAATACGTATACAGATAATGACTTTGCTGTAATTGTATAGCACATACAATATTTTATTCATAAAACACAATGTTAGTGCTGCATTCAGTATTTTGAATATAGAATGTATAAACTTAAAATATATATAATTACTGAATCTATAGTACTGTATACATATAAGTGTTGAATGTCTTAAGAAAAATTAAACTTTATTTAAATATAATGTACAGTACTTGGATTATTTAAATAAAGTTTATTTTTTCTAGACATTCAACACTTATATTAGATGATGATAACAGTACAACTAAAATACCATCATCACAAACTTTCTGGAAAATACTAATATTAAATTGTGTGTGTGTGTGTGTCCTTAATTGCATACACCCAGGTGGTTTCAAATCAAAAGAAAAACATTAAAAAAAAAAGTTTAAAAAGAAAAACAGATTGCATTTAAAATAAGTGTTAATGAATAATCTTTCTACACGAAGGGGGGGGGGGAACTATTACATTACTAAAAATATACAGTAAGAAAAATAAACTTAGCGTATGTTTTAGAAAATTATAACATTTTTTTTCTTTTAATATAAATTGATTTTTTTTTTTCTAACATTGACTCTGGAATACAGTAAATAAGTCTTTATGTTCAATTAAATAATTTATAATTAAACATTGTTTTTTAATTTGAATAATTTCACATAAGTAATAAACATAAATGTACAGTAATATGTACTGTAATACAAATTTTAAAAAAATGCACTTCAGTATGGATTTTTTTTTTATTATGATGAAAAACTTCTGCGGAAGAATATAAAAATGGTTGTATTGTGATAGCCAGTCGTGGCCGCTTCACGGCGTTAATTATGCATAAAAACACATAAAAATGCTGTTTTCACATCCGTTAATTATTGTATGTTGTTACAGTGTTTATATTTCAAGTGTACATAATTTATTAAATATAGAATACTTTTTTTTTTATTTGTATGTAAATGATGTCGTGTAAATTGTTAATAATTTAAAGACAGTCAAAATCCTTCCCTCCACAACTTTAAATGTTTAAAACAATGGCAAAGAGTAGGTCCTAACATGATTTCCAAAACATAACACGTAAAACCACGTTTCCTACAAGTCAATATATGAGAGAAGTGAAAAGGCTGAACAAAACATTATTATTTATAAATTGTCCAACTTGCCAACCACAGATTCTGATGCTGTATCATTTTTCCAAAATAAATGTTTTACCAATGAGAAGCACCGCGAGTGTGGGGAAAGAATGAAATTGTATAATTCAAAAATATATGGCAATTGATGTTCGTCATATCATGTACGATGTTCTATTCAAAAGAGAACTTGGTTGGGCTCCAGGATAACATTTTGCAAAGCGCTTCATCTCATCTATTACTGGAGTCGCGATCACCTAACACAGGAAGCCATACGTTCAGAGATGGGTATTAGCAAAAGTGCCGTTGTGGAATGGACCACTGGACTACGAGAGTTATGTCGTGAAAGTCTCTCATCCCGACCTTGCCGTCAAATTGGCGGGCCAGGTTTAATAGTTGAGGTGGACAAAATGATGTTCACCCACAGAAAAAATCACCAGGGAAGGATACTTCCACAACAGTGGATATTTGGTAGGATGTGTAGGGAGAGTGGAGAATGCGTGTCTCCCGTTGCTTCCCGCTCTGTGTCTACCCTTCTGGAGGCCATCAAAGACAACATTAAGCCTGGAACGACCATCTTCTCCTACTGTTGGAGGAGATACAAAAGTAGGGAGCTTGAAGCTGCCAGTTTTAAACATCATACTGTCAATCACCGCTACAACTTTGTAGTTCCTACAACAGGCGCTCATACCCAAAATGTGGAGCATCTTTGGGCCTCTTGAAGTGGCAAAACAAGAAACAATGCAGAACTTCCAGAAAATTGCTTCCAAATTACTGGCAGAGTTTATGTGGTGACGTCTGCACAAAAACAAAGACCTATTCTTGTGCACTTTGTCCGAGATGGCTTTCAACACCCAACCTATGCCAATATAGTGTGTTGTTTTTGTATAATACCAAAACAAAGTAAATGAAGCAGAATCCGTGATCAACATTGTGTTTCAAAAAAAAAGAAAAGGCGCTTAACATCATATTTAAAAAATACATTATTGGTCTTGCATGTTGTTCTACAAAATTTGATTGGGGGAGGGGGTAATTTGTTATTGTTTTTATGAATTTGAAAAAGAAAATTTTTTTTCAAAAAAATATTGTAAACCCGGTGGGATTGCTGTTAATTAATGTATATATACAAAAACAAGTGATCAAAATTTGTTTTTAAAAAAAGGACTTTTTATTAATTGTAGTCTACTTTGGTTTGTCAAAATTAAATTAAAAAAAAATAAAAAATAGTGGCAATCAAAAGACTACCAAAATATTTATTGTTTTCCTTGTTTGTATTAGAACAAAATTTTATTTTTAAAATAAGAATTTGTTATTGTTTTTATTAAAAATATATATTTTGAGAAAAGTATCTAAAAATATTGAATGACGTATTCTAAAAATAAAAGTCGTGAAATAAGTGAATGTGTGCTTGTATCTTTTATAGAATAATAAATTGAAAACGCCATCTTCGTTCTGTTATAAAAAAAGAAAACAAATTATTTTAATTAAATTATATAATAATTTAACATATTTTTTTGTAAAATATTTAGTACTGTGGTATTAGAGCTGCGACATGAAGAATTATAATCGTTTAATCATTAAATTAATTTAGGTTACTAAATCAAAAACATATTTTAAAATCTCCATTTAAAAAAAAAAGAATTTAACAAAAAAAATACGAAAAGCATTAATGTGAAGAATAGTTAAAATGCATGTTTAAATCAAATTGAGGGTGTGTTTGCACGTGCATATTCTGCATAATCTATTTTAATACATTGTACAGGCTTATATCTGCATTTATAGATGTAATATATGCAGGTTTCGATCTCAGACTTTCACGCGACCTACAACTCTCAATGCCATCTTATATTGCTGACTCAACTGATCACACACATGTTGAAAAGATAAATAATCATCAATACACGTATTTTGTGCTAACCCAGCACTCATTAAAGTATGAAAATTGGTTATCTTAATATAAAGCTGAGTACTAATTACATATATGTGTGGAGATGGTAATCTGAACCAACTGATGAGCGCTGGTTTAGCACAAAATACGTTTATTGGTGATTATTTACCTTTTCAACATGTGTGTGATCAGGTCAGTCAGCAATATAATATGGCATTGAGAGTTGTAGGTCGTGTGAAAGTCTGAGTTCGAATCCACATATTACAAAAATAAATGCAGGTCTAAGCCTGTACAATGAATTAAAATAGATTATGCAGAATATGCACGTGCAAACACACACACACAATTTGATTTAAACATGCATTTTATCTATTCTTCACATTAATGCTTTTCGTATTTTTTTTTTGGTTAAATTTTTTTTTTTTTAAATGTAGATTTTAAAATATGTTTTTGATTTAATAACCTAATTAATTTAATAATTAAATGATTATAATTATTCATGTCGCAGCTCTAATACCACGGTACCAAATATTTATATCTAATTAAAAGAAGAATTATTTTAGTCAAATTATATTTAAAACATCGTGATTGTTTTTAATAAGTGTTGGCCCAGTTTCGTAATATTTTGTTTTTACACATAATTAACGCCGACAAGCAGCCACACCCGGCTATCACATGTTAACCATAAAAACTCTTAAATCCAAATTTAGTTTCACTTTCTCTTTCTTTTTGCTGTACTGTACTTTTTGAACAGTGAAAATATACATTCTTTTTCCTAGTGATATAAAACTTTTTTTTAGATACCATATTTAGTCATCATTACCATGAAAAAAATCAAGAAAATCTTAGAGCTTGTAAACCAATGTGGATATTTTACATCGACTAGAACCAACCAATTTTTTTCCCATAGATCTCCATTATAAATACGTATTCTGTATATAATATTCTTGCTTAACGATGAGTTTTGGGGGACCAATTGCCATCGTAAGCGGGGTAAAGGTATACTTCATTTCCACCCCCTTTCTTATTATTTCAATGATAATTATTATTATATAACCATAACATTTATATAAAATAATAATAATACATAGATTTCAAATATTAATTTTAAAAAATATATCTCAATATCTACTATTGTATTAAATAACTTGTAAGCAAGTTCTACAATTCATTTAAATTAGTTCTTATGATTTTAAGGAAAAGAAATATCTTTATAATCAAATAATTATTTCTCATAAATATTAACAGAAAGTCTTATCACGTTTTTTTCTTTTATTATTTCCTTGTATTTATGTTTCCTTTGTAAGTTTTTTTTTTTTGCATTCCATTTAATTGTTTCTTTTGAATAACACAAGTCATTTTTAAAAATTGCATTTCTCTCGCAATTGATTTTAGTCCCTCATAATATTTTAGGGATATACATGAAGACTTTCATTTTATTCGTATTAGCAATTGAAGATTAGCTTTCAACATGCAACAATTATATTTTAGTCTTCCGTATTTGAAAAAGTTTTTAATTAGACTACAGCAGCATATGAATAACAGAAAAAGAAGAAGCAAAAGAGACAGAATAAAATCAGACGAAAAATATATACTGGCTGCAATGATTCTGCTGTTTATCACACCTTTTTAGAATACATTTTTTTCTGAGTGCGTCTGAAATTCCACATGAAATGCAATTTTGTTTTCGTTCTTTTCTCTACAACTTTACATAAATAATTTTCTTTATTTTTTTATATAGCATGTTATTTTAGACCCTTAAAAAGAAAACACTTTGAATGCCAAAATGTCTACTTTAAATTAAGAATTAATATGTATTTTTTCTTTTCAAAAGATCAAACTAATTTTTATTTTTTTTCTTAATTAGACATTCTTGTCATCATTTTTAATTCAACCAAGTTTAATGTTTTGTTTATACATAAGGCATTTTTGATCAATTATCTGTAATTAAACTATGTTTTAATCTCTTATTTATAGTTAAGACATTTTTTTTTGTCAATTATCCATAATTAAACTAAGTATTAAGTTACTTCTGATTAAACTTTTGAATACTCTAAGTTGGGGGGGGGCAAAGAATAGAAATAATAATATATTGCCACATTTCCCCCTCTTAATCTTTTTTTTAAACAATATATATAGAAACTGAACAAAATATTTTAACTATGTTATATTATTAAAATTAAATAATAATTCAGTTTAGCAATATGAAAAAGAAAGAAAAAATGGTACGTGTGTATTAGAACTGCAACATATTAGACTGTTATGCTATTTTACATTTGTATCAATCCACTGATAATTTTCTTATCTTGTGATGTGACCAAACAATGTGTACACTTGGTTTTTGTTCAAGCTTAAAATGATAAATTCATCAAAATGGATCATATGTACCTGATATAGTCACAAGATTTACAAAGTTATCAGCAGTCTGAATACGTATGCAAAAAGATATAGCAGTTCTAATCTAAAATACTAAATATATTAATTTCTAACAATATTAAAAATATGAATTTCACAAAAAAATAAATCTGAAAAAGTTTTATACAATTCCCAAATGTTACTTTAAATATGGACAAAACAATCACTAAATTACAAAACCCTTAAAATATACACATACAGTATTTACTGTGTAATGTATAACAGGAATTATTACAAAACAATTAATTCATCTGTTCTACTTTATTTTAAGTGGATAAAATTTTATTTCAAAATGGAGACTAAAAATTTTTTTTCCTACCACAATGAAGACTTACTTAACATGTGATTGTGCAATATAACACCTACATAGGATCTTCATCAGAAATATTAATAAGTAGTAGATATATTTTTTTCAAACCAAAAAAAATTTTAATTATTATACTTTTATTATTTCTTCAATGTGGTGGACGAATTTTTTGATGTCCAGTACGATTCACACAAAAATGGTCAACAACTGACAGCTCTTAATTCAGCAGTTTTATAGACTTTCCAACAATCCAAATAAATTGTTGATTTCTCTTCCATATTTTGTTTGATGGCTTTCATCAGAGTTGCCACTGTTTTCCCATGAATTCTTATGATGGAAACACTCATCAGTCTTGCTGTTCTGCAAGAATTTGTCCAGTTTGTTTTTTTCTTTTTGTGCAAAGGCTCATCAGTTTCAACAATTTTGTTAGGTTCTCCAATTTTACGTTTTTCTCTTCTAAATCAAGTTCTGTTTTCCCTCATTCAATGGATGTTAATTTGCAAGCCCAGCTGTAAATAAATCAGATCGCCATCAAAAACAGAATTCTCAAACCCTCCTACCATGTTCTTTTATGAAGGCCTATTTTATTATATCTTCAAAAGTTACAATGCTAGTGTTTGTCCTAAGTATGGATGTAATCGACCACATTGATCTCAGTAGCATGTAAAATGTTTATCATTTTTTTACTGCTTTAAAGAAAAAAATGTAGTATTAATCAGAAAAATTGGAAAAAAATAAATCAGCACCGAAGTAAAAAACACTTTGAGAAGAACTTGTCCAAATGAAACCTGGATAATAAATAATAATGGAAAATTTATTATGTTATTGGATGAGATTGCAGGATTTATTTGACAGGATCACAAAGTAAGACATTTGTCACGGATGTGAAAAGGCATACCATCTCTTCTACATTGCAGGACTAATCGTACCGAAAAAATTTGTAATTAGTGGTAAACTTATTTTATTTAGCAGCAAACTAATTTTTTTTTATATCTATTTAAAAGAAAAAGAAGTTAAATAGATAATCTTTTTTTATATATTAATGAAAAAAGTTTTTTTCTTTTTTGTTAAACTTGAATAATAATTTAACTCTACAATACAAAAAAAAATGGTTTTAACATTATTAATTATAAAATTGTTATTTAAGGAAATAACTGTTATATTTCACTTCTATGAAATGTAATAAATCATAAATAGTGCAGTAAAATGCAGCTAAAGAGAAGTTTATGGATTTGAAAAAACAAAACTAAGGCTAAGTGCTTTCAAGAGCTTATTTTATTGCTCTCATATTCATAACTAGAGAATGTTATAATGTAGTGGAAAAGATGTGCAAGTTTGTATATATGCAAAATAGAAGTGTATTGTTAGAATCAGATATCTGGATAGGGAGAAGGCTGAATCTTTACGGTTGACGGAGTGGACAGGATTACTATACAGTATGCCTCTCTGATCTTCAGCCTGGAATCATCTTTCTCGATATATTGAATGGTTCCAGAGGATGAGATGAAAAGATATCCTGCAAATTTCTGATGAAAAATATCAACTACACCAATTTGACTGTAGCTTTTTTGTATGCATATTGGTGCCATGACACTCATGGACAAAGACAGCTGGGATTCCCCATAATAAATAATTTGCAACCTATCTGGCAGCATTGGATTTCATATATTATGCAAGGGTGGGATCAGGTTCGAATCTGTCTTTTGAGTTGTTCAAGAGTGTTGGAAGAAGAGGGGGTATGAAAAGCAAGGCAATCAGTGTGGGTAAAAATATTTTATTAAATATTTTAGTGAGTGTAGGGATGTATGGTAGAAGTAACCATGGCCTGTTAGGCGATATTTAAATCCAACAGAAGTGAGATTTTTTATATATGTTTCTATGTTAGCTTTTCGGTTGGATTCATATTTATATAAGGAATAATTTCAAAGTAGAAATGATGAGAGGTTGGCTAGTTTATGAAAAAATTATTATTTATAAAGCATCAATTTTTAAAAATATTATTAGAATTATGATTTTTCAAATGATTTTTTTTATTATGATTTAAACATTAATATAAGCTTTATAAAAAAAAATTTCAGGATGTTAACATTCTGTAAATATTATCATTCAAAGAAATCCAATTTAATTTAAAACATCTATGAAGATTTTTTTTTCGACTTACACAAAAATTAGTTTTGCAAAAGATTATGGATAAGAGGCTACTTGCATAATTTTGGAACAGGCTGTAACTATTTTCCCATAATATTGTTCTTGTTTTTGTTTATAAAAATTTAATTAATTGTCTCAATAAAAAGATAATATATAAAATAACTTTTGACTTATCATGTATAATAGTAATAATATGTCTATGGGGGGGTATTCATTTGATGTCCTTGTTGCCAGAACCTAAAGTACATAGACAAAAAATACTTAACAAATTTTGTAAAAATAAATTGTCTTATTAAATAGCTTCAATAATATAGTTTAACGTCCACTGTCTATTAGGGTTTTTATACGAGTTATTTTCCGTACTGAGTGACCAAATTACCTCCTATCAAATTTGTTTAGTCAGACAATTCAGTAAGATTTAATGGACACAATTATTTTTCCTGGTCACCAACGCCCTTTTAACTAATGTAACTACTAAAATAATGGGATCAAGTAAGCCAGCTTTTAATTATTTGAAAGGCACCAGGATTCTGTATAGAAATCCACTAGCTAAATCACTTTTATTTATTTAGTTATGACGAAATTATCTAGAGGATTGAGTTTCAGTACAGCGTTGGCAAAGGTAAATTATATTTTTAAATCTTCATAATTAACTTTTAATAAATTTATTAATAATCATTAATGACGTACAATGAATAGGGGTATTAGAAATAAATATTTATTTTAACAAATTAAAATATAAAAAATAGAAAAAAAAAACATGAATTAATTAATTAGAAAGACAACACATGTGAATCCAGATATTAATCAATTAAAAAATAACAGTAAAACTATTAAAAGTCTCTTGATAATAGAATTTAAAATCTTTATCAGGATTATTTTAAGAATTGTTTGCAAACTTTGTCACAATCGGGAAAGTTACTCTTAACTTACCGATAAGTTGGTGTAGGTTTTTGGGATCCTGAGCTCATAAGAATTTCCATTGGTCTCCTGCCGGCGTCTTCCATTATTGTTCCACTCTATAGCTGGAGAAAAGGCTCGGTTGTAGTGACCCTTTCATTATAAAAAGTGATCTTCACAAGGCCCGTTTCCATTGCTTGCGTGACATCTTAGTATAACAAGTGGAATACCTGTGCGGAAGTATATTTCTGCCACAGGTTATGCCCGCGGAAACCCCCAACTTTCAGACATGCAACTAGAAGATATAGAGGAGACCCAGATCGAAGTTGTCCTCTTTTTATAACTCTATCCATTTATGAAACTTCTGCGCATATCTTTTGTTTGTCAAAAATATACGTTGATAATCTTGTACATTCTTTATAAAATTTACATTACAAAGTCTTCTTTTTTATCAAATCTTTAGGCCATCTTTAATTAGCTAAAATATTTTTCTTTTAGCTTATCTTTTTATTTTTGGAATTCTTTTAATTTATCTGGATTAGTAATCTGCATGTCATTTATTCTTTCCAATTTTTAACTTTTATTTTTAATTACATAAAAAAAATACGAACGACAATTTTAACTTTCATTGTACGTTTAAAAAAAAAAGATTATACAGACTAAAATTTAATTACGTCTTTTTAATAAGAACGCTAAATTTACTTTTTCTTAGCTTTTAAATATCTTACCGCATGCCAATATACTTGTACCGTATAAACAAACAGTACAATAGAATATATCAAATGGTTGAAAATTGTGAAATTTATGCCAAATGTTTTAGCACGTATTTTGTATCATTTGTTTATATGCATTTTAATATATATCTACCCTACTTCTCCAGAAACTTTTTTATACTGTGTTTTTGAGAACAATGTTTCAGCATATTTATATCAGATACATTTCTGTGGGGAGTATAAAATTTGCAGTCATGCTAATTTGCATTTATTCACTATTTTCTCATCTGCATTAAGCATTTGACACTCTGTAGCATAACTTGTAATCTACATCAACTGTTATAAAATTTCTATTAGTTTAATAAGTGCAATATATGATATGGAAACATAGCTTTTGAAACCTACCTATCAGCCTATGAGAAAAAAAATTGAAATCATGTGGTTGCTTGTATTGTGAAAGCAGAACATAATTTTATAAATTTATTCACATTTTAATGGTAATGAAATAATTTGATAAGATTTTATTACTAAAGTCATAATCAAATTATTATTGTATTATGATTGAGTGAACTGAATTCAATTAGATAATAATTAGACAATTTAATGCCTTTATATAGTGTACCGGACACTATCCATCGTGATCACAGAGGGCGCCACCAGATAATTAAGATGGCTAACAGGTTTATCTGGGCATAATTGCTGAGATATTCTTGACCTCGTTTAAGGAGAAGCCAAATACATCACTTCAGAATTTTTGTTGGGGGATATTAAGTTAATTGTGGTGAATAGATATAGTTATTTGGGAATTATTTTAAGTAATCAGAAAAATTATTTGGATGAATGGGAGAAAAAATTGATAAATGAAGCAAAGAAAAAAAAGGGATTGATAAAGAAATTAACAGTGTTTTCATATAATAAATATAATGTAGCTAGAATTATATGGAAAGGAGTTGCAGTAGCAGGGTTAACATATGGTAATGATGCATTATATGTTAGTAATGAAGTATTAAATTACTTTGAAAAAGTTCAAAGGGAAGTAGGAAGACATACATTGGATGCAGATGTATGAACAGCAAGGGAGGTAATTCAAGGAGAAATGGGATGGTCAAGTTTTCATATGAGAGATGCAAAAAGTAAAATGAAAATGTTTGGTAGATTGCAGTTTATGGATAATAAAAGAATAGCTAAAATAGTATTTAATTGGGTTATGAGTAAAGGGCAGGTAACAAGATGGGTGAGAAAGGTAATACGGTATGCAAAAGATTTGGATAAAGAATTTATATCTGTATATTTATATAAAAGATGGGATGATTGTGTTAGGAGGATTGTTGAGTGTTATAGTGGTAAGGAATGGGATAAAAGAATAGATTTACTAATAAAGAATAGGGAATTAAAGAGATGGAGAACTAGTATGGAGAGTAAAAAGAGTTTAAATATATATAGAAATAAACAGAATATTAGGTGTGAGTTAATTTATGATAATAGTAAGGAAAGCAGTTCATTGTTTAAGGCTCGAACAGGATCTTTAGCGACAAGAGAATATACACGTAAATGGAAAAATATGGGTGATTTAGTCTGTAAATTGTGTAAGGAAGGAATAGAAAATATTTGGCATTTGTTAATTGAATGTAAATGCTTGAAAATGGAAAGGACACATATAATGCAGTTATGGGGAAATAAATATGAAAAAAAGTGATTATACAGAAAATAGATTATTGGTTTTTATGTTGGGTTTGGAAAAAGATAAGGGGGATTTAGATATAAAGGCTGTAGAATTGACAAAGATTATGTTGTGGAAATGGGATGGAGTAGAATATGGGAAAAATTAGATCAGGGAATGTAAAATTAAATAGCTAACAAGTTTTTTTTGGTATATTTGCTGAGAAATTCTTGACTTCATTTAAGGAGTAGCTACAATACATCACATAAATAATAATAAATATGATGTAGCTAGAATTATATGGAAAGGAGTTGCAGTAGCAGGGTTAACATATGGTAATGATGCATTATATGTTAGTAATGAGGTATTAAATTATTTAGAAAAAGTTCAAAGGAAGTAAGAAGACATGCATTGGATGCAGATGTATGGACAGCAAGGGAGGCAATTCAAGGAGAAATGGGATGGTCAAGTTTTCATATGAGAGATGCAAAAAGTAAAATGAAAATGTTTGGTAGATTGCAGTTTATGGATAATAAAAGAATAGCCAAAATAGTATTTAATTGGGTTATGAGTAAAGGGCAGGCAACAAGATGGGTGAGAAAGGTAATACGGTATGCAAAAGATTTGGATAAAGAATTTATATCAGTATATTTGTACAAAAGATGGGATGATTGTGTTAGGAGGATTGTTGAGTGTTATAGTGGTAAGGAATGGGATAAAAGAATAGATTTATTAATAAAGAATAGGGAGTTAGAGAGATGGAGAACTAGTATGGAGAGTAAAAAGAGTTTAAATATATATAGAAATAAGCAATATTAGATGTGAGTTAATTTATGATAATAGTAAGGAAAGTAGTTTATTGTTTAAGGCTCGAACCGGATCTTTAGCAACAAGAGAATATACGTGTAAATGGAAAAATATGGGTGATTTAGTCTGTAAATTATGTAAGGAAGGAATAGAAAATATTAGGCATCTGTTAATTGAATGTAAATGCTTGAAAACAGAAAGGGCACATATAATGAAGTTATGGAAAAATAAATATGAAAAAAGTGATTATACAGAAAGTAGATTATTGGTTTTTATGCTGGGTTTGGAAAAAGATAAGGGGGATTTAGATATAAAGGCTATAGAGTTGACAAAGATTATGTTGTGGAAATGGGATGGAGCAGAATATGGGAAAACTTAGAGTAGGGAATGTAAAATTAAGTAGCTAACAAGTTTTTCTTGATATAATTTCTGAGAGATTCTTGACTTCGTTTAAGAAGCTACAGTACATCACATCACATGGAAAAATTTATTTACTGTGATCAAAGTGGATGAGGATGGTGGTTTGCACCGACTAGATTCAGGGAGAGACAAGAAATCTTAAATATTGTTTAGACAATTGAGAAATAAAAGCACTAAGACAAACGTCAGCCAAATTAAGTTTAAACAAATTTTAAAATTTTATTACAAGAAATATAAATTATAAGAAAAAGTTTATAATATAACAAATAGGTATATATCAGACGTGTAGCAGAAATAATAAAATTCAACGCTCTGCCAGACGGTCTAATTTTCCAATAGTGAATTAGAAAGAGACGGAACAAATTTCTTTCAGCAGAGAATTCACTACAACACTGTTTCCATTCACAGATATGAAAACCATATATTCTTGAAATAAATCAATGAAACCAGTGCCAGCAAGCATTTCTCGGCCCGCAAAATACATCGGGACCAAGAACGTCATATGCCAGTAGAAGCTGTATGTTATGCTACATTTAAAGCAAACATGATTGATTTATCCCAAGAACAGACAAAAATTATGATTTAGGATGAAAGGAAAACAAATTTAAAACTAGCAAATGTCCAACCAAACGAGTGGCCAAAACTAATAATAATTAAAGGTCTCAATAGAAGACAAGTAAATAATTAGAAAAGCAATTCCATCTGCCCAAGCATTTCAAGAGAATGAACTAATTATAATTACAAATAAATCTACAAAGTTCTGGGTACACGCTCTGATGAAATTTAGTCACACATAAAAGATCAAAATAAATCTAGCAAGCTAAATATAAACATTCCTAGATTTTTACATAAGTTAGTTTATCAGAGAGTGCATATTAGTAGAAAATATTAAAGTACTAAATACTTTAGCAGAAAAAAATTCTTCCACCTGTAATTTAAAAGGGGATAAATATTATCTTCCTGCTGGTGATTTATAAAATTACAAAGAACAACAATTCCAGTTTCCTATTTCAGAGAAATAAGAAAAGAAGAAACTAAATCTCCAAACACTAGAACAATAAACACGATAAATCGCCAGCCAAAAGATTTTTCGGGTTGTATAAGCGCAAACACAGTATTTTAAATCAATAAATGGATAATAAAATTACACAAGACTACTAAAGTATTTATAAAAAGTTAGGCATATAATTAGAAATATATTAAGGATATAAAAATATATCCTCACTAGACACTCTCTGGTAAATAAAATTGAAAGTAAACTTGGAATCTTAAAACTAAGATTCCAAGACACGGCAAAGTACAATAAAAAAAAACAAATACGGTTAGTAAACAAGAGGTTAAATAATTATTAAGGCTACAGAATTATTTCAGATTGAGTGGAGATTTAACTAAAAGAATTTACCCTGGAAAGAAAAGGAAATATTTACCTTACGGTACCACAAAGTTTCATGTAGAGTGCGCACTTTTATTTTAGTTCATATTTCAGATGATCCATAGTTGGACAGCGGCAAGTGGGGAATCCGTTTATTTTATACTTTTACAGCATAACTGAAGGAGAGTTGGCAAGCATGGGTCCATCTTTTGGGTTATGACAAAACGTAGAGTAATAGATTTTGACATTTTGTAAAGCAATGAAGACTGTTAACAATTGCAAGTTTTTAAAAGGAATTAAATGTCTGAACTGCTACCAAAAGGCTATGAATTTCAGCAGGCTATAATCAAAGTGTGTAAAAGAATACAGAATCTCACTTCGAAGCAGCGTGTTAGCCAAGAATAAAAACTATATCCCAAAATTTGTGAGGGGGGGGTATTTATACCATGCTACATTTCCCGTGAAAACTTTTCCTGTTCAATTCTATGCCTTAGGACAGGGCAAATGTCTCTCGCTCAATCTAATGAAGAATTCTAATCAGGGATTATTTTAAACAAAAACAACAACACAAAATTAAATCTCCACTTTTAGAATGAACTTAGAAATGATTAAAATAAAAGCAACAGGAATGTAATTAACAAGCAGTGAAAGAAAACTATTTTAAAATCATTTCTATAACAAAAAATTAAAATAATCTATTTAAATATAAACGAGTATGTGTTTTAATACACGTACTCTTTTTAAATAATTAAAAAGTTGTTTGTTTTTTTTACATTAGAAATTTAACGAAAATTAATTTTTTTTTTTTAATTTTAGGTAATAAAACCATTGAATCGGATGTTCATCCGGTTCAATAGTATATATTTTATTTTCTTATTTAACAGAGTTTGTAATTGAGGCAAAGTATAGTACCATATCAACTTTCAGCAGAAAATAGATAGTATGTAATTTTCTTAAAAGATAAATATTAAAGCCAATGTTCATTACATAAAGTGATTAATAAAGCAAATGTTCATTACATAAAATGATTAAATATTACAAATATATAAAAGATTGATAACTAAATATATTTTCGATATAAAGTAAAATCTAACTTTTTAAAAAAAAAATTAAGAAAATTTAAATGTTTGTATTAAAATTTTTAAATTATATTAGTTTTATTTTTTTAAAGATAGTATACATGTTCAAAGCAGTTACATTGCATATATTTTTATTAATTATTTTGAACTTTTCTATTTAAATAAAGTTTAAAAAAACTACAAAAAATTAAAAAAATATAAAACTGAACTGGTAACAAGAGCAAAGTCATATCACTGCCTGTATATCAAGTGTGTTGGCTTTATCTTTATTTTTTACTTTATTTAATTTATTGTAAATAGAGATTGTAGTCTTGAAAATGTTTTTGTAAGCATAAATGATATTTGAGAAATCGTAGAATATAATTTATAAAGATTGTAATCCTAATTTTCAGATAAAAGATCTCAATAGAATGTGCACTTTGACTGTCAAAAATGGTATTACAAATAAATCAAAGAATAAATTAGACAATGATGTATATGCCTTTTTATAATCCTTTTTTTTAAATTCATTTGTCAGATACAATTCTAAGAGATGTGATTAGTTCTTTATATTATACTTGCATATGCATATGTACACATACAACATTTCTATTGATAATGAAATTCTGGATTCTGTAGTGTAATGGCAAAAAAGTAGACTCAAGAGTTAAAAATTACTGGATGAATTCTTAACTCAGTTATGTAAAAAAGATCTTATTTTAAATTAATCGTATAATTTGATAATAAATATAAAAAAAATCAGCATGCTGATAGAGTAGACATACTGTGTAACAGATTCAAGTTTTCAATACC
Source organism: Epiperipatus broadwayi (assembly GCA_028023455.1). Classification (NCBI taxonomy): domain Eukaryota; kingdom Metazoa; phylum Onychophora; class Udeonychophora; order Euonychophora; family Peripatidae; genus Epiperipatus; species Epiperipatus broadwayi. Next base: position 182,340 of record JAQFVV010006360.1, on the reverse strand, counting down.
AGATGGATTCACCAATGGTGCTGAAGAAGTTAGCCAATAAATAGATAAATTCAAATAAACAATTTTTACTACTTAATAGAATTTGAGATTTAAAATAAGTAATAATCACTATTTATTAAAGTAAAAAAAAAATTCAAATAATAATTTTCATTATTGGTAATTTACACAAAATTTTAGCTATTACAATCAAGAGATAGATCGAACATCTTTATTAAGTCTTTCAATTTTGCTTCTGCATCCATAGATTTGATCGTCATTAACTATGTTTTTATGGTTTGTTTGATCACATGTATATGGATCCAAAAGTATTTAAATTCCATTTACGAAACAGATGACTGCAACACTCGATTGTCTGAATCTGTTAATGAGATAAATCAAATTTATTTGCCTTTACTATTGAATCTGGGAAAAGAAATTTGTTTAGAACCTTGTAAGAAGTTTATTTTATACCATAATTCTTTAGCTAGTTTAGAAAATGATTTGAATGGTGTCAAAGTTATGAGTGAAGTGAGTTTGACAATAATAAATAAAAATGTAACAATTTACTATAGATAAATACTCTTCATATAATAGAGATATATATGAGAGATAGTGACCTGGGCCAACTGATGAGTGCTGGTAGTGTGAAATACATCTTGGGAGTCATTTGTCTTTTATTGTATCTTTATTTATATGAATTTAGAAAGAATGGGGAAGTATGGAGGTTGTTTAAGATGTCTATGAAGTTATATCTTGAATTTGTGGTAAATGTGATATATTTAATGGCTTTATTTTATGTGAGATAACTTTTTTCTGATTTCTGCTGTTGCAATATGTGAAAGAATAGAAAACCACTGTAAGGGGATAGATGTGGTGATTTAACTGAGTGTGAAAAAGTTTAATGTGGGCATTTTTTCATCCAAAGAGAAACAGTGTTAACCAGTAGAATCTGCAAGTATTAAAGAAGCTTTCTTAATTTATGTGTCAGATTGAATGCAAAAATGAGTAAAAACTCCTATCAATCAAGCATTAACATAATCTTTTAAATAAAAGCTGTTTGATAATATGGTTATTTTACTTATAGGTGTTATTGATAAGTAATTAGGATTATTAAATACCATGATATGATTTAAAAATAATCTTTATTATGTTTTTACAGTATCTACATAGCCATAGAATGTTATGTTTTAAAAATTAATATATAAAGAAATAACTGGTAATTGCAATAGTGAAATTAATATTTTTCATAATAATCACTTAAATGAGATTTATAAAATATTTTTTTTGTAAATTTTACAATTATGTAATAGATTTTTTTTATTTTTATCATTGCTGTGTATTCGAAATGCAATTATTCCAAATACTAACAAACAAAATAGTACATAATAAGAATAGCGAACATACTGCTTCACTCGCAATACATATATCTATAGTTCTCAATGGTTCATTTCCCCGATGCACTTTAAGACTGGCTGCTTTCATGATAGTCTCAATTGGCCTCAATTTCCCAAACACTCTGACCCCGGTCCAGTTCAGCTGCATGCGAACGTATCTGGTTTCATCGTAGAGCACTGGGACTGTCACTTAGATTCTCTTTTAGCTGCAATCACTTTCATCTCTCTGCAACAGTCCTCTTGGTAACTTCACTTGAAATCCGCTGGAAAATCAACTCTTCACATCCAGCTGCTATTCAAATGGTTTCCTCCGGCCCCAGTTTCCCAAACACTTTGGGTCTATTCAACTGCTGCCCGTGAACACATTTTCACTGAGAGTGCTGCACATTAACTGAAGCTACTGACACATCTCTCTGGAAAATGAACCACACCCCTTGTTGCTTATTCTATTTATAATTTTTAATTACTCATACAATTAATTGCTTTTTCCATATACAGTAATGTATTTAGGTCTATAAATAATTAATTGGTGCCTTAGGAATTTCTTTCCATATAAGGTAATTTAGTCTCTTATCAAGAAATGTTTGTAATCAGCAAATATTTCTTGGATTTTATCGATTGCAATTAATGTAAATTATTTAATTAAATTTACTGCTTATCAGTTCGCAATCTAAATATATTTCTCTAATATTTTCTACTTTTTTTGGAGTGCACCAACTTATACTAATATAAATATATTTATACAAAATACAACAATCATGGACTTTTTAACAATTTAAAAGAAACATGTATAAATTGTATATCTGTATTGTAATAAGTAATTTTAAAAGTACTTGCTGAAAGTGTATTATTCCTTAACTGTTTGATATTCTTTTTAGGGTATGTATGAGTGATACGTATTTAATATTGATAGTCTTATTTTATTTATTTAGTAATTTGTTCTTCTGTTTTAAAAACTTTGTATTATTTTTAAAATAAAAATCACAATCATTTTACTAAGCATTTTTAAAAAAATATTTCTTATCTTGATGTATTTGTATTTCTTTTTTTTCTACTTATTTTCTTACCATTTAGAATCAGCCTAAAGATTCCTACCAGGAAAGTACTTTTACTTTTCAGTTTTTTTCTTTATTATTATTACTTTTATTGTCATAGTTTATTACATAGTATTTATATTTGTTGATATTTTTATTTGTTTGTTTTAGGTATTGCATGTTTATCATTTTTGTATTTTCAGCTTAAGTTTGCATATTTAAAATTAGCTATAATTTTATAAATATTGATTTTTATAGTAGTTTTGTATTATTATACACAAAATTATTTATAAATATATAATTATAAATATACAGATATTTATAAAGTTATTATTATTGTAAATATATAAATTTATCCAATTGCACACTGTTCATAATTAATAATCTCACTTGCATTCATTTTCTTTAATACTTTTCCTTTTTAACTTTAGTTAATTACAATACTATTATTTGTAATTTTGTTTATAATTCATTATTATTTTTTTTAAATACATATAAATAATTATATTTTAAATGAAGTTTATATTTATAAACAAATTAGGACTTAAAACTTTTTTTTTTAAGTTTTAAAAAACATAGTTATTAATATTTTTTAAATTTGCCAGAGTTTTTTTCATTATTTTTGACTGGATTATTTGAATTAAAATTTTTGAAAAAGTAATTATTATACATACATACTTAGAGATGTAATGTAGCAATCAGTACATTAGAATGATTCAGATGGAGATTAGAACTGTGGATTTTTTTTTTTTCATGTAAATATGGATTTTCCAGGCAAAATTAAAGATTTTTTAAAGTAATCATGTTGTAACTAATGAAAACTAGTAAAACAATATTAATAGGTAAATGGTTATTCTTCCTATTTTTAGCTAAGATGTAAAATAAGTTCAAGTATAATCTGGATTGGTTTTATTAAAATGATACATTGACCAATGTTATAATATATTTGTATTTATGGAATATATATATATATTGATAGTGAATATTGTAAAGTATTTATTAATTTTTTTTATCATCTCTTATACACTTTAATGCAATCTTTTTTTATATATAATTCCTTGTTTATATTGTAAATATTGAATAAATTCTCTAGTTAACCTTTTTTTTTCTTTCTATTTCCATATTGTTAACAACAAATTTCACTAAATGCATTACAAATTAATATATATATTTTTTCCTTGCATGTAAAAAATAAGTCATTGCATTATTCATTCATGCTAATATTAAATCAAAACAAAGCTCTGAACTGTTTAATTTAGTGTTGATAATGACAAACTCAAGAGTTTGATATTCTTGAAATGATTTCAACCAAAATAAAATAGTCTCATTTTTGTAATTGAATGGAACTGTAATGGATTTAGCCCATTGTTTTAGTGTTTGAATTTTACATAATCTGTTGAACATCTGATTGTACAGTTTTTAATTTTGAGTGGTTAGTCTAATACTGATTGATAAATTTGAAAGATTCCTGAATCAATTCCTAGGTGAATAAAATAAAAAAAGAAAGAAAAATCAGTTTGACACATTGGATGGAAATGTTGTGCTGAATCTATCATTTTAGTTATATCTTGTTTTTATTTCAGAGCAAAAGTTTCTGGTTCATTTCCCAACTAAATAAAATAAGAATCTCAGTTTGATAAATTGAATGAATTATTTTTATCAGTTTGTCACTTGTCCTCTTGAGCATGTGATAAATAATTTAAATAATCAAGCAAAAGTTGGATATGAAACACTTCAGAGTTTATTAAAACGAATTGGTTTTAATTAATAAACAATAAATTAATGGTTTATTGTAAATATAAAATATTTTTTGTCTTATTAAAAAAATTATTGGCAATGAATATTTATTTAAAGTTTTACATGAATGCAGTTTTATAAGTATTTTTTATTTGTTGAACATTTTTTTTTGTAATTAAAATTATAACATTTCTTGAATTTAAAGATATCCTATTTTATTTTCTGAATATATTATTATAAATTATTATGCGATTTTATTATGCCAAGTATTGCCATATAGGGATCCCATTGAATCAATACCTCTCATCTTCCATTCCTACTATTTCTTTTTTTTTGTTTTGTTTATGTAACTGTTTCATTTTTTATAATTTTTTATTCAATTGTATAAATAAACTTGTTTGTGGTTGTTCAGATCACAAACACAGCTGTTTTAGTCAAGAAAAGAGAAACAAAAATAAAGGCTGAAATACCTCCCCCCCTCCTTTCATTTGAGTAATCATAAAAATTTAGATATTGAATCAACTGATTAAAAGCTGTAAGTTTTAATTATTTGATCTATTTAATTGTAAAAATAACTGTTATTTTTTAAAACTATTAGATATCTATAATGTATGTACATTATACCCACTAGTTGGGGCAACATAGTAGGTGGCAAGAGAGTATATCCATTATCAGGTCTTTTATTTGCGGATGATGTCTTCTTGTGCACACAAAGAAGGGAAGATATGGAAGTTATGCTGAAGACATGCGCAAGTGGATTAAGAGATGGGGATTAAATTTAGTGAAGAAAAAAGAATTCAAAGAATTTTTATTGAGGGATATAAAGTTAAGTGTTGTGAATAGATATAACTATTTGGGAATCATCTTAAGTAATCATAGAAATTTTTTGGATGAATGGGAGAAAAAATTGATAAATAAAGCAAAGAAAAGAAAGGGACTGATAAAGAAATTAACCAACTCTTTCATTCAACATTAATTCTATTCTTGTTGTTTTTTTTCTTTTCCAAATAATATCAAAGACTAGCAGTATTACCTTACACTTCTATCTAAGGTTTTATGTCTGTAAATAGATGATTTTCCCAAATCTATTAAATAAATAAGGTTTTACTTCATTGACATACATAAATCTATTAATTAAAATACTTTTTAAGATTAAAAAAAAAAACTAGTACATCTCTATGAAAGATTATCACAAATTCAATATCTTATCCATTACTTTTTCTATATCTGTATTATTGAGATTTAACAAAACACAATAAAAATTATAATACTTTGCACAAAATTGCTTTTTAAGTTTTCTTATCAAATAATCTCAGATGCAAGAAGAAGAAAAAAATATTATTTTTTCTTTATTTATATTAATTCCACTATGCTCCCTATTACTTCATATCCATTTCTTTTAAGTGAAATAATTTTTGTTTTTCCATTCTTGAATTCTTAAATAAATTTTGTTTCTATTTTTGCTGGAAACTATTATTTCTTTTACTTATGTGAGACAATTCAAAACTAGTTTTAAAATAAATGAGATTTTTTTAGTAACAGTTATCTTATAAAATAAGATGTAATATATGCGGGGTTTGAACTCAGACTTTCACACGACCCACCACTCTCAGTGCCATCTCATATTGCTGACCCACCTGATCACACACATATTGAAAAGATAATTGCTGTTTTAGCATGAAATACATATATTGGTGATTATTTATCTTTTCAACATGTGTGTGATCAGGTGGGTCAGCAATATGAGATGGCACTGAGAGTGGTGGGTCGTGTGAAAGTCTGAGTTCAAACTCCGCATATATTACATATATAAATGCAGGTTTAAGCCTGTACAATGTATTAAAATAAGATGTAAAAAAATATTTTTTAAAAATAATGATTTTATGTAAATAGCTGACTAAAAAGTACAAAATAACAAAGTCAACCTCTCTCACTTATTTGCCATTCTTAGAAAATATCAGAGATCTTAAGTATTTAGACTTGTTATAAAATAATTGGAAATTTCTGGAATATTGTTGATCCATAAAAGCATTTGCCTTGGCTTTTATAAAACAACAATATTTAGATTCATAATCTCTGATATTTCCCAAGAATGGCAAATTAACTGAGAGAGGATTACTTTGTTATTTTGTACTTTTTAGTCAATTATTTACATAAAAGCATTATTTAAAAAAAATGGTTAAAACTATAAAAAAAAACCTGACAAAAATTATAATTTAAATATATATTGTGTGTGGAATTTTTTTCATCCCTTGTTCTGAGTGATTCTAATTTAACCCATAAAGTATTTTATTTTTCCTAGAATTATTATTAAATTAATTAAATTTTAAAAAAATATATCTGATAAATAGTCTTTAATGCAGCAGGATCTAAATTACTAGAAGCACTACTAAGAGCATTGTTTTTCTTATTTTTGAAAATATGTAATATATATGATTATAAATAATTCTATTATACTATTAATTATCTTAATTCTATATATTATTAATTATATTACTATTACGGGTTTTATTATCATCCTAAGTATGATTTTATAAAAAAAATAATAATTTTACATAACACTTAAACAATAAAATCCTTTAAAACTTAAAAATTATAATTTAATAATAAGACATGAAAATAAAAAATAAACCCACTAACAAACGAATTCTAAATTTAAATATCATGTGGTTGTCTACTAAATAAAAATATTTATGTATTGGCTTTTTAATTAATTAATATTTACTAAGGCAATACTAAAGCATGTGTGGTTGAAAATGTGAAGGTAGGGACCTCTACAGGTCTTAACCACAAGCTTACGCATTTGAAGAAAAGAGGGGAAGTAAATCAATATTAACAAAATGTTATTCTACAAATAAATCAATGATATAATATAATATAAAATATCTTTATATAACAGCAGTAATATATATAATAACCATACATAAAAAAGCTCTTTTTGGCAAATATTAACTTTTGCTTTTTTCAATGTGCTTCACCTAATTTATAATTACGATCTACATTGCATACATAGTGACATCTATCTTTTTTATAAAATTACTATAACCTATTAAAACAATACAATATTTTAAGGCATAAAAAAAACTGTATATTACATAACTTTCCATTCATTTATCATTAGCCAATTATTCTAAATGTAATATTTCCATCAGATATATAAATATTTTTTATATTAATTAATTTAATAATGAAATGAATATTAATAAAATTTTATTCTATGAACATCATATTTCTGTTGGCTTAGTTGTTAAGGAGTTTTTTTTTGAGAAGTGTAAGGATGTGAGTTTGATTCTAAATGGATCAGATTTTTTTCATTTTTAATTAAATAACGTGGATATATCTACTGAAACATAGTCAGGGTAAGTAATATAGAAGCATTTAAAATATATACTACTTACTGCACATCTTTACTACAATAAAAAACGAAAAGCATAAAATAGTGTGACCTTTATCAGATGTATTTAGTCACTCCAAAAACAATCAAAAATACAATTTTTTTATTTTTTTAAAAAAAAGCTCTCTTAAGCCTTATTAAATATAATTTTATGAAATTAGGACATCAATTATTTTTGTGAAGCTCTGATAAAAATATAAATGTAAGGCCCTAATCAAAAGAAGGAAATATTTTTATAATAATAATAAATATATATATATGCTCTTTCATAAAGACAATTTTCAAAATATAAAATGCAACTAAATCATATGAATATTATATATTATGTATACATTATAGAGTAATTAACATAGTTTATTTAATTAATAAACAAATAAAAAAAAATGCAAATGAAGAGTGATAAAATTTAACCTAAGTCTCTAATCAAAACTAAGAAATCATTTAATATTTACTTAGAATCACACATAGAATTTTCCTAATAAAATGCACTTCATATAAATAAATAAACAATAATGTTCCTTTTTTAAAATATATCAGAATACAGAAATGCATTGTATAGAAGTAAAATATTATTTTACAAGTTTATTAGGAGTTTATACATTTTATTTAATGACAGCACATTTTAAATTGAAATTTCAAGTTGTTTTTGGAAAATTGTTTTATAGGTTTTTTATTTTCAACCCTAAGAATATGTGCATCTAGAGATCTTTATTTATATATATGTTATGTATTGAAAAAGAGAACTCTTAACATCATACTTGGATTTTTTAAAGATAATTAATTTTATAATTTCCTAAATAATTTGTACCATTTTAAAACAACTTTTGGACATGTATTCAATTTTTATGTGTGTGTGTGTGTGTAAATCGACATCGTTGTTATAAAAATTGACTCTTCACTTTAATCTTGCATACAATTTTTATAATCTGCTATGTAATTTATTTGCATCTTCAAAAAAAAAAAACTACAGCTTATTTTTTTTTTAGTTATATATTTTATTTCAATAAATTTAGTGAATAACATTAGAAGTAGTTAATATTTTAATTACCAACTACTGAAAAAGGATTATTAAATTGATACATTGCCTAAGAACTAATATAAGAAAAATCATGTAACTGCTGCAAAAATATTATTTGAATGATTTTATTCTCCACATACACATATGCATACACATCTATGTATATATATATATATATATATATTACCCAAACTACATAGTTTATTATGTGCTTCTTTTTACAGATGATAGCATTACCAAGATTGTCTCTGGTGAATCCTCACAAACAGTTTCTAAACAAGATTTCTTTAAAAATGCATGGAAGGAAGTTGTTTAAATCTATTCAGACATTTGAATATTCTTCAGCAGCATTCTAATGGCAAAACAGTAAATGAAAATATTGATAAAATAGATTAAAAATGAAAGTCAAAAGTATGTGAAAGAAGAAAAATAAATACATTATGCTTGAATTATATGCATTATTAATTAATGTTGGCTTTTGAAAGTTTTTAATAGTATATTTATGTAATTCATATTTGAAATATAAACAAAAACTGTAATATTTAGTTTTGAGAGTTTTTATAAAATGTAATAAAAAAATAGAGCAAAACTCTCCATACAGTATTGCCACCTGTGCTAAACAGAGTAATCAATGGATGCCAGAAGGCTTGTGCATAAAATCCATTGATTACTCTGTTTGGCACATGTGGCAATACTGTATGGAGAGTTTTGCTCTGTTTATCAACAATTAATGTGCTAGTATAGGAAATGTGATCATGTGATAATCAAAAAATATTGTGAATATGAATTGAAATAAGTAACAAGTGAATTAAAATTATTTCATCATAAAAGGGAAACTAATAAGGAGTATGAATTTGTAATATATATATAAAATTATAAAATAAAAAATTAAACTTAGGGTTTCTCTAGAAATAATGTGTATATGAAGTTGAAATGTCACATGCTGTATGAATTGCTTGACAAAGTGTATGTTACTAATGTATCTACGATCTGAGAAATTTCTGGGCTTATGGATGGTTGGGATTGGGTTGCAAGCATGATATAACTTACTAATCTAAGATGTTGGTCTGACTTCTGGGCTAATGGATGGTTGTGATAAGGTTACAAGCATGATATAATTCATTGGAAGCTTCAGCTACTTCCTGTTAAGTTACATATAATCTGAGTTATTTAAATATAAACTAACTTCAGTACTTTTTTATTTTTTTTTACATTTGTTAATTTTTTTACTGTATTAAAATGTATGAAACTTTCAATGTACATATATATATATAAGTTTACTTAACTGCATTTTTATATTTATTAGTTTTTTTAATAATACATTATTTTTTTATGTCTAAAAACTGTATTTAATCCAGAGAAACTTAGCTAGAAATGTCATTAATTAGAATTTATATGTTGCATGTATTTAAAACTCACATTATGATAGTTATGAATTAGTTGTGATAATGCTCTGTCCAGGGCCAGAAATTTTTCAGAAAGCTAAAAAAATCATGGTTTTTTTTTTATTATTATTTTCAGATAGCGAATCAAAGAGCAATTCATCTATTTTTTCTAATATGTCATAGTAGCTAGGTAGCTGATTATTCTTAACAGAAAAATAAAATAAATTATAAAAATCTTGCAAATAACATCTACTGAGAATGTGAAGTGAATTTTGCTCTTAGTTGAATTCCCTTTATAAAAATTTAATGATTTGCTATTATAATTAATTGCTGTGTTGTGAAATCGCAACTTGTAATTTTTGTATTTTGTTTCAAGTTTTTCATTTAGCATATATATAATTAAGCAAAATCGCTTTAATAAATGCTAGAGCCTAATTTAGGAAGATACTTCTGCACAAACTGAAAAAAAAAAAGTTTTCATAATTTTTGTGTTTGTGTGTATAAATAAATAATATCAAATACTGTCTGAAATAAAGCTAGAATTAACCATAGATTAACTATTGATTACATTAATTATTAATCAGTTGAATAAATATTTTAATTCTAGTTTTATTACCTATATTTAGTTAAATATCAAATAGTCTTTAAATATTTCATTGCAGTTTCCTAAAGAAAAAAAAAAGAGCCTTTTACAAAATTTGTCATAGTGAAGATTTTAGCAATTTTCCATCCTCAATTTTTGACTATTAGCTAGTTTGCTATGGATAGTCATTGAAATCAAAAAAATTTCTAAATTTTACTCAATTCAGATTTGAAACTCTTTTTTTTTTAATATTTGGTTATTGTGAATCTGGCATATAGCACGAAAACATTCTTTGCTATTAATAATATTTTAAAAGATAATTATTCTGTTTAACACATTTCTATATATATATGTTTTTTTTAATTTATAATTTAGATGCAGAATTTATTATATATATGTAAAATTGAATACTTAAACCAAAGCAGATTTTTGTCATTATCATTTTTTTTTTTTTAATATTATATTCTAAAAAATATTTATCTTCATTTAGCAGTGTATGTGCATATATATATATATATATTCATGCATACATATACACACTCTGCTAATAGAATCTGATTTTGTGATGTGTGTGTCCACACGTCATTTATATTCACAGAATTACATATGCAAAAAGATTAGTATTATATTCCTGATTGCCCTTAAATTGAAAATGTATTACTGAGTTAAATTTGTATAAATAATATATAATTCTGTTAATATAATTACATTACTATTTGGATATTTATATATACACACACATGTATACATACTCTATACATAAAAACTTTTTATTGTATTTTTTTTTATTCTGTTTATGCAAGAATATGGTTATCTGCTTGCAAAACTTGAAATCTTTAATAAGTAGACATGTATGAATGAGACATAATTTGTTTAAAAGAATTCATGACATACTAGATAATGCATCTAATTACCATAAATCTGTATATGAAATTGGAATTTTTTTCAGGTTGTAAGCATTCTTTAAATTTTTGTTTCACTTAACAATTCATAATCAATTCAACCAGCCATTCAGTTGTAGGTCAATGAATAATATATAATTACTGGAAGCTTGAAAATAAGTAAGTAAGGGTAAATCATAAATCTTCGTTCCTTAACATTTGACTGGTCTAGTTTTTTTGTTTTATTTCTCTATAGTCATGTGTTGGAAAGGTCTTGACTTTGCAATGGGATATTTAAAGAATGTTTAACCTTTTATCTATGCTTAAATATATGACATTATGATTACAATAATTAATTTATATACAATTGTGAAAATAATTAAAGAAAAACAAATTTTAAAATTCTTTAGCTTTGTTTTGTCAATATAGGCAGATATATTTATCTAGAATATATTGTAACTAATAAAAATGAGAGAGAAAAAAAAATAGCTGGGGAAGATGAGAAAAATGAACTAGTATGCTTTTAAGCAAGTTTTTACTTATAAGTTTGTGTGTATATGGTCTATCTGGGTGCCACTACGCTATCTAAACCTAGATAAAATTATATTATATACCTACTTATAAATGTACCTGGTTTGAACCCTTTTAGTACATTATTTATAACCATGTGTAGGATTTACTTTATAACCATATCACATTTGCACTAATATCAAGGGGAAAACATCCTTATTTAATTGTGCAAATAAATTATCAGACAAAATTATTATATAAGATTTTAATATCATAAGTGCAAATTTAACACTAACATAAGTCCTACTAGCTCATATTAAACACTTCGTTAGCAATTCACTAAACCTTGAGTGACATTTGATGATCTTGATGGTAGTCATTATTCTATGATGATTCACAAATAATACACAAACACAGTGATAAACATTATTTATTTATGATCATTAAACTCTATTAAGACTATTGATTAATAAGATGATGATGATAATGATACTTCCAGCCACAGTTTTAGAACTAACAACATATAATTTATCTTTTATCAATTTATAATTATTTATCAAAAATATCATATTTAAATTATGACTTAAGGATTGACATTCATCAGTGATGATGAAGGATCATATTTAATCTCACAAGACAGTGATTAGCTTTTAAGAAAAATATACGCCTCTTAATAAAAACAAATTAACATTTATTACTGATTAATCATTAATAATACAGACAGAAAATTTACATAATTAATAATGATAGATTGTTTACATTTAAATAATAATAATGCCAAAGATTTTCCCACTTTCCCTTAATGATGCGTACTCAATGTTCATATGATAGGGTGTGATAGGTGTACGCTAATTTCTCTAGTGGGTAAATAAAAAATCTCATACCCTAGAAACATTTTAAAAATAAACATTCTATGCATGCACATACTCGCTATCGCGTATAACATATTTTTATATTGATAAATTTAAACATAATATTAAAAAGAGAAATGAGCAAAGAAAGGTTAGTTAGATCATAGAGATAAGCACATTTAGAGAAATCAGCTTCAAATTACCTATCTCCCTTTTCATCAATTTAGGTCATTAACTATTTTAAAAATCCATCTCTTCTAATGCTAAATTTCTATCGATTTTTAATATTCATGCTCAACAAATATACATGTAAGTATAATTATATTACTAGGTGTGTGTGTATATGTCTCAATTCCTATTATGAACAAAAAAAAATGATTAAACCCTTTTTACATACAATATAATATAAATCAACATATTTCATAATATTTGAATCAATACACAAACACATTTTATAAAAATAAAATACACACATAAATGGTTACATGTAATAATCTAAGAATACATAATGCATCAATAGTGCAATATCTATTATTATTGAAAATCTTCTCTAATTGATTTTCGTTTTAAGATTTAAAGAGAAAGATAAATGGATTTATTATTAAAAAGATTTGTTAATAGTTACTGATAAAAAATATAATTAAAATTCACATTACCAATTATTTTACTTTCGAGGCACAGACCGTTTCAAAGAGTCCAACAATTTTAAAGTCAGCTTATTCAAGGTTTAGAATTTGACATCAGCCACATACCAATTATGTAATATGCGTATATTTACTAATTGCAGCGGTTTTGGCTTGGGCTTACAATTCTTTTTATTGCGATGATGATGATGAAATAACTTGCTTCTATAGGGATCCTTTTATCATTGGGATAGTTTCTTCATTTCTTCTGTGTATAATTACTTTTGATAGACAAATGGATATTTCTATCTTCCATATATTATAGCATTTTGCTTTGCTTTGATTCAAATTCAGCAAATGGCACAGGTGAGGTAATAAGTTTCTTCTTTCACATTTGACAATCAGTTATAAGATATTTAAATTCTTCTGATGTGCATAAGTTTCTTAGGACGGTAGGAACGCCCAACAAAATATTTTCTACCCCACCATGTTGATGTAGAAACCTTTAAAACAATGTCTGGTTTCTCTAAAGCAATCTAGTTTATTCTCCCCTTTCTTTCTTATTGCCAGACTATATATATGTGGCCTGTCTAATGATATCACACATTTTTGTACTAAAAACATCTGGTCAGTCATAACTGCATTCCGTTAATGGTCTGTGTTAAATCTTTTCTGTGAATTGACAATTTTTTAAAATTTATCATCCAGTAAGAAATCCAAAAATTGTCTGGATCCTGTCATCTCAATGGCTGACTGATTAATGCTTTTTTGTTTTTATTTTTCCACATGGTCCCCTTGACTATGGCAACCTTGACCATTTGATCTCTTTCTCATTAACCTTTGAAATCAGCCTGAAAGGTCAAGTGAAACTGTAACTCTTTCAGACAAAAGATAAATTGATCCTAAATAATATAATGGTTTTTAAACAATATAACTTTTTATAAAGAAATTATAAAATGATTTAAATAAAATCTTTTCTTTTAGTATATCTGTAACTGTCTCTAAGTTTATGTCTGTAAATACAGGCACACACTCATTCATACAATATATAAAGATTGCCTATTACAAAATAATCCAAATGATTCAAAAAGCTATAAATTAAAATTCATAAAATAAATCAGTAAGACAAGTATTAGAATCAAAATATGATTAAAGAAAGAATATTAGAATCTATTAAATTATAAATTAGCTTTAAAGAAGGTTAATAAGCAAAATTAGAAAAATGATTAATTGAATACTTTGTGTCTACAGACAACTATTTATATGTACCTTAAAATTCTAACTTTTAAGTCCAACTATTAAACTATTCAAAGTATATATGATCTCTTTTACTAACACAAAGTTGAATAGAGAGAAACATATTTCTCCCACTCTCCTGAGGCTTTGGGTACTTGGTCATATAGGGTTTGAACTCTGATGCCCTACAGCTTTCCCCTCATATAAAAGAAAATATGATGATTTTTTTTATGCACACACTATTGCAATTTAGTCACAGGCTAAATTAGAATCTGCACAATATATATCTTTTCGCATTTAAAATCTTTTAATGTTTTTCATGTTCTCTATAATCATAAAAGTTTTTCAACAAGCTTTCTTAGTACTTGATTTAATATACCAATGTGCACACATAGTCATACTTTCTTATAGAACGTTTATATTACTGTGCATGTAAATTTTATGTATTGGCAAAAACATTTTTCAATTGAATTGTAATCAGAATAATCTATTGTTAACAATAAATTTCAAACTATAAAAAGTTTTTAGAAATGTTAATGAATCAGTTAAATAATCCTTGAAAATTTTGAGTTGTGCTTGATAATATACTTTTTTATATTATTCTTATGTGATTCAAATGACTAAATTATCAAAATTAAGCAAGATACTTAGTAGAGATAACAGTTTTGGAAAACAATTATCATTTGACTTTAGTTTTAATTCATGAATCAGATGATGTCCAGTAGATGGCATTACTGATAAGTACAAAGCATGTTTTATTTATTATTATAAAGTTAGACAACACTTATATATATTTCAAAATAAGTGCTTGTAGAAATGATTTTAATATTATGTGCCTAAAATTGTTGCTAAGGATTCTCCTCTTAATTGATGATTGAATTTGCATAAAGGAAGCAGATTATCAATATAATTTTGAACTACAGTATTTTATATTTAAATATTAACATTTCAAAACTGATTGAAGTCATTATATATTTTATATCATTAAAAATAATCAATTTAAAACAAAATTGAAATAGACATCTCACTATAAATAAAAATATTATTTAATATATCAATCTGGCTTTCATTACTTAATGGAACCTTTTCAAGATGTTTCTTTTTTACACAATCACATGACTACCCTACAACCCAATGGGCATCATTTACTTTGCAATAAGTATAATTATTAAAATACATGCATTAAATATAATTAGTAAAATACATATATGTACATAAAAATGTTTAAACTTATTACAGATATATACAAATCTAAAAAAAAAAAAAACTAATATTTTTTTTTATTTTTAAAATTATAACCCAGTAATATAACAATGCTCACCCCCCCCCCCTAATTGTGATAGACCTTTAACCATGTTTACACATTTGTTTAAATTTAAACAAATGTGTAAATATGGTTAAAGGTCCAGCACAATTAGAGGGAAAATGGGCATTGTTAGATTATTGGAAACTTTAAAGTTATAATTTTAAAAATAAAAGAAAAGGATTATTATTATTGGTTCTTTTTTTTTTTAGATGATTTGTAAATACATATATATTAGAGAAGAAAAAAAGATTGTAATTAAGATTAATTATTTTTATGTACATGTGTGTATATTAATGATTATATGTAATGTATGTATTTTAATAATTATATTTATGGTAATGTAAATAATGCCCATTGGAGGAGAGTTGCTGTAGGGTAATTGGTCAAAAACTTAGAACAGGGAAGGTAAAGTGGCTAACAGGTTTCTCTGGGCATAGTGGTTGAGATTCCTTTAAGGAGAAGTCACAGTACATCGCATCACGTGATTGTGTAAAAGAGAAAAATCTTGAAAAGATTCCATTAAGGAATGAAAACCTGATTGATATATTAAATAATATTTTTATTTATAGTGAGCTCTATTTCAATTTTGTTTTAAATTGGTTGTTTTTTATTTTATATATAGAAGGTAACATTATGGACAAATTTTAATATTGAAATTTGATCATTTAAAATATTTCATATCATTTACATCTATTTACCCTATATATGCTAAGGCTCTAATTTAAGGTATATAAAATAAATTTGATTGTATAATGTGATTTTTAGTAATACATTATATATTAATTTGTTAAATAATCAATATGACCTGGAACCAAGGATTAAGGAAAATTGTTAAATTATGAAATATAATGACTAAGATATTGATGTATTTACTATTAAAGTGCTAACCCAGGTGGAAAACATTTCAAGACAACTGAAAATAGATAAATTTTTACTGGTGAGCCAACTATGAAATAGTTTGGAAAGAAGACAACCAGATAATACGACATGGAAATTAGCAACTGCAAATGAGTCTGAAGTTCATATTTTCTGTTAATAAAAACAACTTATGGATTCAAAAATGCACATCAGTATCAATTTTAATATTCCTGATATCACTACAGGACAATGGGAAATTAAATATAATCTTGAAGGGATTATATAATGGCCTTATCATGTGATATCATGATATTCCTGATTTAAATAAACATTTTTCTAATTGACAAATGCAGAGAACCATTCTTATTTATTTAAACTGCTCAGTTATAACTGAAAAGACTTGTAGCTTCATTTTGTATTAAAAAATCCACTAAGTTTAAACTTCTATCTATTCACTTAATATTACTAGACTATCATATAAATCATATTATATTTGCCTTGTGAGACAATCTTATATTTAATTTTATTGCTGTTCATTTGAATTTAACAATGCAAGTTATAAGTTTGTCTAATCTCTGATCTTTTTTAATTATGTAATATATGTATTATTGTGCTTTAACAAACTTTTTATTATTATTATTTATATTTAAAATTATCTCAGAGATTATATGAATATATATATATATGGCTGCTTTGTTTTTTCACTGATAAAACATTTCTGACTATGAAAGGAAAGTCCATTTTAATTCCCATAAAGCTCTATTATTCATATTATACATGCCATCATGAAAAGAATATTTTACTTTTATTTCTCATGGGCCTCCATATGATTTAGATATAATGACTGAAATTAACAAAAATCATCAATGAAGCTATAGGATAAATTGTCTGTTTTCTTTTACATCATTTACTTAGAATTCTGTTCGTAACAGACTTGGTCTAAATAATCCAAAGTATGTCCAATTTGTTACTGATTAAGTCTTGTAAAAGAATTTACTAAAACAATAATTTCATTATTATTATTGGTATTTTAAATATATAGTTTCTGTTGTTTTGTGCTTAAGTTAGAATATAGATTTTGTGAATAATCTCAATTAATTATCATTAAAAAACTTGAAAAGTATATCTTATAATAGTTTATTTATATGAGTGGTGACATTGTATACACCTAGAGTAGTATCCACATCAGAAAGTATTGTATCAAGGAGTTATTGATGCTTCATTCTTTCTTCATTAATTCAGGTATCATGTTTAATTTGATTTTTTCCATATCATTGAGCCTTATTTGTTATTTGACAATATAAGATTACCCTAATTTCATCCAGGGAAAAAATAGATTGGTGTGGTCTAAATCCTTTTAAGATTTTAAATGAAAAGTCAAACAATATTTTTAAAAAAGTCTGTCGTATGTAATAAATTCTACAGTAACTGCTAGTACTTATAACAATTTAAGATATACCTCAAAAAATGTATAAAACAACTATGGCCATTGATAATATTTACACAATGAGAATATCTCTAAATTCTAAAACCAAAAACTGCATTGCATAATATTTCAATCACTATTCATCAAACTTCTAACTCAATTGCAAAAAATGATCTGCTTTTTATTTTCTAGAATTGTACTGAGAAAGTAAAAACAAAGTTCTTTTTCAGAAGGAGATGTGTATGATAGTCAGATGATTTTTAAAAAAAAAAATAGTGTGTATTTTGTTTTTTATATAGAGGTAATTTACAGATTCTGACATGTGTAATAAAAAAGTATAATAATAGGGATATTTAATTCTATAGGTAAGATTGCTTTAGTAATCAATTTTATCATTTGAAATATTTATTAATATCTTTTAAATCTGGAGAAATAAAATATGCAATATTATAACATTTTGAATTAAACTGATATTTTATTGCATACATATTCTGAAATCCAGCAAAATATTTGTGATTTATTACTATGGTCTACCTTAGTACCTCTAATCTTAAGTTTATTAATAATTGTAAATGTTACAACACTGATAAGAACTTCCATTTAACAAATCATTTATATATATATGCACATCACTGTTTAGTTTTAACATTATGAATTCTAGAAAAATAATTAAATGAAACTGATTTTTTACTAAAAATATGAATTTGTTTAATAATGGTCAGTTTTCATGCTTTGAAATTGATAGGGGTTGAGGTATTAATAAGTTTTTGTTTCATTAAGTGGCAGTAATTAAAATACTTCTTATATGGATATACTGCTGAAAATAAAAATATAGGAAATTATGGGATCCTGATATTATGAACTGAAAATCATTTCATCAAATTGAAAGTAATTTGAAAAAAAAAAATTAAGAATGCATATTTTATAAATATTTTAGGTAATTTATACATAAAGTATGAAAAGTTAAATGAAATCATATGTAAATTTGCAATTTAAATTATTTATAAAATATAATAAATTAGTTAAAGCTTAATATTAGTATAGTAAATTTTATGTTTGGCTCCAACTTTTTTTTAATATGTAATATTATAGGAAACAGGGGTGCACAACCTCTCAGGATGTCGCATCAAAATTGTTGGGACTCGTGAAATTTTTAAGAAACTTAAGTTATGTATAATGATTACTTTTTTTTTTGAAAGAATTTAATTTTTTAAAATAGATCAAAATCACATGGAAAATAAATTATTTTTGTATATATCTTTTATATATGTATACAATTTTTTTTTCCAAAAATTTTATTCAAATCATATGTGCTTAATACTAAAATGTTAGGAAATCGTCACTTCCAACCATTATCAATCCATTGCAGGATCCAAATTCAATCCATCTGTGATCTCTAGCCTCTTCTCCATATCACCCTAACTCACATCCTTATTTTATCCATTCGTCACGTCTTTTTCTAGATGTTTTACATCTTGGATTCCAGTTTGAGATTTCAATTGCCCACTTGTCATTTTTTCTAGCAATATGTTTAGCACAACTTCACTTTAGTCTATTAATTCTTTCAATAATGTCAATAACATCTGTTTATTTTCACCCAGGTCTTTCATTTTCAATCTCTTAATCCTAACATGCATCTCTCCATACTTCATTGAATGATCTGAAGTTTCTGTGTAGCTTTTTTGTTAAGTACCCAAAGTCTCAGATCCATAAGAAAAAACTAATAAAACACTTGTTAAAAAAACCTGCCTTTTCAAACACATACGCATTTTTTTTTTTAATATTAAGTTATTTCTACCAAAAGCATTCCAACCAAAAGTAATTCTATAATTAATTTCATCCATTATGTTTCCGTCTGTAGTAATAATTTGACCAAGATATTCATGGTTGTTAATTTTTTCAAATCCGTCATTATCAATCCTTCTATCTTTTGAGAAAATCCATTGTATATTAATTTTTTTAACATTTTCTTTTATCTGATAACTCTTGCAACATTTCCTGAAGCTCTAAAGCATTATTTGCAAAAACAATTACATCATATGCAAAATCTAGATGATTTAAATAATTTACTTTTACTCCCTTAGCTTTTCATTTTAATCTACAAAATACTTTTTTTTGTATCATTATGTATGTTATCTAATTGTTGCTGTTGCATTTTTATAAATATTCTTTAGAATATGACAATATTTTGGGTCTATACCTTGATGATCTAATACTTTAATCACTGAAGAAATGATTATAGAATCAAATGCCTTTCATAATCTACAAATTCAAAACATAATGGCATCTCATTTGTTCGTCTTTTGTATAACTTTTCTCGATACTTGGATGTGATCCACTGTACTAAATTCACTTTTAAATCCAGCTTGTTCTTTTGGTTGATTAAAATCCAAAATTCACTGTAGACAATTTGTAATTATTTTGATAAAAAAATTTTATAGAACTGATAAAAGACAACATCGTCTGTAATTTCTAATATCTTCTTTAACACCTTTAAATATTAATACTGCAATCTTCCAATCATCTGGTCCATCTTTTTCATTTAGACATTTGATATATAACTTTGCCAAAAAAAGTTCTATTTTTTCACCAGCTTCTTTTAAGATATCAATTATAATTCTATCATTACCTGGAGTTTTTTCCCTTCATAAATTTAATTGCATGTTTCACTTTTTCATTAAAATCCGGGGCAATTCAGAAGATATAATACTTGTAGTATGTACTTTTCTTTGTTCCTTATTGCTATATAATTGTTGATAGAATTCTACACATTTCATGATGTCATCTCTTACTTTAGTAATAGTTCCATCTTTTTTCTTATTGCAGAAATAAGTTTCCTACCAATACCAAAATGTGGTTTTACACTCTTAAGACTTAATCTCTTCTACAGTTTTCCTTGCTAGTTCACAATTATACTTTTTTATATCATTATAAAGTTTTTTTCACATCACTTTGCAAATTTTGAGATATTCATTCTTTGATGTATCATTTTCATATTCCTTCTTTTTTTCATAAACTGTCATTGCAGAAGAAATTTCATTGGTCAATTGCTGCTTTTTTGTACCACCTATCTTTGTTGTAGTTTTTAAAGTGTATTTATCTTCCTATTGAATTTGTTCAAATCTGAATCATGTTCATAATTTGTTAATAGTTGAAAACGATTTACAAGTTCTAATTTAAATTCATTGTAATGTTTCTGAAGATAAGGAATATCAACTATGAATATTGTTTTTCTTAATAATTATTTTCTCTAGTTTTGCATTAACATGTATCTTACATCTTACTAATCAATGATCAGTTCCTGTGTTGAATTTATTAAGAACATTACAATCTTGAAATATATGTTTTCTATTAGTCAAAATATCCAATTCTGCTGTACCCTCATTTGGATGCTGTTTATGTTTAATATTTTCTCAAAAAAAGAATTCATAATATAATGTTTCTTTTTCTGCAAACTCCACAAGTCTGTGTCCTCATTTCTATCACCATAACCAACTTTACTTATAGCATTCATTTTCAATTGTTTACTGATTCTAGCATTAAAGTCTATCATGACTCTTAAAAGGTTTGGTCTGATCAAAAGCTTTTTATACATCCATATAAAAATCCTCTACTTCTTCATCACAATGAGAACTTGTTGAGACATAAACTTGAATTCATCTGCATTTGATATCTGCCATTAAGTGAATAACTAATCTTGTCACTCTGTCGATATACTATTAATCTCCTCAATGGTGTTCTTCCACTTTATTTATAATGAATTCTATTTCACTTGTACTGCCAATGTTTGTTGCTTTGTAGTACAGTACATGCCCACTTTTTAAATCATCTCTTTATATTCTAACTTCGCATAGTCTGATAATATCCTATTTAATATGAGACAGTTCTTGCAATGTTTCTTAACTTAAAGGTATTTTGCAGGTTAAATACCCAAATAAAAGATCATCAGATGGCAGTGTGGGTCTGCAATCAGGAGATTCTTAACATTCTCCTTCAACCACCAACCGCTTCCTTGGCTGATGATGTTACAGTCTTTTAGGAATAAGGGCCATGATTTACTTTTGTCTGTCATGATTATAAATATTTATTAGAAGATAAAAAAAAAAATTAATTCACATGCACGTTCATTCTGCCTTCAAGAAAACTCAACTGATATTTCAGTTAAGAGCTGTCAGGTAACTGAGAAGAAAGACCATGGTGTGTATTGAGCTTAAACTTTGATGTAAAAAGCCAGTAAACTCACCTTTATGGCTAACGTGTTGGTGAGCAGTCCATCCATGTTTGTATACTATATGAATAATCACAGTAATAACAAAAAGGTATGGAGTGGACATTAGGAATTTGCCATGCACTGTTTCTTTAAGAACTCCAAGAGGAATCAAAAGATTTCCTTTCAATTAACAAATATCTTTCTGTATATTACTGAAAACTACTATTGTTTTATTATGAATATCTTTACATACTCATAATTTAAGCATGGGTAAAAACAAAGAATACGTCATGTCAACTTTTCATCTGAGGAAGGGGGTCACAAGTGTAAAAAGGTTGCACACTGTTGTAAGGTTAAGTAGAGAAAGTAAAAATACTCTTATTTACTGCAGTAAGCTAAAAGGAGCAACAAATTTTGTATTATTTAGTATTACATGTATATGTATGATTTTTTTTTCTAATTAATATACTTTTAAAATGTACTAGTTATACTCATTGTTATTACAAGTCCATATTTTATTTTTAATATTTGGTGATTCAATATTATATTTACTTCTTAAATTATAGGGAGAAAGAAATAACTTGCCATAGAGTATAAAAATTTAACCAAATAATAATATTTGATCATTATTAATATTGATTTATCATTACTTGGGACTTCATTAACAGGCAATTTATTTTTGTATTCCAGTTTTTCAAACTTCATCCAAACATTAATAAACCCTTAGCATTATTCAGTATATACATATACAATGATAAAAGCATCACACACACACACATATATATATATATATAGAGAGAGAGAGCTTACATATATAGATATGCTTTATAAACTATAAAAGGAGAAACATTCTCATTTTAATTAATACATTTTTGTAAAGCATCTATCTATATATGTGAGCTCTAAATTTATTGCATTTACATTAAATATATATATATATACACACATATTGCAAATAGTATTGAATTAAAATTTATGTGACTGATTAAATTAATTCAACAAACTTGTATTATATCAACTAATGTACATATTTTTTATGGTTCTTTATGAAAGTTGTTTTTTTGTATTAAGTTACCTAATTCCATAAGAATTTCTCTCAAATACAATGTGTAATTTTCCAATAAATGTTGATTTCCTACCTCTACAATATTATAATTTGTTGTGTGTAAGGTATTATAAAAATCTCATCAATGATTTTTTTGTTATAATGGCATTTTCAATATATACAATAGTACTGGCATTTTCATGCCATTTGGTTATGAATATCAAAAATCTTTGATACTAGTACATGTTATGTAAAAAATAATAATTAATTAACACTTCAGTATATGTACACAGTATAGAATGCATAATTACAATACAATTTAATTTAAAACTTATACATATTAAAACAATGGCAAAATTAAAATATATAATTATGAAAAAAAAAAAACCTGGAATAATGAAATAGAAAGAAAGCACATTTGGGTTTGTACTATGCTGAATTAAAATGTGAGTAAATATATTCATTTTATCACTTTTTTTTTTTTAAAAAAAGGACTGTTCTTCATTTTTGTGCTGAAAATTAGTGATAATGAAATGTGGAAGATACATCTTTTTATGATGGTTTTATATTGTCAGTATTTTGTTAATAGGAATATTTTTTTGTCAAAGTCTTTGAATAACAATGCTCTTTGATAACAGATGTTAATTTTTTAATATTACTGTTGGAACATTATTTCTGCCAAAATCTTTGTGTAAATTAAGTGCTTTTTAATAATGTGATGTTAGTGCTTACTGATATATATATATTTTTTTGTTCACATATTTCACTCAATTTAATGCTTTTTCAATCTTTATTCATATTTATTATAAAATATGAATGTTGTTTTAATAACTTCAGGAGCACAAGTAATATACTAGCATCGATTTCTATTTATTTATTTTTTACTGTTTTATTGATTGATTATTCAAAATTCAGCCAGTTTCAGTACATGACTTTTTCTTTCGAAACTAAATCTATTATTTTCATTTTATCACAAAAATGGAATTCACATTTTCTTTTTAAGCTTTATAGAATTAATAACACCATTAACTTTGCTTTTGAAACCTTTTTAAATGAAACTTAATGTTTTAATTTGCATCAGCAACATGGCTCACTGAATATAACTGAATATACAAGAGAAGAAAATAGCTACTGCTATACATGCTTAATTTTTTATCTTATTCAATTTTTTTGTCTATTTTTCCTGTCCATCTCTGATCTAGTTGAAACTTTGGATGTATATGTATTCTGATGATAATGCGTTTTTTTTTCCTTCAGTTTGCAAACAGTTTTTGGATAAAAAGTGAAAAATTTCAATTTCTTATTTTTTATGGTATTCGATACTCTTTTTATAGTATTGTCATCTAGCAGGATTAAATTGTATCTAAATCACTAAAAAAGAGTAAATTTTCTTCAATTTTTACAATATTCTTGATATGTAACCAAGATAAAAGCTGCTGTAGTTATAATCAGAAATTAAGAATATTTAAGTGCTGTACTCTTATTTTGGCTGCAGAATATCAAGAATGCTGTAACAGCTGAAAACATTTTATTTGTTTTTAATGCATTTTTTTTAAAAAAAGATTGTTTTTTTAATGTCATATTTTTTCCCAAACCACAGTTTCAGCCAGTGGTTATTGTGATCCAATTGCACAATGAGCTGTTAAATATTTACTTCTTGCAAAATATTAATTTTGTAAACTGATAATGGTTTTTATAATATATTTCGTAGGATAGCTTGTAGGAAAATGCATTTGCATCTCTAAGTTTAGTTTTTATTTATTGTAAATATGTGTCTCGCTCATATGGATGGTGAAATGAAACCAAAAAATGAAATAGCTGATTTTTAAAAACAAAAGATAAATTACTATCATAGACACAACTGAAATATTTTATAATAATTTGCTTGAGGAATTTACTTTTCAAGTTTTGGTTGTCTTCGTTTTAAGTTCTTTATTATTATTTTTTGTGATTTTAAAGACATTTGTACTTTTTTAACATTGTTTCACAAGTGATGGATATTGAAACTAACACTAACAAATATTTATTAATATTGAATTTAGCATAAATGATCAAGTACAATAACAATCAATTTCATTTTTTATGTTCTATCATTGTTATTATGAATAAAGAATTTAGATTGAATATGTATATATTATTTTATTACAACTTTATATGCCAATCTTGTTCAACTTTAATGACAATCTATCGTCTTTTAGACAAATATAAACTATTATTAATAAATGCTAAGCAGAAATATATTTTATATCTCATTTGTATTTATATGATGTTTTTATTCGTTTGGAGAGTAATATTTAGTAAAATATTTATATATGTCTATTTACTATATTAAAGAAATTTTAGAAATCAATTTGTTCTTCATATTATATAAATGATTGAAATTTGTTTAATTTTTTAGATTTATGATTGGGATTGATTAGAAAAGACTTGTAAATATATTAGATATGTAAAATACACATCAAATTAGTGCTTTATATTATAAAGATTTAACCCTCCGGCACATCACCAGATTTAATTGTTTTTCCTATTGAGACTTTTTGTAAGCTTTCAACTTTTTAATTTAGCATTAAACCATTATTCTATATCAGAATTCAATAAATTTAATCTGATTTGATAGTAATATACATTTGCAAATATTGAAAAAATGAAATCACAATAACAGTAGACAATTTCGTCACTCTTATAAAACAAATCCTGTTTTTAAATATTAAAATTATTCCTTATTTTTAAAACAAATTATTTTAAGACGGTGGTGGCAATGACATATTAGCCATTATTTTCATAATACGAGCAGTACTTTAGAAGTTACCTTTTTTAAATATATATATATATAACTGTCGTTTTTAGTAATTCCAAAAACGTTCTCGAAATAATCTCGCAAAAAGTTTGAACATTGATTATTAAGGAAGACGTCAAAGAGAAAGCAGTGCTTAAAACAGCATAGCCACCTTACAAGCAGCTGGCCCAAGTTCACTTCCCAATCAACGCGTTGACATATGGAGAAAAAAAAAAACTTAATGTTATCGCTATTTAATTTTATTGGTCTCATGATTTTTTTTATTTTAATTAAAAAATCGATAGTTTAAAACAAGATGAAATTATGAATTTCAAAAAATAAAAGTAATGAAATATTTCAATAGATAGCACTACAAATGAAAGTGTGGGTTTTTTTTTTTTTTTAGATTTTTCTGATCGAATGGTTTTGGATTGATATTCTATATACTGTAGTTAACTTTTTATTTTAAAATAGTTAATTAATTATACTTAATACAAAACACATTGGTAATAAATTAAGATAACAGTAAAGAGTACAATGCATAAAAACTATAATTAGCTCCCAAAACCAACCTATCGTTTCACTTTCCTAATCAGTTTTTTTTTTTTTTTTACAGAAAAGTAGATGCTCTTAATTTGACTTTGAAGGAACATTGGCATATTTCAAGAGTATTTTAAAAAATGTCTTTACTGATATTACATTGCTATTCACTGAAATAATACTTTGTCGATTACCTTAATTGTTTTATGCAGACTAGCCTAAAAATTGCTGACTGATAAAAATACTAACTAATAAATATAACATTCTGAAAAAAGAATTGAGGAATCACTATGTAAATTGATAAAGTGTAGCAAATGTTTATATTTAAATCAAGGTTTGAAATATATCTTGGTAGACATGATTGGTATTCGTTGAAATGTCCTTGCTTATCTTAATTTTCTTATGAGGAAATTGTTGATAGAAAAATTGATTATCTAGTATAAATGCATTAATATGTTCCTAAAAAAGGATATGTTTAACCGTTATTATTGCCTTTCATATTTTGTCTGGCTTTTTAGATGTAATTTGTTTTATATTAATCATCCACAATCAGGTAATTGGAACTTTATTATATATTCAGGCAGATAATATTATTTTTTAAATTAAGTGTGAAGCCAAATTTCATATTTTTTTTACTAACTGCCAAAGGAATAAATATTCTAAAGTAATTTTTGTTTATTACAGAAGGAAAACAATTATAACCAGCTCATCAAGTTGTACTATATTATTACTCTAAGTTATAATGTTTAAGCATGAAAATGTCAGACTTAACACAATAATTCCGTCCAATCAAATAGATTTTATTTTATTTATCTGCGTCTGAGATTGGATCATTTGATCATAAGTCAGTCATTTCATCATTTACTAAACCACACAATATATATTTTTGTTTTCTACAGTACAGGATTTTTTTTATACCTGCATGGATATATGTAATATATAGTGAGTTTGAAGTCAGACTTTCACACAACCTCAACCACCCAAGCTATCTCATACTGTTGATACAATTGATCACACACATGTTGAAAAAATAATACATGTATTTCATGTTAAACCAGCACTCGTCAGTTGGTCCAGATTATCATCACGCATATAAACAATCAAAGCTCAGCTTATTGTAAGATAGCCAATCTTCATACTTTAATGAACAGACTTTAAACCACTCCACCCCACAACTTTCCAGCTGTCCATTTCATTGAAAATCTGATGATGGAATGCCAACCTTCTTATCCTACCCATGTAGACCACAAGTCACTCTGACCCCTCATGTACAGGACATAATTCATTTACATACAAATACAAGGGATGGCTAAATATGTATTTTTTTCTATAGTACAGGTTTTTTTTCATACCTGCACTTATATATGTAATATATAGGGGTTTGAACTCAGACTTTCACATGACCTTCAACCATCCATGCTATTTTATACCGCTGATACACATTATCACACACATGTCGAAAAGATAAATATTCACCAATATACATATTTTGTGCCAAACCAGCATTCATCAGTTGGTCCAGATTATCTCCACACATATATACAATTAAAGCTCAGTTTATATTAAGATAGCCAATCTTCATACTTTAATGGATAGGCTTCAAACCACTCCATCCCACAACTCTTCAGCTGTCCATTTCATTGAAAATCTGATGATGGAATGCTCGAAGCCCACCTTATAAGCTGAGCTTTGATTGTATATGTGTGTGGAGATGATAATCTGGATCAACTGATGAGTGCTGGTTTACCACGAAATATGTATATTTGTGATTATCTTTTTGGCATGTGTCATCAATGGTATTTAGTGGTATGAGATAGCATGGATGGTTTAGGGTCATATGAAAGTCTGAGTTCAAACCCCTTATATATTACATATGTAAGTGCAGGTATGAAAAAAACCTGCACTGTAGAAGAAAAAATATATATTTCAACAGTGCTGTAAGGTCTGCCCATCTCTCGTATACGTATGAAAATGGATTATGTCCTGTACATAAGGGGTCAGAATGATTTGTGGTCAACATGGGTAGATGAGAAGGTTGGCACTAAGGTGGGCTTTGAGCAGTCCGTCATCAGATTTTCAATGAAATAGATGGCTGAAGAGTTGTGGGGTGGAGTGATTTGAAGTCTGTTCATTAAAGTATGAAGATTGATTATCTTAATATAAGCTGAGCTTTGATCATATAGTGTGGAGATGATAATCTGGACCAACTGATGAGTGTTGGTTTAGCACAAAATACGTATATTGGTAATTTTTTTGACATATGTGTGATCAAGTGTATCAGCAGTATAAGGTAGCATGGATGGTTGAGGGTCATGTGAAAGTCTGAGTTCAAACTCCCTATATAAACCACACAATATAAATGAAATTTACATCTATAAATAATATTGACATAATTTGCTAAAATTCACTGATGGAGATAAATATCTTAGCTTTGTCTTTTGCCTATTGTATAATTTTAGTAGGCATTGTGAAATAATCATACTTTTAAGCATTTTTATCTAAATAGTTTTAAAATGGAAGCTCAGTTTTAGTGATGGCATTTTTTTTTTTTTTTTGGTATTTTTTTACTCCACGGACCCCCAAATATAACTCAAGGTCTTTGAATCATAAATGGCCTTTTCATTGCTAGAAAATTTTGAATTTCCAACGATTTAGCAAGTTCTGTGTCAAAACGTTAAAGGTAGTCAAAGTGCTATTAAATGCACTGATGTAAAGAAAAAGAGTATTAAGAATGGGAAAACTTTTGATAATCAAGTATGTCTATCAGAAGTTTTAAAGGAATTTAGGGAATAGTTATGTTTCAAACTATCAATATAATACTGAGGGATTTTTTCCCCATAAGATAGTATTGGATATCATATTGCAAATATTATATCTTCTGTGAATTAAAGTATTTTATAAAGGAAATAATTAACTTCTATTTTTCTGTAGAATGTGTATAAATGAGTAGAATAACCATTAATGACTCAAATATTCACCTCAAAATCTGACAGAATTCTAATAATTCATAGAATTTTCAAAGAAAATGGTTTGTAATACTATTAGGTATTATATCAAAATGCTAAAATATACAAAAGGATTATATCTGAAATAAAAATTTAACTAGTCAATAACTATTTGCTTAACATGTTTATCAGTTATTTTCAAGATTAACTATTTATATATATACTTAAATAAAATGCACAATTTTAATAACACTTCAAGTATTTCTTTTCCTTAACTTCTATTTTTCTGTAGAATGTGTATAAATGAGTAGAATAACCATTAATGACTCAAATATTCACCTCAAAATCTGACAGAATTCTAATAATTCATAGAATTTTCAAAGAAAATGGTTTGTAATACTATTAGGTATTATATCAAAATGCTAAAATATACAAAAGGATTATATCTGAAATAAAAATTTAACTAGTCAATAACTATTTGCTTAACATGTTTATCAGTTATTTTCAAGATTAATTAACTATTTATATATATATACTTAAATAAAATGCACAATTTTAACAACACTTTTCAAGTATTTCTTTTCCTTGTTTTTTTTTCCTACCTTTTTTAAATATCAGAGGTAGTTAAGAAATTTTAAAAGTTATCAATTATGAAAAACCTTCGTGAGGTTTAATGCATTTAATTATTCTTATACAGTAATTACACAAATTATTTATAACTTGTATGCCTATATATATATCTACCTAAAGTTTAAGTAAAAACCTAATAGTATATATAAATAGATATAATAATTAAGAATTAATGGATATTTAATGGAAAGTACTGCAAACGTCAGAACGTGCTTGACTTATTATCATGCAACACATTAAACTGACAGTGTAAAAGTGAAGGGACGGTTAAAATCTAAAACTCTAGAAGACAAACCTAAAATAACATTTTAAAAGTATATATTGAATTATCAATTTAAATATACAATATTAATTTTAAAAATAATCTGAATAAATAGTATATAATTTTTAACATTTGTGGAGTAAAAATTAAATTGTAAACGAGAAACATTGAAATTTTTATGCTTGTACTCAAAGTAACACAGATGTCTAAGTATATATATATACAAGATGCTATGAGGCAAAGTTATATATCTAGTTATTACAATTTGTAATTACTGAATTTATTTCAGATATATGTAACGCAGTTCAAGATCTTAGGATTATTTTCCATAGATTAAATTAAAATGTCCGTCTATTGGATGGCCCAATTTAATACTAGTAATTTTTATCATGTAAGCATTTCTGAGTTTATTGGATTAATAATGACAGAAATTTTTAGAATTAAGTTTTGCAAAGTCTCAAAGCAAAATTATTATCAATCATGAGGACATGTGAGAAAAATAATTCTGACGTTTTAGAGAGAATTAAATTTCGATTTTTAAGTGAATAGTGTGCTGCAATGTAAAAAAAGGAAAAGCAAGAGAAAAATCCTTCCTTGTCATATTTAAATGTTCAAAATATGAGAAAAATAATACTTTTTAAACAAACATTTTTCTAGGCTAGTTAACCATTTTAAGAACTCTAAATGGAAAAATAGAAATTGGACATTTAGTAATGTTAAACATCAAATATAATACTAAAATTGAAGGAAACCTAGCTGGAGATAATTCAACAGTTTTTAAGATAAGCATGTGTAAGTCAAGCAGTTAACTAATGAGACACTCAATAAGTAGATGATGCTAATTCAAAGAAGGATTTGTGCTAAAGAATTTCATCCAAAAACAATTGAGTAAAGAAAACAAAAATTGAACAATTATATTAGAATTCGTTTTCTCCAATATTTAAAAAAAAATCCAAAATATGTTTACTCATATATTTAAATAGAAACAATACAGTTTAGGAATACCATTGGTTTTTTTGAAGGATGATAAAAATATTTTGAGTTCTCATTTATATGATCAAGAGATTTGTTTATATTTTTTTTATTTTAGTTTCAACCTTATTCTGAATGATTTTTTTTATAGTATGTAGCAAAACTTTTAGTTAAAACAAATCATTTAGAACATGTTTTTAGTTAATTAAATAGAAAGGAGATAGTATGTAGCAAAACTTTTAGTTAAAACATCATTTAGAACATATTTTTAGTTAATTAAATAGAAAGGATTCTCATATGTGCTGTACTGATTTATATATGCTCAATGATGCTGTGTTGAAATTCAAACACAAGATACACCTGGGTCTCTTTTTACGCGGACTTATTTAACACGATTTTGAAGTTACACGATTCGTGTTTCACCGGAAGTTGATTGCCGATAATGCGCTATTACTTTAAATAATAAATTTCACGCACTTACGTTTATTGAAAGTAATAGCACATTATTGGAATTCGACTTTCATCTTAGTAATTTCAATATTTTCAGTGCTTTATAATAGTAAGATTTTATGCAATAATGAAATTAAAATCATGATTTCCACATTTTATGTATACACATATTAAATTTTACAAGATTATAATGTAAATTTGTTCAAACATTGTGCATGTTAATTTTGCATTTTAAATCACATTCTGTTTTTGCTTTTTAAAAAAGAACGTAATCAATTATTATTTTCTTATTAATGACACTAATCATTAACATGCTCTTAAATTCCAATGAGAGCTAAATGGTTGTATGTCTGGATATGCTTCGTAAACAATAAAATCATCGTCTCAAAGATTAATTACTACACCAGAAAATCATAATAATTAAAACGTGTATAAAAAAATGTAAATTATGCATAAAAATATATTATTTTGAATAAAATTTAATATTATAGTTAAAAAAGGTTTGTCTTGTATCAATTTTTTTCAAATTTGAAATTTTTTATTAGTCATATTTTATTTCCTTATTTTTTTTTTTTTTTTTGCGTGAATTTTAAAGTAATTTTACGTTGGTGCTTTGCTTTTACGCGAATTTTGAAAAATCACAGACCATATCCCCCCTTTTTCAATGTAAGTTACGTCTATTTTTGCATGATTTTATTTGCGCGTGTTTTCTGAGGAACCTATCTATCGTGTAAAATGAGACTCAGGTGTACATACTTTATAAAAATAAGAATGGTGTCTTATCTTTAACCTAAATTCTGATTTATATAGGCCAATCTGAAGCTTCTTAGTTTGAGAAAATAAATATGTTATTCTGTTCTTTTAGGTAACATCACAAATAAAACTAATAAACTCGCTATTCAAAAGTGCAAGCCATAGTAATCAGTGGATGCTAGAAGATTTGTGTATCACAATCCATCTTTATCAGACTAGTTTTTAGCTTATAGCTATCATTGATGATCTGAATGCACTACAACCAGATCTTTTTTAAGGGTGATCATGTGATGTTTTAATGGTATAATTGATAAATATTTGGTTTGAATTTTTGATGTTTAAATTCATCTTGAATGGATTATAAATTAAGAAATGTGATGAGAAAGCTTAACGAGAACAATTTATTTTTTTAAAAAAATATTTTTTACTGTTATCGACAAAAATAATTAATTTCACCACTGAACAAACTTACTAGATTAACTTAATTGGGGGAGGGGAGATATCTTAATTTTTTTTTTCTTTTTTGTTTGAATAAAAATTGAAACAATATAATTCCAGAATAAAATATATATATATATCAGATTCTTAAGTTTTTTTTTTTATAAAAATGAAAATTTAAATATATATTTTTTAATTAGAGCAGGAAAAGAAATATTTCAATGATTGTTGTTTAAATTTAAACATCGAAAAATTTTATGCAAGAAAAAGTTGAGTGAAAAAAAAAGATTTTATATCACTAAATATTAACAAAAAAAACCCAGACAAACTGAATTTTAAAAAAATGTACAGAAATATTTATGAATTTAAAGTGAAATATAAAAGAAAAAAAATCCAATCTGATTTACATTCTCATCAATTTGAAATAATTATGTTATAGCAAAAAATAAATCATGGCAATGTTTTTAAACTGGATAAAGATTTGAAGTTTATTTAATATAAAATCCACTAAATTATTTTATTTTAAATTACTTCAAAAGTCAGCAACAATTTTTATATTTGTGTTATGTCAAATAACTAAGCTGAGATGGATGAATCTAAAAATAAAAAGGCAAATAGACAACAAGTTTTATATTTTTTGTGATGCTGAAAGAATTTTTGTTAATAAAAGAATGTATTCTAACAATATAATTGCTGATCACAACAAAGATCCTACAATACTATCAGAATTTAAGAATATAATTGCAAACTTAATATAAATTTAGAAAAACAAATTACAAATGTATGGAATGTAAATGGTAAGTCGTATAATAGTAAAACTAAATTTTGAACTATTAATGTTCAAAATTTAATCTCAATACAAACAACTTTTGAAATAAGTCTTACTTTCAAGGAATCGTGCAAACTGTGCACGAATTGTTTAAATTGATTTTTAATACCACTGACCATGTATGAGAAGCAAGTTTTTTTTATCAAATGGACAAAAAAAATTTTTAAAAGCAATCAGATTAAAACTTTTTAAATATATGTAATATAAAAAAATATTTTTAATCAATTTAATAAAACTTTTACTCAATCTATCACTTCAATAGTCAAGTGTCACTTGATCTCTCTACCAACTAACTATATATTTGATGTTTATTTTTGATTCAGTTGACAAACAATGGTAAGAGTGGGATTTGTTAAAATATTTTATTAAAAATCAAAGAAGTGACATTATTCAAATCAAAAATTTAAATCATGCTGCTAATATAACCAAGACCTAATTAAAGATAGTATTTTTCAAACTAATATTAATATTGCTTAAGAATTAGCAATATAAATTTTTACAATTGAGCAACAATTGTAATAAAAATAAACTATATTATCATATGAGTATTGCTCTAACTTTCATTACCTTATAAGACTTATATAAAAGATAAAGATGTTTGTATAATAATAACTCAAATTTTCTACTGAATTTTAGATAAATTGAGGCAAGTTGTTTTTGTATTTCTTATGCTTATTTTTTAATCGGGTAATACTTTTTTCTTTTATAAATGAATGTTAAATAAAAAATATCTGCTTGTTAAAAACGTCTAATTATCTATTTAGAGATTATTCATAAAAAATGGACTGAAAATAACAACTTGAAAATATGGGCGCAGAAAACATGTTTTTGTCAGATTCAAAAAGAGTATAGATAAAAGTTAAGACTAACAATTCATTCGGATTATGTGAAGAGATACAGTTGTCATCAGAACTTTCAGAAAGGGATTTTGAAGCATTGTAGAGATTTACCCTGTCATTGTCACAGTGCAGCACAAAGCTAGAGTTAAAGAAGATGGTATTTTTGTGTTCAATTTTTTTTTTCACACATACATATATGAATATTCATAAACATGTAAAGATTGCTCTTAAAACTATCTGTAATCATTGAAAAGAAATATTAATAATCTCCAAAATCTTGGCTTTTTCTAGCATACTCAATTTATATGGATTTTCACCATTGAACTTGGTTGACCAGCATAGATTTAATAATAAGTGAGTTATGTAGAAAACTCATTTCCATTTACTTATTGCTGTTAATGTTATATTAAGATAGCAAAAGGATTATAAGAAGTATTAATAATGAGATAATTAAGATAAGATTCAACATCTTCCAACAAACCCCATTTGGCAGCAAGTGAAGAAAATATTCATCTGATGAAAAGAAAATAATGATTTATTTATCAAAGTAAGAATTTGACTTCTTAATATGTATGAAAATATTCTAGGGTCTTGTCTTTTTGATGCAACCCTGTTAAAATACTGACAAACTCATTGCTATATGTGTTTACTCTTCCAATACAAAAGTTCTAGGACAAAAATGTATATTAAGAGAAAAATTCATTTGTGATATAATTTCTGAAATGTTTGAAATATCTAAAGACAGCATTTATAATTATAGACTCTAGAATATTTTTTATTAAAATAATTGTAGTCACAGCTAATATTTAACACTTCAGCAAATTCCTAAATTTGATAGATCAGTCATAAAGGAAATAAAACCAGCTAGGATTCAAAGTTAAACTAGGAATAAAATTTTACATCTATGATTAATTTTATCAAGGCAAAAATTTAGCATAGTAATAATATATAAGATAACGCTGCTGAACTAGTGCGATCTTCATGTTAATACAATTCTATTAAAATATCTAAAAAAATAAATTCATTACTGTACAAACTATGATATTGCATTATTAAAGATCTAAACAAAAAAAAAATGTACATACAGTACTCGGAAAAAAAATAATTACTTAGGTGTAATTTTAGCAAGTGACTATTCCACCATATATAACAAATATGATCTGGGTTCAAATCCAGACTAAGTAAAATATATTTTTATCAGATTAAAGACCAAGTGGCCAGCCTGTAACCAATCTAATTATACACCTATGATTATTTAGCTATTAGCCAATAAGAATGGAAATTGGAAAATCTGATGAATAATGTGTTCTCTATTTTTGCTTTGTGAGGAGCTGTTGGAAAAACTTCTGTCTTGGTGTGGACTATTTTTAGATTGGTTTACCTATATATATATATCAAATAAAATATCTGTTATAGATTAATTATTGTAATAATAATAAGCCATAAGGAATCAGTGTGATAATAAATTTTACAAATAACTTACAAAATGCAGAAGTATTCTCGTTTTTTAATAATTATCTTCGAATATATATGTAGGTACACATACATTCATGATATCATTAAGGAAACTTAACTGATATTTCAGTAAAGTACTATCAAACAACTGAGAAGACCATGATGTTATTGATTTTTTGGGGTAAAAAACTCCAGTAAACTCAATGCACTGGCTTGTAAATGTTGGTGAGCAGCTCATCCATGTTTGTTTACTATATGAGTAATCACATGTTAAGAACAGCTGCAATGACCAGAACATATGATGTAGATATTTAAAAAAATGACTGTCTCTTCATGATAATCAAAGAGTCTTTCAGTTAATAACAAAAGAACAGCTAGAGATCTGAGAAACTAGATTAACCTTGGAGACATCTTTATTCTATAGTGGGTCAATAATAGTTTTAAAATGATATATATATATAAAGTGAACTCTATGATAATTTCATTTATGAATATTACATTTAGCTATGTACAGAAGAAATATTCTGACTAATCTAACTCCTGGTATAATATTTATCTTGAAAAACTTTTTTATAAAAGGCTTTGTTATTTAGAGTTTTTTTAATATAAATGGTTGGTTTATAAACATTGAACATTATAACGTATATAACAACGTTTAATACAACAAACATTTGCAGAGATGATAAAGCATCAGGCAAAACAACATTTTTCTTTGATAAAATCAATATCATGGTATCAATATACAAAAAAATATATTGGCACAACAAAATTTTTGAAAATGTTATAAATAAGCTTCTTCATTACTTTTAATTTTTCTTTATATATATTAAAGTTTTCTACCCTTTCATGATGTTTTTTTTCTGTCTTTATACTTATTATATTCTGCTATTATCAGATTTGATGTCTTCTTGTGACCAAGTGTTTAATAATAGTGTAGTTAAATAAAAGACTTCCATGTTTAGGTAAATGTGTGTATACCAGCTTTACCTGAGATAATTTTAGTAATTTTTTAATCAGATAATCAAACATAAAATCATAATGGTCATGAAACACTTATGAATGGTATTCATTAAAGGTTTTTTGATAAAAGTATTGTGATGGTGAACTGGATAGAATGGCTTTCAATATAGCTTTAATTAACATAACTTTCATACAAAAACTAGATAATGATAGTGTTGATTGAATCTAAAATGGAGTTATATTTTCCAATCACTTCAAATTCAATTCTAAAAATTCAAAATAGACTTTCTCATCCAGAAGTAATTTATTATTGACTGCACTCACAGTTTTTATCAGGGTGTCATGTTTTCATATGAAAACAAACCTGACTTCCTCTCAATCTGCTAATATTTGCATTTTTTCAGTGATTAAGGCCTCTTATTTTTTATCAAGAAATTATAAGTAGTAGTGTGAACATTTGAAATAAAATATGAATTGTAAAATGACACGATTTGAATTTTATAAAATTAATGATTTTTTTTTATTTATTTGCATTATAAATGTAAAAAAATTCAGGATGAAATAAAAGTAACACAAAATAAATAAATAAAATAACTCCTAATATAAAAAAATACAATAAAAGAATTGGAATAAATTTAATCTTTCCTAAAATTTTAAAAGGAATTTTCTTACCATAGTAGATAGATAGTCTATTGTATATTTACAGAATTCCATGTCAAATTAAGAAGTATACATAATTCCAGCCATTTAGATGACAAACAATTAGGGGGCACACTTCTTTTGTAGGCATAGACAAGATAACATCCATATGGCATTTACATATTGAGTTCAGGCAGTTTTAGGAAATGGCTACATATTCATGTCTTGAACTGATGTTTGCATAGGTAAAATTAGCAATGCACATTCTATAGCTTCTTCACAAAGTAATTAACCATGAATAAAGTGACTTCTTTAAGTAATGATTTACATTTTTTTTGCAGAACTAAATAAGAGTTATAGTTAAAAAAGAACATTTTTCATGAATCTAGATTGTAGACTGCCTTTTAAAATAGTATACTTCTCTCTGCTGGGAGCTTCTAGACCCTATGTATGTTTAATCAGAATCCAATGATAAATAATGCACTATTAGACTGAATATATTGTAATGGAATGGACTTTCCCTGGTATGCACAAAGATGAGGGAGTTTCTCCTGATGGATAAAGAAGTACATCTCTCGCTCATGTTTATGCATACCTGAACACATTAAATTCATACCTAGGGTAGAAGAGATTAAGATCTAACTAAATAATTCTGTAATTAATTTCTCTCATCCATATTGCACTTCCTTTCCACTATTCCGGATTTTGAACCCAGGGAGATTTTGCTTATCTTGTTTAGATTACATTTGTATTACTGGAGTATGAGTAGGTGTAAAATATGCATATGTTTGCAAATGGGAGTGTATATGATATCGTGTGTGAATAGATATAATGATCATAAATATGTTGATAGTTATGACATTAAAATTTGATTACAGAAAAATAAAACAAGAATCATTTTAACATTTAAATAAATTTAATAATCAGTATTTAAGCAGACAAATTTAAAACAACATCATGAAACATTCACTTAGGTGTTTGTTGTTATTCTTTGTTTATACTTGGTTTCCATTATTATCCCACTTCTGAGCCCACAAAGAATAGCCACTTAACGTTCCAATTAATCTGAACAATCTTCATACTATATATAAAATTGCTATACATTTTATTTGATTAATTTTTTTTTTTATATTTAACATCATGATGGTTTAAGATTTCCTGTTATGTACATGTGTGTGTGATAAATGAAAGAGATAGCTTCATGACATAAATTAATGAGATACAAAAAGAAAATATGAAAAAAAGAATTAACATAAGCATGGAAATAAACAAAGAAAGTGTATAAATAGTGAGGATTGCCAATTCCTCTACAAGCTTTATGATAAATGCTTAGCCAGAGCCAGCACTAAAATATCTCTGTCAGAAACCCCTCCCTTATTTTGACTATTTATAGTCTCTGTCAAAGAAAGTGTATGTGTTGTGAATATATCAAGGTTTAAATTATGTACATATTAGATAACATCTTACCTTTACTTTTTTTATATTGATCGGGCTATTGTGCAATCAAGTATACATCATAGAGTAATTTTATTAAATTTACATTATGAGTGAACTCTTGCCCTATATTAAATAAAATAACATCATATGTAATATACAAGCAAATAAATGTAGATGATGTCAACTTTATAACTTGGCTTTAAAGTTTGTATGGAAAATGTCCTAATGGCTTGTTTTAGTAATCCATGGAAATTTAATTACTTATAGATGGGAATTTGTAAGTGCTCTCAAGCATCTATCAGGTAGGTCATTTTTAATAGCCTTCTGATTGATGTTTGAAATGGAGAGATAAGGATAATTCATAATGAATTGGCTTGATGTTTATTAATCCAGATGTGGGGTGATAGTTCAATTCAATTTGGGTCTCAAGAAGTGATGATAGCTCTGTGGATGATAACTTTCCTTCCCTGATGTACTTCCTGCACTTAGCATTGAATGCTTACTTTCATTCTTACTTATATTTGCTTTAGAAGTTTGTTTTGAGTGGAGTATCATCAGTGCTTTTATTGCATGCTTTCAGATCTAGGTTTTGTGATCTATAATGAGGAATTAACTATAATTTTGGAAATTTGAATGCTTTAATTTTACAACTTTAATTTCAAATTATGTTTTCTTTATGTTTACCCTCGCATTCTTAAATACTTATAAATGAGTTTTCTTGTTAATATAAGCACTCCAAATTTATTGCTACTCGTCTTTTAACTTTAACTCCGTGTAAAAAATTTTTTCAAGTAATAGATTTTTTTAGCTACTTTTTGAAACAGCTTGAACTATATCTTAAGCATGTTCATGAACATCCTCTTACTTCATTGTTGTCATCATCTTTACTAAATCTTGTAAGTAATTTATTAACCATAATAAAAGAAAGATTTGATTTTTCTCTACTTTAATTTTTTTTTTTTGTTTTATTTTTTGATCGTTTTTTACTCATCCAATCTAATATGTATTGTTATTTTGGGTTTGCAGTCATGACACATTCAATGTTAATTGTTGTAAGTTGTTAGTTGTCATGTCTGTTTGAAGGTTTTGGTTTAAATCTTTGCTTATTGTTTATTTAGGTTGGTATTTAAAATTTAGATTGTAGTTGTTGGTTTGGCACTTTGTGTTCCTAACTTTATTTAATATGTTGATTAGTAAGTAACACTAACATCATTGGGCTGGAATTAGGATTGGGCCTCATGGTGTGCACTATGTATTGGAAAGTCCTGTAACAATATATATTTAATCACACAGTCCAATGAATGCACCATCATTCTTTTCTTCATAAAAAAATTTTAACATAGTTTTTATTTTAATTAATATTGAATATAGATTATTAAATTTTTCTTTTTAGTTTAATTAATATTGAATTATAGATTTTTTTCTTGTTATCTACAAATCTAATCAAGTTTTTTTTTTTAAATATAATTATCTAGCCTAAATTCATCTTAAGCTAATTACTTGGATTAAATTTATTATATTTTCTTTAATAAGTATTATTAATTTTAGCTATTTTTTTATTTAATCCAAGTAGAATACAGTTTAATCAACTCATCTCTTTATTTAATT
The DNA here is from genome assembly GCA_028023455.1 of Epiperipatus broadwayi. Classification (NCBI taxonomy): domain Eukaryota; kingdom Metazoa; phylum Onychophora; class Udeonychophora; order Euonychophora; family Peripatidae; genus Epiperipatus; species Epiperipatus broadwayi. The sequence continues at coordinate 141,337 of JAQFVV010006360.1, read as the reverse complement.
ACACCTGGGTCTCATTTTACACAATAGATAGGTTTCTCAGAAAACACATGCAAAAATAGACATAACTTACCTTGAAAAAGGGGGGGGGGGAGATTGTGATTTTTCAAAAATCATGTAAAAGCAAAGTACCAACGTAAAATTACTTTAAAATTCGCGCAAAAAAAAAAAAGGAAATAAAATATGACTAATAAAAAATTTCAAATTTAAAAAAAAATTGATACAAGACAAACTTTTTTTAACTATAATATTTAATTTTATTCAAAATAATATATTTTTATGTATAATTTACAGTACAGTAATTGACATTTTTTTATACACGTTTTAATTATTATCGCTACTTGCCGATAAACAGGTTCATTTTCAAACTGGTAAAAAATCAGATTCTTCACAAGAGGAAATACAACTAGCGCCAACTTCACTCTCATGTTGTGTTAATGGTTTTCTGGTGACAACGTAATTAGTAATTAATCTTTGAGATGATGATTTTATTAATTGTTTATGAAGCTCACAATATCCAGACATACAACCATTTAGCTCTCGTTGGAATTTAAGAGCACGTTCATGATTAGTGTCATTAATAAGAAAATAATTAAAAATAAACTTGCAGACATTAAATGATTAATAATTGATTACATTCTTTTTTAAAAAGCAAAAACAGAATGTGATTTAAAATGCAAAATTAACACGCACAATGTTTGAACAAATTTACATTATAATCTTGTAAAATTTAATGTGTGTATACATAAAATGTGGAAATCATGATTTTAATTTCATTATTGCATAAAATCTTACTATTATAAAGCACTGAAAATATTGAAATTACTAAGATGGAAGTCGAATTCCAATAATGCACTATTACTTTCAATATGACATAAGTGCGCAAAATTTATTATTTAAAGTAATAGCGCATTATCGGAGTTCAACTTCCGAAGAAACGTGAATCGCGTAACTTCAAAATCGCGTTAAATAAATCCGCATAAAAAGAGACCCAGGTGTACTTCTTTATTTTTTTATAACAATTTTTAATACTTCATTAAAGAATCATTATTTTCCTGATGTCCTGCTGAACAACCATTTTTCAAGTAGTTTGCAGCATTTTATATATCTAATTTAAAATTGAGAAAAGAAAAATGTTTTAACTTTTCCATATATTATTTTGTAATGTTTATTTACATTTATTTTTATCTTGTTGATTAAGTGAATAGACTATATAGGAAAAATCTATTTGACACATGATATACTATTTAATCCAACTAATTATGCCTGTCCACGGTGTTTGATCACATGCACAATCACGTGATGATAAGGACAGTTGAGTAATCTGCTGGGCATCAAAACTGATATGTCATTTTTAATTATATATATTTAAAGCTAGAGATTATATTCAACCCTTGTATAACATAACTAATGCCACAAGTGTAGCATTGAATACCCAAAATCACTACCTAGTATGTATAGATAGACTCAATACTTCTGAAAAACCATCTAATAAAAGAAGGGATCATTTACCTCTAAAGCAAAATGAGGCTTCATTATATGAATCATTACTATACATGATAAGTAAACATTGAGTCATCAAAGCAACTAGACACATTACCCATATTTTATGTGAATCTTCCATGTGATCAAAGATTTAGTACAAGCTTTCACTTAATTTTATTTTCATGATTGAACAGCTGCAATAGTTGCATTATTGGTCTCCTTTATACCATAATCCATTGTAATCCAAAATGCATTGTTGCTCTGATGTCCAGCAATAATATAAATACCATCTCTTGTATGTAAACCTGGTCTCTGAACTTTATGTGTAGAATTCTTTGCTCTTGGCTGATTATATTAATCTTTACTGTAGTCTGATTTCCTATCTCAAATCATTGGAAGTTTTGTTTAAAACTTTGGATTATGTCTGTGTAATTGCAATTTAATAGGTGCAAAACTGCAGGATTCATTCATTGACCAATTTATATAGTTAATTACTTGCTGTAACTGTTTCACCCAGACTTGATGGAAATCCTAAATAAATGATCCAAGTCATACATGATACTTTCATGTGGTTTGAACTGAGTGTTCCTTCTGAAAGTTTTAATGTGTTCTTAATGTTTGTTTTACTATTTATTTATTCCATTCCATTTACACAAATAGAATACCATTAGGCTTCCCCACAATTGAAAAATGCTAAGATTTTAAAACTTTAATGGTGTGGCACACAGGATATGTCAGTATGAATTTTGACAACATAAATCACAATCAGATATTTTATTCATCTAAATGATGTCAATGGCTCAGAAATTATTTGTTATTATTTTATTAGATTTTTAAAATATTGATTGTGATGGATCCACGTAAATTTTTATTGCTTAATTTAATTGCAGGTATACATCACAGTTTTTTAAACCTGAAAGGATGCTCTAATGCATACATATCAGTAAAACCAATTTTTGATTACTTTCTGTTTTATATATTCCATTATATCCATGTAAACTCTGGATAAAGTGGATGAGAGATCTATATATTTTAGTCAGAATCATTACTTTCAATCCTATCTTTCCATCCTTATATTTTAAAATAGAATTTTCTAATTTGTATTATTGTTTATGTTTAAATGACTCACCATGGGGATTCTCTAATATCCTAATCATTTAATGAAGACATTTATTTTTCCATTGCCTACTAGAAAGTTGATCTAAATCTTCCACAGATTTATCTACTATTAAACTCAAGCCTTCCATTAATGTATGTTCCACATTGTAGTGTTGCTGAATTGATTAGATATCCACAATGTTCTTTGCTCCTTTACAGCATTGTATAATTGAATTCTTGTAAAACCAGTCTCAAATGAACCAAACTACTAGTTAAATAACTGAATCAGGTATTTCTGACTTTTGTGATTACTTCAGATCCTAATAAAAAATGTTTGAATTTTTAAAATTACAGTATAATACATCTCAGGACTTTTATAGCAAATAGCTTATAAAATAGAAAACTCAAATCTATCTATTTTTTTGAATTTGAAATAAAGTAAATCCCCAATCTGTGTTGCATTACTATCAATTTGGACAATAAAGAATTTACTAAAATCAGGGAATACAAATATTACATGCTTCAAAAACATGCTTTTATATTTTCAAAAACTTTATCATACTCTGGAGTTCATTTCCATAATACTAATACTAATGGCTTAATGTCTTCTGCAATTTTTTGATAAAAATCAGTTATAAATGTTGCACAATCCTTAAAATAACCTTAATTGGTTTTTAGTTTTTTGTGTTGGAAATTTCTTAATAGCCAGGATTTTTTCAAATGAGGTGGGATATCTTGATTGCTAACAATCTGTCATGAGAATATGACTTCATTAATGACTAACATATTTTTTCTAGATTGATTTTAATATCCTTTCTATTACACTTCTGAAAGATTTCTCCAAGTGCTGCATATGTTCATTCAAGTCATTGGATGCCACCAATACAACATCAATGTATAGTGTTATAGTTTACATCTCAAGGGATAGGATTTGATCAGACATCTTAACAAGCCTGCACCACTGTTAATTAAAACTACACTTCTGAAAATTCCAAGTGCTGTATATGTTCATTCAACCAATACAACATCAATGTATAGCAGTTTAGATCTCAAGGGATAGGATTTTATTCAGACATCTTAACAAGCATGCACCTCTGTTAATTAAATTTAAAGGCATTTAGTTCAATTGATATGAATAACCTTAATATGTAATTGTAGTGTATGGTGATCCTCTGGATTGACTTTAATTTTACAATAACTTCAGATTAAGTCAAAAGTGGAAAATACTTTTTTTGTTTTTGAATGTCAACAGCAATAAAGAAAGAGGAAAATCCATAATCTCATCAATTCATTTCCCCCCATAACTAACTACTATGATGGGGTTACTATATGGAAATAGTGCCTCATTCCATCATTTGTTTGAGTTGTTTTTCTATTTACTGTTTATAGTAATGCAGCATTAAATAAAATTCATCTTGGTAAGTTTGACTTTGGAACAAACCTCTTTGTTTCTCATAAAACTTAGAAGAACATTTCTCAAAATCATACTAGAACAGATTATAACTGGTTACTCATTTCATCTTTAATTCATTTTGACTCCTTAATGTTAATTACTATTGTCATGTGAGATTCCAATCCATTCTAGTAACATAGTATATAATTTTTATACACAAGATGAAGATTTTTATCATCACATAGTACATAATCCAATACACAACCAGATTCTATGCAGAAAGTCTGATTCCAATATTGCATCATGGATCTCCCTTTATAAAATAAAAATACATGATGGACAATAAGTTATTTATTGAGTTTAAACCATACTGAAATTTGTTTGGTAACTAACTTAGCTTTATGTTTATTGACCATACTTCCACTTGGGGATATACGAACACAATTTTACTATACACATCTGATATGCAAGGTAATGGATGGCTGGAATCCAATAAATTCTTAATAGCAGTTTCTTCTAAAGTTAAATTTTCAGACAATTCTGGTTTGTGAAAGGGTCATACAATCCTCAAAATTCACATCAAATTTCATACTGATTTAAATAATCATTATTTTATTGTACCTCTTATACTTTTCTCAGTCCTGAAACAATGAACAGCTTATTGAAGTTTATTTTTCTTTCATTTTTAAAATCTTAATAGCAGGATCATAGCTATATGCAGATATAGGTGATACATTTTTGATTGATTCTTCTAGTTCTGCTTCAAATTCAGTATAGATCATTTTGTTTTTGATTTCCACTCTACCAATGTTTTTTGCAAGGTTTTTATGGTTTGATATTTTGGTTTTCTCCAAAGCATCATTGTAAGTATGGTCATGAGTTTTCTCAGCTTACCTGTTTGACTGGCTTGGCTACTTGTTTTATGGTCTTTTTATCAGTACTTAAAAATTGTTTGTTCCATTTTGAAAGATAATTTATGATAGACTATTTGTACAATCTGACTCAGTTATAGTGCAAGCATCTAGGGTTCTTAACTTGAGTACTTGTCTTCTGAAGAATTGAAAGTAGCTTTCTTCTCCATGGAATTTTTCTTGCACTATACTGGTAACAGATAACTTTGTTTCTCTTCTTTCAAGAATTTATTTACCAAGGCTTCTTTATATCTTGGAAATGTTCTGGATTTACCAAATAGCCAATCCCATCATGCTTGGACATCACTCTGTAAAGACTATATGCTACTTTAGCTTAACATTTCTCTTTAAAACATCTAGATGATGTTTTACTTATCTTGACTTTTAAATATACAAATTTATAAAATTGATTTATTCTGAGCTGACTTTCCCAAAACTACTATATTTATTGTTACACCAGATTCTATTGTTCTCGGGACTATCTGATTCTAGGTTTCTCAATTTCTCATTCTTCATTGCCTCTTTTATCTTTTCTTGATTTGATTCTATTTTGCCAAGGTGATGTATATATGCTTTCATTTATCTGTTTTCTATTCACTTGTGGATTTTCCCATATCTCATTTCATAATCACTTTTTAAATTGTTGAACTCTATGATTAAATCTTTTATATTTTCCTACATCTCAACTATTTTCTTATTTTGCATCACTTGTATGTTTATATTTTTTTTCAATATACTCTTGTTGCTTTTCTTGCAGTTGATTAAATTTCTACTCCTATTTTTTGGAGAATTTTCTATCATATTATTATCCTCTTATTTTTTTGTAAAGTTCTTAAATCTTTTGTTGAGTTTCCTGCAACTTAACATTTTTTTATTGCCATTTGATGAGCTTTGTTTTTGCTTTTCATTTATATTTTATAATGTTCATTAAATTTTTCATTGCTTTTAGACTGCACTTTCTATATTTTTTCTTTCTGTTTCCAGTTGCCTTTCTCTGATTAAGGTATTCAACATTTCCATGTCAATTACAAATAGTGTTGTTTCTACAGATTTAACTTTGGTTTGTTTCAGCTTCAATTTTGTCAGCTGTCCTGCTTCTTGTATGTTTCTCTATATTAAATTCTTATTCCATTTTTTTTTATTGATCTGGTAAGCATTTAAGGTATATACATATTTATTATTAATTTCAATAGCACATAAACTGGCTTGAATATATAATATTTAAGATTATAATCGTATCACAGTGCATTCTCCTTTTTTGAAAAGTAAAATTATCTGCAAGTTTATTAAAATATCTCATTATGTGGCTGCAAAAGTAATTCTGAGTAGTATACTTGTAATGAGAATATTCTGTGATATGATTATACATAATTATATATTTTGTTTAACTCCCATTATTATACAAATTCTTGACACATAGTTTAGTAGACCACTTCTTGCCATAAATATGCAAACCTTTCCAGAAATATTCAAACTTGCCTGAATTCATCTCCATGCCAATTTTAAAACCCCTTTGTTTACTTGTCTCTCCCAATTTCTATCTGCTGTTGACATTATAGATCATTATCTATTTCTTATAACTAATTCTAATGTCAGTTTCATCTTCCATTTCAAATGATACTTTTTCTTATTTCACAGCACTTATTTTAATAAATATTATATAATTTACAAGCACATACACATTGCAGTACCATTAACATATGCTAACAGAATTATAATGTTTTGTAAAAAAAAGTTTTTATATACTCTAAAGTTAAATCATTCTTTATATTTAATTTTCTCAAGGTGTACTTTTATATATATAATCGAACCAATAGGAAGTCATTTATGTGATGATAACCTGGAGAGAATGACTTTCAGTATAACTTTAATTTGCCTAACTTCATATGGTCATACAGAAAGTAGATAATGATGGTGATGATTGAACTTAAAGTGAGTTATATTCCCCAATCACCTCAAAATCAATTCTAGGGATTCAAGATAGGCTAATCCAGAAGTATTTTTTTTAGTTAACTAATGATAAAAGCATGCATTTTTAACTTCTATTAGGGTACCATTTTTTTATGTGAAAAGAAACTTGTATAGGATAACTTCCTCCCTCAATCTTCACTAGTACTTGGTATTTTCTCATTGGTTAAGTCTTCTATAAAGTATTAGCATAAACATGTGAGATAGAAATATGAGGTATAAAATGGCACTGACAACTTGAATTTTTTAAAATTAATTAAAAAAAAAACATTTTATTTACATTATATAATTAAAAGTAAAATCATTTCTGAATAAAATGAGAAAATTAACATGCATTTCTTATCATTGGACTGTGCGATTAAATATATACATGTATTCAGTCTAGAATTTGCCAGCAGAGAGAACCAAGTTATTAAAAATGACTGTTTAGAGAAATTTAGTCAATAGCCCTAGATTCAGGAAAATATTTTTTTTTCCTTTTTGGCCTTATATCTATTACTACTAAAAGAAATAAAAACTCTTTATTCATGGCTGCTTACTAGATGAAGCTATAGAAGATGCAGTGTTAATTTGATCTAAATATCAATTAGTTCAATCCATGAATATGTATCCATCTCTTAGGGCTGTCTGGAACTTAATCCATAAATGCCACAGCTGAAGAAATTATATCTCATCTATGCCTACAAAGGAAATGTGCTCCCTCACTGTTTGCATCTGGATATTGAATAAAAGTGGCCAAGAAAGCAAATGACCAGCAAAATAATTATCAATGAAATCAGGATAGACCTTGCATTATGTTTACAACATACTGATTAGTCATGGAATTCTGATAGCTATCTACCATAGTAGGATGTTTTGCTTTAAAAGGTCATAATAAATTCAAATTTATTGTAATTTATGTTTGTATTTTTTATATTAGTAGTTAATTTATTTATTTTATATGCATGTTCATTTTATCATTTCATCCTGAAATGATTTTTTAAATTACATAATGTAAGTAAAATGGTTTTTTAAATTAATTTTATAAAATTCAAGTTGTTACTGCCATTTCATATCTCGGATTTCATTTCAAATGTTCATGCTAATACAGTACTTATAATTTCCATGTTGACAGATAAATAGAGAAAAAGGCTTAACTATTGAGAAAATGCTATGATTGAGGGGGTGGGGAGGAAATTATTCTATTCAGGTTTCTTTTCATATAAAAAATGACACCTTAAGAGAAGCTGAGAATGTACACCATTGTCATTAGGTAAGTAAAAAAAATTTTTTTCTGGATGTGAAATCCTATTTCCAATTCCTAGAGTTGATTTTGAGGGATTTTTATTTCAATTACCACCATCATGTCTACTTTCTGTATAATTGTATGAAAGATAGATTAATTAAAGTTATATTGAAAGTCATTCTCTCCAGGTTACCATCACAGTATCTCTGTGATGTTGAATAAAGTAGAAATATCTTTCTTATAAGATGTTAACTAAAGAAATGTAGGTAAAATGATAAATAGACACAGAATTTTTACAAAAGCCACTCATAGAATAACAAAAAAGATATTTACACACTTTCAATTGCAAGATCATGAGATTTGAATGTTTTTATCATTATCTTGATATGTAACAAAGAATAGATACTCATTTATATCATTCAATATTGGATAATAGTCTAATTGTAAGCCAGTTTGTTTGCAGAAAAATCTTCAATTTGACTATAACGTGGAACATGTACTGTTATGCACCACCACTATGCTCTTGGATAGCAAACTCTTGTTGAATTTTAGGTTTTAGCTTTTCAGTGAGCATCTCACTGTATTAACATACTGTCAACACTCTCCAAAAAGTTTTTTCAAGGTGTTAATGCCTCCTCATTACAGTCTTAATCTTGCTCTATTGAACTATAATATGCTTATTTCCTGCAGAAGTCCTGCAAGGATGAATATTTTCTTTTGATGAATGAATAAAGGCAATGATGCTTTTGTGGTGGACAGCTCAGCCTAAAACATTTTTTAATAAAGCTATATAAAAGCTTGTTGATAAGTGAAAATGAACTGAAAAGTGTGGAATTATGTTTAAAAATGATATATTTGGCTTTTCTAAAAGGTTATTAAAGTAAATTTTTCAACCAGAGTGCTGATAATTTTTATTTGTCATGTATTATAAAAATATAACATTTGTATTTATTGAATTAATATCCCAAGTAAATGCCTGACTATATATACGTGGAGATAAGCATCGAAGTAAATATAGTAGGAAGCCATAGATGGATTGAAAAGACTTTTAGACCATGGAAAATGAGTTGATTACAAAACATTATAATTGACTGTAAAGTAGTCTTATTAGTCTTAAATGCAATGATCAATTCCTTTATAAAAAAGCTCTTTGAATTAGGAATGGTAATAGTGTGATAATGGTGTTGTGCCTCGGTATGATCTATGCATTATAAATATGTAAGTTTTGTCTTTTATGAAAATGATATATAATTTAATACATAATAAGTGGAAACCATAAAAATTAACAGGAAACTGATATGTAGTGAAGAATAATAGTAGGATATGAATTGTGGAATATAAGTGCAGTTTGAGCAATCCTGTTGATAAATGTATTCAAGAAAAAAGCCACAAAGTTTAATAAGATAAGCTATTCATTGCTATATCAGTAAAAAGTTTAAAGTGAGTCACAAGGTGAAATGGGTTGTGAGAATTGATCTTGGACAAATAAATCCATTTTCATTTCTCATCTAGTGAAAATTTGTAAGAAATTTTCTGATAAATAAATAAATCAACCTTTCATTTAATATCCACATGAAAACATTTCTAATGTAACTTTACATGAAGAAGTCAATGACAGTTTGGAAACCTAAAAGGATCTGGTTTTGAATGATAGATGTAATTGGTAAAACATTGATTAACTCATCTCCATTCATTATTATATTGATAAAAAATCAAGTCATGTGACCTAATTTTAATAAAGCTCCTATTTACAAATGTTATATATAGAGTAAGTTAAAAAACAAACTCTTATGAAGCTTCAAAAATACCCTCAACCTCAGACCGCGGTTTCTGCCTCTAGCGTCATCAGTGAGGTGCTAGGGAATAAAAATACTAGAACTAGTCCAGCACCTCACTGATGACGCTAGAGGCAGAAACCGCGGTCTGAGGTTGAGGGTATTTTTGAAGCTTCATAAGAGTTTGTTTTTTAACTTACTCTATATATAACATTTGTAAATAGGAGCTTTATTAAAATTAGGTCACATGACTTGATTTTTTATCAATTTAATTTTAGTTTTTTGCTATTAATGCTTTGGCGATTTTATATTGCTAGAGCTATTAATATATGGTGTATCTGAACTTAGTTCAGTCCCATACGGCTATTTGAGTTAGATAGCTGGATTTTTGGACATTTAAATGTCTGAAAGTTTCAGATTTTCTTCTCAATAGTTAGGCATTGATAAAATGCTGGACTAGTTCTAGTATTTTTATTCCCTAGCACCTCACTGATGACGCTAGAGGCAGAAACCGCGGTCTGAGGTTCAGGGTATTTTTGAAGCTTCATAAGAGTTTGTTTTTTAACTTACTCTATATATAACATTCATTATTATAAAATATGACCTGAAAAATAAACATAGTATAAAAATTATATGTTAAGTTCAAATTTATATCATAGAGCTATCATATAAAACAAAAGATGAAGCAATTAAGATCCTTTTCAGATGATTTTACGATTGGTCAAAATGCAATTAAAAACATATGCAATTCTTAAGTCAACACCTTTTTATGTGATAACTACAAAGGTTGGAAGTGAATTTGCAATAGATTTCATTACATGGTAATTTGTAATTTTTTTTAGTATAAAGAGTTTACTAATCTTGGTAACATAAAGAGTTGTAATTTCTGTTGAATGAAGTCACGTGTACTTTTTAAAACTTGTAATATTATTGGGAATATAATTGGGAGGGGGAAATGACTGATATATATGTTTAATTTATGTAAACTGTTTTAAAGCACTGTTATTTGTTATGGTGAACCTTAAGCCTATTTGTGAAGTATCTGACAAAATTTTTATTGCTTAAATAATTGTTGTGAAGCATCATTTTTAATTCAGAAAGTATCATTTTATTACTTCATTAAGAGATTAATTAAAAAAACATATATCAGTTATTTATATATTGGAAAAATAGCAACTAATTAAAAAAACTATGTTTTATTAAATCTAATAATCATATTAAATTTAATCTGATATTTTCATGGTGAATTTTGGATTAGACTTTGTAATCAGATATGCCATTGTTAATTATTATGAATTTTAGTTTAGGCATTTTTATTTTTAATGCAGCATTTTCTTAACAATTTAAATTAAAAATATAACTAATTTTATGCAATCTTTACATTAATTGCTCAAAATTTTTTGAGAAAATACGAAACGTACTATTTAATAACTGAAATACAGGCTTATTATATACCTGTATCAATATATGTAATATATAGGGTATATGAGCACAGACTTTCACATGGCCTACCACTCTCCATTTTATCTCATAGCACTAAAACACTTGAACACATATATTTCATGCTAATCCAGCAATCATCAGTTGGTTCAGATTAGTTGTAAATCTCGGTTTTATTTCTTTCTGTTTTAAGGATATTTTTCCAAATTTCTAAAATAAATTAATTTTAAATTGCATCATGATATGCATGGAAGAAAATAAAAACTAGGAATAATAATTAAAAAGTATTAAAATGTTTGAAAACTGATTTTATAATGAAGATCACAAAGATGAAAAAGAATGTAAAAAAGTACATATTTTGAAATGCTAAATCACTGCAATAAAAAAGATCAAATGATTTTTTTGAAATATGTATTTAAAAGAATATAAATATCAAGAAGTTATATAAAGTATTTTGAAGTGATGACTTGAAAGGAAAAATGCATTAAGATCTCTGTCAAGAATAATCATATCAGATACTGACTATTCTGTATGACTGAACTTATATTCTTCATTTGATTATTAACTATCTAGTAATTAGATAGCAGTGGTAAAGAAAATGTTAAAGAAATAGATACATAAAATAATAACACATGTTAAGATTTGAATTTGTAAATTCTAGACTGAATGACAACTGTTGACACTTTTACTTGTATACACTATTCAGTTCAAATATTTAAGATTCTACAAGTTAAAGTTGATGTTTAAGGACTGATTTTGCTTCTGAACAGAATGAAGATTTTATTAGAGTGATCATTTAAAAATTTTACAACTTTCTCAATTTTATTTAAATACTTTTTGATATTGTTATAATTAATGCTACCCGTATTAATTTTTGTGATGTATAATAGTAGTACTTTTGTTTCTCCTTAATATACTTAGTGATGTTAAAGCCTTTTTTTTTTTTGACTTATCAATGTATTTTAATACTTTATTATCATTTAATTAACAAAATTTCATTAGTGTATTGTCTTAATATTCACCATTGTTAATAAATGAAAGAGTTGAAACTTCTTGAAAAAAAAAAATCTTTTGTTATATCACATTATTTTTTGGAGGTTATGTTTAATTAATCTGTTGTAAACATGTAAAATATATATATATATATTACTCTATTTGCAAATACAATATGCAACAAACACTTATTACAATTTAAGTTGGGCGAAAAACGTATATTATGTGATCAATGTTTAAGTTTTAAAACAATCTTTTAACTATTTGACACTATTTTAAAAATCTTTTATTATATATCAAGCATGTTTGTTAAACTTTCTTAGACCAGTGAGCTAGAAGTCTTGATAATTTCATATATTTTACAAACTGTCATGACCGTAATAAGATTTTTAACTATGTTCATTTTGAGTTTTATATGCTACTCTATAAAGGCTATAACCTAAACTTAAAAGCATGGTTGAATGGAATTAATGTCAAGAATAACCGCTTTTTCCTGAAGATTCAACATTATAAGTCTTTTGCAAAGAATATTTATAATTAAGTATATAGTGATATCTAACCACTGTTAAATTGATAAATGTGGCCAACCTTAGCTTCATTTTGACTATGTTGTTAATACTGAGAGAAAAAATATGAAGTGGTTTAAGTATACGATCTAGTCCTTGGTAACTTTGTGCCAAATTCTTCTAATAATTTTATCTTGTCATACTATATATTGCAGAATTATTTTTATTTATGGCCCTAATAGCAAGTAAAAAAATATTTCATACTGGTTGCTGTGTTTAATTCAGAGAGGAGGTGAATAAATAATACCATTCACCGATAAATCTCTACTTAAATTTTTTATTCTACTAGACATTTTTGAAGCATATGACAAAAGTCATCTGCAAAAAAGTAAATGGTCCTCAAGATTCATTTCATGCTGAATTTCAGTTTATCCAGGTCACAATTTCTAACATATGTTTTCTTCACTAATTATTATTTATCGATATTAAATTATTACTATTTGATTTTTGAACTCACATCTTTGATAATATCTGCTTCTGATAAGTATTGCAATAACTATTACTAATCATTTTTAAGCTAGAAATTATCATATTGCTCCCAGTTCAAATAAAAATTTTAAATCATGTTAGAGATAAATATATCTGCTCTTTAAAAAATCATAAATAAAACACATAATTTTTGACTGGATTTTAAAATTTATATCTAGGATGGAAAAGATATCTTAATCTTTAATCTTATAAATGATTAGTAATAATCATTCAGTAATGTATTTACTTCAAGTGGATATCAAACTTGTGGAAAATTTGACATTTGTAAATCAAATTGTAATATATATTTATTGAACCGCCCACCTTCTTTACATCAAACTATCACAACGAATTGTAAATCTAAATACCCTACCTTCCCTACTATCCAATCTTTAAAGGTGCTTGGTCCTCAGGTAGAGTGCAAAATATCATTGGCAAATACTAACCAAATAAACACTTTATTTATTTTAAGGTAAACCCTTTATGTGCCAGTTAATTACATTCGTAATCAACATGTTTATCTGATCAGCACTAAATCCAGTACCTTTGCCTCCAACTAGCTCAATCGGATTGTAACTACCTTTTAAGAAAAATAAAACTCCGCCCTTCTCCAATAATCCTATCTCAATAATAATGATAATTTAATGAACGAGAAAACATAAACATCTTTAAACAACAAATCCTTACTTTAAAAAAAAAAAATGTAATTTCTCTATTCTTTTAATTTTAACTTAATTATTTCTTATTAATAATTAAATCTCTCCATTCCCATCTTATTAAAATATTGTTCAGCATAAATGTACGTATTCAAATATAAACGTAAATATTTAAACGACAGTTTAAGTATTTCCTTTTCTTAAAAAAAAACAAAACAATCGTTTTTCTTTATAAGTTAAACACACATACTCTTTTCATTTTGAAATAAATATTTTAATACATTATATCACTCTTTTCATTTTAAATAAATATTTTAATACATTATATTAAATAAAAGATGCATGACATATTAGATTCAAATACAGACATACGTCACACAACGTCTTTCATCATCATCATCATCAACCATTATCAATCCACTGCAGGATGAAGGTCTCTCCAAGTTTAATCCATCTTCTCCAATCTTTGGCTTCTCTTCTCCACAACACCCCTGCACATTTTCTTATTTCATCCATCCATCTCACACGTGGTCTCTTTCTGGGTCTTTTACAATCTCTTGGAATCCAGTTTAAAATTTCAATTGTCCATCTATTATCATCTCTTCTAGCAATATGTCCAGCCCAACTCCATTTCAATCTTTTAATTTTTTCAATAAGGTCAGTAACACCTGTTTGTTGTCTTACCCATACATTGCGTTTTCGATCTCTTCTTGTTACTCCTAACATACATCTCTCCATACTCCTTTGAGTGGTCTGAAGTCTCTGTATTGCTCTTCTATTAAGTGTCCAAGTCTCAGATCCATAAGTAAGAACTGGTAAAACACATTTGTTAAAAACCATCCTTTTCAAACACATAGGCATATTTCCTTTTAGTATCAAGTTATTTCTACCAAAAGCACTCCAACCAAGTTTAATTCTATGATTAATTTCCTCCATTATGTTTCCATCTGTATTAATAATCTGACCAAGGTATTTGTAACTGTTAACTTCTTCTAATTCTTCATAATCAATCTTTATTTTCATATTTTGAGCAAATCGATTAAACATTACTTTAGTCTTTTTAACATCTATCTTTAGTCCTACTTTTCTACTTTCATCTGCTAACTCCTGCAACATTTCCTGAAGCTCTGAAGCATTATTTGCAAAAACAACTACATCATCTGCGAAATCTAAATGACTTAAATACTCTCCATTTACTTTCACTCCTTTAGTTTCCCATTTTAATCCACAAAAGAAGTATTTTGCAAGAAGTACAACGTCTTTACATATAATTAAATACAGAAGCCGATATCGTTTATATTTTTTAAAATATTATTTTGTAAAGTTTAAAGTTTTATTTATCACAGTTTATTTTTTATTACTTAAAAGAAATCCAGAATGAGAGAATACTATAACCAAAAGTTACCTAGGATTTGGAAATTCGAAATGACGTACACAGCACAATGTAGTTTCTCTAAAAGTTATCTATGACCGGTTAGTGCTAACTTCAAGCAAACCTTCCTTGACTGCGTGATTTTATACAACTTTCGTGGACTTTTCAGCATCGACACTCCAGTACTTTATTGCTTTACTCGACCATGATTTACCCTCCGAACTATCTGCGATGTTATTCGCAGTGAAGCTCCAGCTGATTATACAATACAGTAAATTTAACACTGCATTGTTTGGTAGACATAACAATTTATATAATTGTTATATCTGTAACTTCAATAAATATTTTTTAAACGTTTTTAAGATATCAGAAATAAATGGAATGTTGAAAGTTTTTAAAACGTCTTAACAATGGAAAATTTTTGTTATCTCTAGCAACTATTATCTCATGAAATTACTGTCCTTTACTTCACTCTGATTGGGCTTCTATTTTTTCTTCAAAACTTTTACACACACACACACACATTTAATTGTTTTATTATAAAACAAAACGAAACTCTCTTTATTATTTTTTTTATTATTACAAACTAATCAAAATAATATTAAATCATTTTATTTTATAAGATCGATTTTTTTCCTTTTTTTAAAAAATAAGAAAAATCTTACCCTCTTTAAAAGCGTTTATTATTTATTTTCTTTAACAACCCCCCTTACCCTACTCTTTAGTTTTTAACTTTTAATTTTTATTCCCACTTTATTTTTTAAAAAGATGAAATTTATGAGATATTACTATTTTTAAATAACACTACAATTCAATAGCAATGTACTTCGGTACAATATATATATATATATTGTAACAGGACTAACAGGCATGTTGAAAATCATAATACTAAAACATGTTTCATATGTAACAGAATGAGCCTTTTCTCATTGAAGGCATATATCTTATGACCATTGAAGTAATGTATTTTAATCTATATAATCATAAAAGTATTATTAGTTAGATTGAAGGAAATTCAAGATAATATGCCTTTTTCCATTTATTCTCTAATCTGCCCACATTATGACCTGACATTCAAACCCATGAATATGCATGGAATTTACTTCAGAGTATGATTGTAACATGTTTATATACAAATTATATATAGATGATGAATTGTGGAGTAGACAACACTGACTTCAATTATGATAAGTATTTAATAAAATTATTAACAACAAAATTTGTTTATAATTATATTTCAACATAATATGTGAGTTGTATGATTATGATCATCCTTCATCTCATCTTTCCAGTATCTGGTAATCCAGTTTGATTGTATCATTACTAAGGATAATTATTTATTATCCAAACTTATTAATTTAAATTTTATAATGCGAAAATAAATTTAAATCTTCATCCAAATAATTGTATGTATACACTAAATAACATTCCTATCCTTACTGAGTATATTCACGGATTAGGATTTTGTAAGTACTATTTTATGTTTTCAGAATCTTTTCCTAATGGTATGAGAATATGGTAGGAAAGATCGATTATACAAGGGTTTTAATCATACATTCTGAATAACAAAGATCTAACCAATAAATTAATTGTAACTAACATTTAACATTGTAATTGTTCTAGTATAGGTATTTAATATTATGTAAAATAATAAAGTCTTACCTTTTAGTTTGCAATTGGTCAAACTTATTATTAAGCAAGCTTGGGGTATCTATACCTACATTTTATTACTAAATTGAAAATAATATTTCTGATCTTCCCCTTTATATAATTCTAAATTATGATTGGATGAAATTTAACCTATTATCAAAAGAAAAAAATTAGAATAATAAAAAAATAAAAAAAAGATTATATATATAATATCCTGTGTAGTTAAGCCGTAGTTTAAATTAGTGACAGTTCACATTAATGAATGTTAAAGGAATTTTCTTTTAAAGAATCCTTTCTTTTTCCTCATTTAAAATCCATTATACCATGTTCAAATGCTGTTTGAATATTTATGATGGCGATTCCATTTCTTTCATCTACAATATTCTTTTCAATCTAAGAATTTGGTGCTACATTCAGCATGAATGGGTAGATGCTGACTTCCATTAAAACTCAAATCTAACATTATGGTTGTATGGTGAACAATTTTATCTCCACAATCCCCCCCCCCTCTTTTAGTCAGACATAGCTATGTAACTGTGTTGATAAATTTACTTGAAGTTCTTGGCTTTATTAAGAATTAATAGCAGATTTTTAGTTTTAGCTTGAGATGACTTTTTATTCTTAATGCTAAAATTCGCTATTATTGTAAATAAAATATTTTCCTATTTACAAAATATTTAGTTCATTCATATTGATGCACATAGTTTTCTCCTTATTTCCCATTGTTGTCTTCTTCTTTTGGGATCTGATAGTTCAATGATGATTGTTTTATGGTTTTGAATAGCAAGTTCAAATTTAGATTTTCCTAAAATGCATATTGAATAGTCAATTTCCCTTTTTGTTTTTTGAAGAAAAATTTTTTTTTGTTTTGAACAAGCTGTTTCATCTGGTTTCATATATATTGTTTTTCATGTGGATTTGAGTTCATGTCTTTATTTCAATTATAATATCATTTGAATATCTGAATATTTAATGTAATGGATTAACAAATACTAAAGTTTACTTATTTCTTTCTTCCCAGTTTTATGAATTGCTTTCTTTTTTGAAGCTTGACTATTCATAAGTCAGTATTGTCAGTAATTATTAAAAATATAATTTTAACTGACAATTTTACACAGAATTATTAGTATATAATTAATAATATGCTTTTGATTATTATTGGTAGTCTTAGTCTTTAAGATGTGTGTGTGTATGGTGCTTTTTGTGTGGTAGGTTCAATGTATCTTTACAATATATATATATATATGAGTATATGTCTACAAGGGATTAATGTATCTTTATAGCTAGGTAAGTCTACATAGCAGACACATTTAATATAACCTTAAATAGACCTATTTTTACATGTAGTTAATGTTATGATAATTATATATCATTTAGTTTGACAGAGTTCTTTTCTATAGATATGCAAATACATTAATGACTTAATATATAGGATATATGAGCACAGACTTTCACATGACCCACCACTCACCATTCTATTTCATATCGCTGATACATTTGAACACATATATGTTGAAAAGATAAATAATCACCAATGTCCATATTTCATGCTAAATCAGCAATCATTAGTTGGTCCAGATGATCATCTCTACACATATATGCAATAAGTGCTCATATATATATATATATATTAAGAATGCCAATCTTCATACTTTAATGGACAGGCTTCAATCCACTTCACACTCCAACTCTCCAACCGTCCATCCAGTTGAAAATCTGATGATGGAATACTCAAAAGCCACCCTGAGGCTGAAATTCTTGTCACACCCATGTTGACCTAAAGTCAATCTGACTCCTCATGTATAGAATATAATCCATTTAATACATATACAAGTGATGGGCAGATATCTCTACAATGTATTAACAGAAATACAGGCTTATTATTAAATAATGTATGCTCCTTTATGGCGAGAATTACATATTATATTGGTCTATATATACAAAATTGGAATAGAAGAAAGTGAAGTTGTTATGTACATCTTACAAATCTAATATAGTTGTAGTGTTTACTCAGCATCAAAAATTGTTGGAGGAAGGGCACAATAATTGTCAGAATTAATTTATTGCCAGGAACGGAAACAAGATTATCATAAACCAGAATGGAAACTGATTACTAATCAATAAGAATTTGGCAGAACTTTCACACTGTTTGGTAAATTTTATCCAGGAACTTATGCGCTAGTTCAGCTTTGTTTTGGTAGTATTCTGCAACACCTGATCTAGTAATTTCCTAGGAATATCCGCTTGTACACACGCTCCCATGAAACGTGTGTAATTTATTATATCAATAATAATTAATCAATGTTTTTTTTTTTTTTTTTTTAAAGAAAGTTTTGATAGCTTTCTTTAGTTATTTTTTTTTATTTAAAAAAGAAATAAATGATCATTCAACTGAGTAGTTTGGATAAATTCTGAAATATACGTATACAGTATATATATATTTTATTTACTTAAAACATCGGTATTAATTATTAAAAGAAAATTGTTAAATATTCTATTTATTTTATGCTCTGAGCAGAGATTTCTTTTTTATTTTTAAAAATCAATACATTAGCTCATAAAGATAAAATATTTAATATTTGATCTTGCAATCAGTTCTGTGATTTCCAGGTCAATACAAATATTTTAAAAAAGATTAAAGTAATTTAAAATTAACATGTGAATATCAATTAACATTACGAATTATGTAACGGGATTATATAGCGCATACATATATATTCAACTATACATACATTAATAAGAATTTTAAAAAGTTAGTTTATTTGTTAAGTAGTTAGAGTGTTGTTTTATATATATGCAATACTTCTAAAAAGATTTAAAAATGCATAGACAAAATAAAATTTTAATTTTTTTTTAAAGGCAATAAAATAGAAGTACAAAACTATTCCATATTTTATTAGTGGCGTTCAATTTTTCCCAGTGTTTGTATACTTCAATGACGGACTAATATGTTTTATACATCTGGTTTCATCCATAAATCTTACTGGTTCTGGAACAATTAGCAATTGTTCATTTATTTTCAAACGACTACATAAAATCTTTGCCGAATTTATCCGATTTTTTCTGGTCATAGCTTTTTATCTTTACATCATTTTAGCAAATTTATCCATCTATCTAATGTAATTTTTTTTGTAGGTATTTTAAAATAATTTGGAATCTTGTTTTTTACCTTAGTTGTCCTTTTTTTTCTAGTAATTCTTTTATTGACACCGAGATGTTTGATTCTAAAATGTTGTTTCTAATCCCTCTTTGTTAGTCCTAATAAAGATCTCATTCTATTTCAAATTTTGCATTTATTTTCCCCAAAGGTAACATCTATAGTAAAAACTTTTAGACCACATATATTACATTCTATCTTTTAAGGCAAATAGATATGTTTCATTTCAATACCGAGTTATTTTATTACAAATACTCTAGTCATATCTATTTTTATGAATAATTTGTTTCAGAACCTAGAATGATAGGCAATAAAATATTTTAAAACATACAGATGATATAGTAATCATTGAAGAATCTAAAAAAACACCGAAATCAACATTAAAGATTCTGAGAGATAACAAAAAGAAAAATGAATTATACATAAATAAGACAAAATCTAAAACAATAGATTCTGAGAAAATCAAATTTGATAGTACTAAACTAGATAAATAGAACGTTTTGTAAATGAATATATTGGAAGAAAAAGTATTAATTATTTAGATTGCTTAAGAAAATAAAATTAAGAATAGATACCTACAAGCCTTGAATAGAATTTACAAAGACACACATATCAAATTAGGTGTACTTATACGTGCATATGATGTATGTGAAACATATATAATGACACATGATTTCAGTAAGAAGAATCTTGTGAAAATATATCTAGTTGTGGAAAATTGGGCTGGATGTAAAACATTACAAAAAAAAATGAAGATGGAAAAAAAAGTTCTTTGAAGAAAGTTATAGAATTTTTTTTACAATAATTGTTGATTTGTGTCAAATGAACATTCATCAAAAACTAAAAGTTCCAATTATCTTTTTATATATATATATTTATGTAAGAAACAAAGTGAAAGACTTCATGAAATATGGGTAAACAATCTTAAAGAAGACTTGTGGGACTAGTTTGCATGCAAATTATAGATTAAGACATAGATTGAAGTAGAAAGGGTTGATAAAGAAAGCATCATAGCCAAGTGAATATTGAGTTCATTCTTTAAATAATTAATATGTTCTAATTTAGGTAAGATATTTATAACTTTTCCTTATTTATTGCTTTTTCTTTCTTTTGGAAAGTCCACTGAACAATATTTTTTTACATTTAAATTTATTTCTTTATATCTTTCTATTTGTTAAACATTTTCTTGTAATATTTCTGTAAAATATTTGGAGAGTTAAAATCAATTTCTCTTATGTTAATGCCACCTTATAATAGTCAATACAGTTACAGTTTGATAAATATCCTCAAAAATTTAATATGTTCCAAAGTTTTAATCACAACAAAAATTCTTAATGGTCTATTTTTGAATAATAAAGTAAGATGGACAAATTGAAGATAAAATGGAAAACATTAAAAGCTATAAAACATTTTAAAATTAAATTTTTTTCTTTGATGTCGAACAATTTTTATCATTTAATTGAAATGTTAAATCTTTTTAAATGTAAACTTCATTGCAAGTTTTAAATGCATTCAATTATTAATGTGACACAGTTTAGTATGGAATACAATATTTTAAATAATATTATTTTCTTCTTTTCAGGTTGATCAATGAGAATATGGTGGCTTTGAAAAGGCAACAGTTAGTAGAAATTTGTATAATTATCTATGATTGTCTTTTTGATTTCTTTATTTTATCTTTTTAAAGGTAAAATTTTCAAATATTAAAGATCATCATACTAAGTTGATTTGAGGAGTAGGTTCTCTACTTTTTTTCTCTTTGTCCAATATTTTTGTGTATTCCTAGTTGGTAATACTTTCATTGATAATATTTTTTTCTTTCTGTTCATTATTTTGTGTTCCTTTAACCATTTTTCAAAAGGTTTAACCAAGACATGTTTCTTCTATATATACATAGCATTTTATAGATGTAGTTCTTGTTTTTTACTATTACAAGTTAAAATTTTGTCAAGGTTAGCATTCTTCATATATTATGACTTTGAAAAGTTATGAAATTATACTAATTGCAGATTTTTTTTAAAAAAAAAAATTGTTTGTCATTTATAATACAAAGAGTACCTATAATAGTTATTTTTTGGTGTTTCTATTTGTTTCTATCGAAGAATTCATTTAATAATAATTGATATTTAATCATTCTTCATGAGAGTTTGTTCTATTTTTGGTGTTTTATTTTTCTAAATCATCATCTTCTGGGCAAATTTCTTAATTTTTTTTTTATATATATATATTAATACTTTAGTCATTATTAGATGTAAAATCAAAATATTTTCTTGTCTGGGTGACATGATAAGTTTATTCATAAATATATCTAACAATGAATGATGATCTATGTTAAGAAAAATATTAAAGAAACTCCTAGCCCACAAACTACACCAACTCTTTCTATTGAATGGAAGTTTTAACATTTTGCTTAAATCTTTCTGTACAATGCAAAATCATTACAACAAAATTTAAGTTGTGGGTTTAACAGTATCATGTCTGATTAGCAATATTTCCAAGAAAAAATTTGAAATCATAACCATAAATACTTTACTTATATCAAAAGTATGATTTTGCTATGTTGATGGTTTATTCAATATATGAACACATGATGAAACATATTGTTAATATTCTAAACTTCGGTGTCGATTTAGTATGCGCTCACGGCCGCCATTTTGAATTACAAGAACCACCCAAACCATGCTGAAACATCCAACCGATAAATGACATCGCTCAAAATGGCCATTTTCGTAAGGAAAAAAAAACAAAAATCGGAATTTTCATATTAGTCAATCACGTGATTAAAACGGTAAAACATAAAAATCTTAATTTACATTAAAAAATCACGTGATTAAAATATTAAAACACAAAAATCACAATTTTCATAAAAAAATCACGTGATTAAAATATTAAAACACAAAAATAGCAATTTTAATAAATAAAAAAAATCACGTGATTAAAATATTAAAACACAAAATCGTATATGCCAAAAGATTATAACTTATAAAATCTGAATGCTAAAAATGGTAAAAAATAATGATGAAAAGATTTTAAGCAATAATTATATTTTCATTCACTTATAGAAATGGAATCACGAGACCAAAAAGGCGGTAAAGATCTTGAATACACGTTATCTACATCAATCTTTTTTAAAAAAATCATAAATGCTATAAATCCAAGCATTGATAGCAAATCTCAAACGCTATAAATCTGAGCATTGTAATAGCAAATCTCAAAAAATTAAAAACGCTATAAACCTAAGCATTGTAATAGCAAATCTCAAAAAATTAAAAATGCTATAAATCCAAGCATTGTAATAGCAAATCTCAAAAAATTAAAAAATCAAAAACACTATAAATCCAAGCATTAATAGCAAATCTCAAAAAATCAAAAATGCTATAAATCAAGCATTGATAGCAAATCTCAAAAAATTAAAAACGCTATAAATCTAAGCATTGTAATAGCAAATCTCAAAAATCAAAAATGCTATAAATCCAAGCATTGATAGCAAATCTCAAAAAATTAAAAACACTATAAATCTAAGCATTCAGCATTGATAGCAAATCTCAAAAAATTAAAAACTATAAATCTAAGCTTGTAATTGTAAATCTCAAAAAATTAACTTATGTTAAGGCATTTTTTAAAAAAATCTAAATGTATTTACAAAAACCCTTTAAAATATAGCATCACTAGAAAAATAATAAATCTATTTAAAAAGCTCGTCTCTAGCACTATATACTAAATCAGTATTATAATTTTAAAAAAACAATATTTAAAAACTATAATGCTATAAATCAAACATTGGTTAATGTCACATTAAATACCAAAGGTTATACTATAAAAAAGTCAGAAGAGGAGGGAAATTGAAAATTAAAAAATACTTTAAGATAAACAAAAATGCTATGTATATGTGATGAAAATCAAATATTGAATCGTAAATCTCAAAAATTAAGTGTTTAAGGCATTTTTAAAAAAGTCAAAACCTAAATATATACATAGGATAATTAGAAAAATGATAAATCTTCTATCAAGATTACCCTTTCAACAGTATATACTAAATCTCAAAAATCATATTATAATTTTAAAAATTAAATTTAAATGAAATGGGAACACCCATACTTCAACACTATCAACAAATAAAAAACCTAATTAACTTTTTTAAAAATATATATTTTACATTTCTTTGGATATCCCTCTAACTAAGAGTTATAATAATGAATCCAAATCTGAATAATAGACGTTAGCATTTATTTAAGTAATATTTTACCAATATTTTAAGAATTTTAAAAAAATTACCAACATTCTAATCATGTTGTCCTCGTAATTTGTTTTAGGTTTATTATAAAGAAGACAGTAAAATTATTTATTCAGGAAATATCTAGCTTATATGGTCTCTTTCAAATTTATTTTTAAAACTGTGTATTTAAGTCTACAAAATAACACAGGTATTATGACGTAAGATAATTCCAAAATTAGAGTTTGGATCTTCTCTTACTAAGATAAAAGTGTTAAGTTAAACTTTCAAATTTAAAAAAAACTAAACCACTAATGGATTTATGCAGCCTAACTGTATCAAACAAAAGAGGGTAAAAATTTATAATAATTATATTTAAAAATATAACCATATTATACGACAACTTACTCATATATATTTTTTCTTTTAAGTTTTTTACACTTTAAAACAAAGTAAAATTATTTGAATTTATTATAAAAAAATATAAAAATAAATTAATGATTTAAAAATATATCCTGTAACATATTACAAGCACAACTTACTATATATATTTTTCAAAATATCAAAACAAAAAGAGACTTTAAATAACCCTTAATCCAATTTATTAGTGTATCACTAGCTTAATAGCATGCCAAAATAATGTATCATTTTAAAAGTTATTGACCGTTTTTAATATATTACTTTGTTTCTTTTTAAAAAGTATATTAGTAATTTCATTATAAAATAAACTTCAAAAATAAATTTTATTTTTTAAAAATATTTTCTGAAAAAAAATACTTTTTAATAAATAAAATTCTAAATCGTAATTTTTTAAATTTTATTTTCTATATATTTTATTTTTATCAAAAAATATTTTAAACCAAAAAGTTATCATTTCAAAATAAAAAAAACTCGAATTTTAATTTTAAAAAAATTTAAGAAGATAGAAAGAGATGAAAGGGGCTTTCTTTTTACAAAATTAAAAATAAGATAAGAAAAGAAAAGGGTTGTTTTTTTTGAATAAATCATCAATTAATTTTTTTAGTAAAATAATTAAGAGGAGAATATAATTTTTCTAAAAAATAAAACGTAAAGAGCAAAATAAGCATTTATCAATTACTCATTAAAACAATATATAAAAAGTGCCTGATTAAGAAACAAAATTTTTTTTGGTTGTATATATGTGAAGATACGATAATTTATATTTTTCTAATTATCACTATGTATATATATTTAGGTTTTCGACTTTTTTAAAAAGCCTTAACACAGTTAATTTTTGAGATTTCGATTGCAATATTTGATTTCATCACTATATACATTAGCATTTTTGGTTTATCTTAAAGTATTTTTTAATTTTCAATGTTCACCTCCTCTTCTTTCCTTTTCCATAGTATAACCTTGGCTATTTAATGTGACATTACAACCCATTTTGATTTATAGCTTATATTTTTAAATATTTTTTTTAAAATTATAATACTGATTTAGTATTAGGTTGCTGACGACTGACTTTTAAAATAGCTTTATTATTTTTTAGTGATCCTATATTTAAAGGTTTTGTAAATATCATTTACATTTTTTAAAAAAAGCCTTAACTAAGTTCATTTTTTGAGATTTACAATCAATGCTTAGATTTATAGTTTTTAATTTTTTGAGATTTGCTATCAATGCTTGGAATGCTTAGATTTATAGTTTTTAATTTTTGAGATTTGCTATCAATCTTGGATTTATAGCATTTTTGATTTTTTGAGATTTGCTATTACAATGCTTAGATTTATAGTTTTTAATTTTTTGAGATTTGCTACAATGTGGATTTATAGCATTTTTGATTTTTGAATTTGTATTACAATGCTTGGTTTATAGTGTTTTTGATTTTTAATTTTTGGTTTGCTATTCAATGCTTGGTTTATAGCATTTTTAATTTTTTGAGATTTGCTATTACAATGCTTAGGTTTATAGCGTTTTTAATTTTTTGAGATTTGCTATTACAATGCTCAGATTTATAGCGTTTGAGATTTGCTATCATGCTTGGATTTATAGCATTTATGATTTTTTAAAAGATTGATGTAGATACGTGTATTCAAGACTTTACGCCTTTTTGGTCTGTGATTCCATTTCTATAAGTGAATGAAAATATAATTATTGCTTAAAATCTTTTCATCATTATTTTTACCATTTTTAGCATTCAGATTTTATAAGTTATAATCTTTTGGCATATACATTTTGTGTTTTAATATTTTAATCACGTGATTTTATTTATTTATTAAAATTGCTATTTTTGTGTTTTAATATTTTAATCCGTGATTTTTTTATGAAAATTGTGATTTTTTGTGTTTTACCTTTTAATCCACGTGATTGACTAATATGAAAATTCCGATTTTTTTTTTTTTTCTACGAAATGGCCTTTTGGCGTGTCTTTATCGGTTGGATGTTTCAGCTGGTTTGGGTGGTTCTTGCTACATTCATCATATAATATACATCCTTCAATTTCAAATTTTTAATCAAATTAGAATAAAAACAAAGAATTGTATTCTTAGATTTTTTTTTTCTGCCAAGACTACCTCACTGATAAAGCAAAAGTGCTATTTATAGAACTCTGTCTACACAATGGAAAATACTTTGTGCACATATCTAATTATAACTGAAACACAAAAGTGGAATTGAAGTATGCTATCATCATGAATTAAAACAAAAAAGTTTATTCAGTAACCATTTACTTCTCAGCTATCATTAAAAAAAAACCTTAAATGGATAAAATGATAAATACTGTAGTAAATTTGCACACACCAGGAATGTTAGACAAATCAAAATAAAAAAAATCTTCAATCAGTATAATATCAGAATCTTTCCAAATCCATTATTCTGCAAGAAATCCTAACTTTTACAATAACTTAAGCTTGAAATACAGTACTGAGAAACAAGAACTGCATATGTGAAATACCATGTAAATGTAGAAGAATATATATTGTTAAGATAGCTGCCTCATTATAAAATGACTAAAAGAACATAAAGCAATGATCAGAACAAAAAGGCAGATGTGTTTAAAGTAGCAGACTGTATTGAATTGAAAAAATAAAGAATATTATGCAGAGAGACAGAAAGAAAAAAAGAAAAAGAGGACTGTTGAAATAAAATGTTCAAATATAATGGCAAATAGCCCAAAAGTCAATCTAGTGCAATAGTCTTTAATGTTTGGAAATCACATATTAACCTTACTTTTAAAAAGAAAAATGGTAGAAATCAAAAGAATCCTCATGTGTAAGTGTTTAAAAAAATTTATTGACTGCTGCCTTTGACAGAATAGCTGAGTTGGTTAGGACATAACCTTCCCTTATCATAAACACGGTATCAATTCAATTCTCTTGCTTGTTAATAAGTTTGTCATTACTAACAATCCAAAAACATTTAACAGTTCTACTAGATTATGAAAATATATCATATTACTATAAGTAAATGTTACTGTTATCAACCTTTAAGCAATCACTTTAGTAAAAACTTTAATATATATATATTCTGATAAGGATTGTGGACAATGGTAAATTTTTAAATATAACTTTAGAGTTAAAAAATTATATAAACCGTTCAGAAATAAAATTTCATTCCATAAATATTAATATTAATTTTTTTCACTGGAAGAAAATTACTTAATATAAACTCACAGTACACTGTATACTTTTTTTTTGATTGTGTAATTTTTTTTATCATTGATTTTTTCCACAAAAAATACCATTTTATTAAAGACATAGCTTATTAAGATAACAGTCATAAATTACTTAAGATTTGTTAAGGAAAATATATTAATAATAAATTAACGTCTGTAGTATTTGAAATATTGCTAAGAGTTCCTGGTGCATTATTAGAAGGTTGATACTTTTTTTTAAAGATTTGACTGATAAGTATTTTTTCCTGATACACTATATAACAAAATTTGTCGGTAAACTCAAGTGTTACGTTTTGATCATCAAAAATATTCTTGTCTAAACCGCTACAAAGCTTTGAAGGTCTGAATGATAAACTGAAATTATGGGAATTATATGTACTACATCTTATTTGACTGTTATTTATGGAATATATACTAAAGACAAATAATTGTAGCTGATTAAAATAATATCTCTTAAAGAAATAAAAATTATCTTCATCTATTTGCCCACATAATGTAAAGAGACTTCAAATAGTAATTTATCTTTGCTACTAAAATAACTTTGATAATAACAGTAACATTTAAACGATTGCAGCTAAACTTAAGATAAAATTATAAACCAGTATTTTGAAAACAAAACTAATAGTTTTTAGTATTTTTATTTTCTCTAAAGAGAAATTCTTAACAAAAAATTAACATTAGAGTCTTTATATAAAAATTGCAATATATTTCGAATAATAGATATCTGATCTTAGATAAGCAAATAGATAAAAATAGAAAATAGTAATATCAAATCTAGGTCCTAGGTAAGTACTATACATCTGAGAATAGAACGTGTCACTATTCACCAAATGTACTTTTTGACTATTTAGGTTTGGGTAATATAAATACTACAATTTGAAAATGTTTGAGCATAAAAATAAACACTTAGAAAAATAATATATTCTGCTTATATATTTTCACTATTATTTCTTGGTGCATCCTGTTAATAAAACGTCTATTTAGATTGCCTTTTGAGCCAAAGATCATTAAAGCTGATGAAGTATTAGATATTAAAGAGGATGCACGAAAGATATTTTAGTTGATCACAACATAAACTTATTTGAAAACCTTCTAAACTATTTTATAGCGCTTTGGTAATTTCTAATGTTTTGCCTGCAGTCTGACTTTTTTTTTCCTCGTCATAGAATCAGCCGGGAAGTTAACCCGGGACAACTGCGTGAAAAGCAGCTGTTGCTGAACTCTCGACCACCAATGCTTGACAGCAGGCTTTTAAACCATCAGTAAATCAGTATTTCGCTAGTCTTTCATAAACTTGTTCAATTTCTTGAGGATAATTAAAGCAAATATTGTTAAATCTATTCTATTCTTTCCAGTTTAACTAATCTAAAATGAGAAACACACACATATATATATCACACATACACACACACACATATATATATATATATATAAACATTAAAAGCATAAAACTAAACTAGTCAATAAATAATCAAAATTACCTCCCAAATTCACAACTCAAACCGATTAGCCAAAAAAATAAACTCTAAAACACTACCAATGGTTCCACTGTTACAAGAAGACTTCTTAAGTGTAAAGAACTACAAATTAACATTTAAACTAAACATCCACAGTTCCATTTATTTACCATACACCCTTAATATTAAAAAATATATATAAATAAGGTAATTGCTTCTAAATCATAAATTTTTATTAATAAAGATTCTTTATTTTTTTTTATTTCATTTCTCTCAAAGAAGACAACCTTAGCTTCATCAAAATAAATCTTATCTTTTTCATGAATATATAAAGCAGAACTATGATATTTATTTCTAACCCTACTTTTATGTATCTTTAAAATAAAAATAAAAAGAGTTAAAGAATCTTTAATTTTTTTTATGATTCTGAAGCAATTAAGTTATTTAAAAGTTCTTTTAATATTAAGGATGCATGGTAGGGAAGTGGAAACCATTGGTAGTGTTTTAGAGGTTAGTTTTTTGGCTAGTCTGGTTGAGTTGTAAATTTGGAGTAATTTTGATTATATTGTAACAGAATGGGTTCTGATCATATATGATAATAGACTAGCTAGGTCATCAAAATGGATAAGACAATCTATCTAGGGTTTCCAAATATATATACTCATGCTCACTTCAATCTCATTCCTGGGAGATGAGGTATTAATACTCAAACATATGTCAAACTATACCCATATACTCAACGCATTTTTTTCATCTTTAATTTCCATTATTCCCAGATTTTGAAATCAAGAAAAATATGCATAGACTCCTAGTTCAGGTATATCAATATCACTTAATGTGTGGGTATGTGCAAATATGTGTAAGTGTATGAGGATATGTGTGAGCGTGTGGGAATATATGACAAATTGAGAACTGAATATAAAAAATACAAATGCTAGTCTTTACTTTAAAAATACATATATTTAACAAGTTTATTAACAGCATAAATTTGATAATGAAGTTATAACAAAAATAGATATTATTTGACTACTATTATTTATAATTATTGGTCCAACCCCTTATTCCCTTCAAAGAATAATCATTTGATGTCAATATTAACACAAAGGAAATTTATTCTATAACTTGTGATTATTTAAGTTACACTTGCTTGCTAATTCATTTTATCAAACTCATAACTTATTATCTCCAATAATTTGAATGGTTAATTTATACTAATCAAATGTTGGTATAGGATCCCCTTTTTATTATATTTGATTATTAGAAATACAGGAAAGACCATTTGCAGTAGAGATAATTAATCAGGTACACTGAAAATACATAATTAAATGATTAGTAATAATAAATAAAAATGTAAATAATGGTCACTGTACAAGTGTTGGCAATTAATATACATTAAGATAAAATCTTACCTCTCTCCTGGTAATGATCAGACCTATTTACAAGCAATTTCTCATCCTAACTTATATTTTATTTTTATTTGCAATAAAGTAATGCTTATCTCTTATGTATGAACAACTTACACACCCCCTTTTCAATCTGTAATAAAAAAAAAAGTTAAAGTAATTTACATAAAATAAAATTTTAAAAAATTATATTAATCTAAGAATAACTTGAGAATTCATAATGAAAAATATCCCAAAAGGAGATTGTAATTGTCCTCTTTAATTCATTTCATTTATTATATGATAAGGTTAGAGTGTTATAAAACAATCATTATGTCAATTATAATTTCTCTCTTAATATGGCTTGCTTTGAGGTGTAGAATTTGACGTATCATTTCTCAATAGTAGAGTTAGTGTTTCACAGCATAGATGATAAATGCTAGGTCAAATTGACTTCAGTTTTGACAATTACAGCTCTATGGGTGATGACTTTTTTCCCCCAAGGTCACTTTGCAATTAGAACTGCATGGTTGTATGTGCTGCTATTTATATATATATTTAATAAAATATCTTGAGAGTATTCATTTATAGTTAAATCTACAAAGCGCATGTACATTAGCTTATTGGCTTATTAATATTAAAATGTCTTGAGTGAATTAAAGAAGCAATATATTTACTGTTTTATATCCTGGGTTAGAGATAATTTAATCTCTGGCTTAAAGATGAAAACAGGAGGTGTTGAGTAATTTAAAGCTAATTTTGGAGATTTTTACTTTAGAATCCCTTAGTTAGCTAGATTTGACCCCATATGCCTTTTATTTAGCTTTACTCAATATACAAATGGTGATTCCCTATAATGTTTTACTTTAATGGGGGTCATTGCAAGTTCGATTTCTCCACTCAAACTTTTGCAGGTTGTTCAACTGATGATATTTTTTAATCTGATTTTTGAGAAGCTAGTTTGTTTTTATATTTTTATAATCACCAAAACAATGATGTTCATATAATATTATTTTGATGACATCAACTAAACAGGTTCATAGTTATGACTTGGATTAATTATTTAAGTTATTAGCTGTGATTATTATTATTATATATATAATATAGTAATAGCAATAAAAATTATTTTTTATTTCTTTCCTTTAAATAATATTTATTTTCTTGCTTGCGTTTAAATCTATCTGATCATATTTGCCTGTATAGTTATAATGTATATGAGTTACATGTCAATTAATGAGATGTTTTTAACAAAGGTCAGTCAGTGTTCTAAATACTTTTTATTCTTTAATTAAGAAAATGTATTTATTGAAAAAATAAATTAGATGTTTAATTGGAGAAAACAATTAATTGTTTCTCAGTTACAGTGCTTGTGGCGAGTTTCATTTTTGTAATGAATTTTAACTGATTTTCATTAATGTAAAATGAAAAAAATGTTGTTATAATGGGTTTTGGATTCGAATTAGGCAAAGGGCATTTTTAATTATATTGGAGGGATGTAAAGTCACACCTTGCAATTTAGTATAGACACAATTGTCTCATTATATACTACAGACATGAAGAAAGTAGAATTATGTTCTATATTTTTGAGAATTTTAAATGTATCAGTAATACAGAACAAGTGACTGCTATAGATATTTTGGTAAACTAATATTGCATTGAATTTCTTTTTATATGCTGAAATAAGATTGCTTTTACAAAAAAAAAAAAACTTATATTTCCTTCAATATTTTAAATTGTATATATAATGTGCAGAAGTTATTGTATGGCCCAATTTTAAATTGCGTTTCAGAAAGATTGATTAATAAGAATTAGTTTTCAATATTTAATTTCAAAATTACTTATATCATTTATAAATCAAGGTAGACAATAATAACTTTTTAAGAATCTTTTTATGGTTAAGTCAATAAGTTGTTTTTAGCTAATATTCAATGCTTGCTTTATTTTGTTTTATGTCAATCAGATTGATTTATCATATTCAAACAGTTTTTATTTTTTTTATTTTCTGATAAGTGATCAAATATCTATTTGTGTGTTTTTCTTGAAGAATATGCAAAAGCATTATTATTTCCCCGATTTTTTCGAGTGTCTAATCAGATATTTATGTATATAATACTTGTAGAAATTATTATAACTTGATTTTCTCTTTGAAAAATATAAATTATATTGAATAATTTCTTTTTGATTTTCAATACAAATATGCCCAGGATCTGTATTAAGTATTTTAATTCTGGATTATTTGATGTTGATGAAATTGTCCAAGATATCAAACTCTGTCAATAAATTTTATGTTTATTCTCTATATTCAATCATCAGTATTTTTTTCACACGTAATTCTTTATTTTCCTAATTCCATATCTAGGGCAGTTGATATTCTTCTATTTAATCATTAATCCACGTTAGTATTTTTCCAATATGAATTCTCTTAATACATATCCATTATAATAATAATAACAACAACAATAATAATGATTTTATCAGCTACAGATATTCATCGTTCTTTGTATAAATTTCCAAGAGCTTTACTATGTGAAACACTCACTTTGCACAATATGTAGGACAATGTTTTGTGCTTAGCTGATCATCCCAATCAAAGACATCTGGTTACAGAATTCCATGATCAAAAATAGATCTAAAATGAAGATCAAAACACAGCCATTTTTTTTTAGTTGCTGTAGATGAAAACAAACAGAAATACATAACTAGAATATTAAAAAATACATACCTAGGCTACTCCATCTAAGATTTTCAAAAACTAATGGAATCTTTTGGAAAGGTTGTCTTGCTGCAACTAGTTTATCTAAAGGATACTCCAGTTCCAATATATAGTAGTAGCTATGAGTTTAAAGTCAAGCTAAATATAAACATTGATTCAATCAATATACTTACTTAGATTACAGACCAAGAGATCACACTTTGCCGATACATAAGAGGATTAAAGCCACAATATTTTTTTCATTGCCAGTGTGGTAATCTAGAAATCAACTACACAACCACTCAATACTTACAGTATAATCAGGTGAGTAAAATGCATTTATAATCAAAAACCAAGATAATATTAATAAAACACTAACACACACAAATTCTCTCTCAAATGAAGATGCTTCACTATTTGACCTCTCTATTGACCAGACAAATCAAACCTTCAGCATACTCATTAACATTAGCAACAAAACTGCTCAGCTCAAGGTAATGATAATCAAACTGTCACCTCATCAAAAAAACATGTACCCAATTAGTTTCAACTCATATAGCTAAGCTACTACAGTCAATAATTCACAATAACAATACTAACCAATTTTCACCTATAATAAACAAAACCAGCATAGATGTCATGGATACACTAACATCATGATTACCATTAATTGAAAGCTGTGACACATATTACACTTCTAAAAGAAAACCTGGCAACCATGAACTAAAAACACTTGATCCTGAAATTAACCCAACATGCTCTACTAATAACAGCAATTATAACCTAGAATTCTGTAGCCACCATTTAACAGACCCTCAACAAAAACAGCAAGCTCCAATTGAGTCCAAAAATCTTCATAATTCACTTACTAAACCTCAATTTCAAGCCCTGAATCAAAAATAAACCATGAAGAAAAACATATATATACACTAGTATATCAATGGATATCAAAGCTTCCCTGCTTAAAAAAATAATGCAAACAAAACAACTTTTAAATATTTTGATGCTCTAGATGCCAACCCCAAAAACTTTAATTTTGAGCCATAGCTGGCCATTTATGTTTATACAACTCTTTCTCTAGATCTTAGAAACAAAACAACAAATGGAAATCTCAATCCCATTCATATAAAATAGCTGATTCTCAAAATAAATATTCTAACTATTTTTCCAATTCATTTACTTTCAACATGAAAATAAAGGTAAGAGCTTTCAATATCCAAGGCCTAAACTCAATTTAAAAAACCTCCAGCTAAATAAATGGATTCAATTTACACAGCCACACATCCTGGGTATGCTGGGGACAAAATATATAGTTGTTCTCAGATTGATCCCACAACCTATCTAAGGGCCCAAGGATTTTGCATCTATTCCTGAGATTCATCAATACCATCAGGTGGCACTGGCCTGGTCATCACAATAACCTGTCAATTTTCATTCATTCTTTAAAACCATATATATTGACTCAAACCTACTTATAGTCACTTTTTACCACCATATTGTTGCACTCAACATAATTTTTGTTTACGTACCTCCTGTACCAACTGTGATCTTAAGATTACTACTTACCATCAATTCACTACTATCATCAGCCACTTATCCAATTATTTATGGGCAATTTTAACTTGAGTTATCATGATTTTGTTTCAAAGTAACTACATCAACTTGTACCTCTAATTAGTGCTTAAGGTTTTTCCCACCCAACTCCATCTCATTCTACAACTGTTGTCATGCCTCACTCATTAATCTGTGCTTTTATTTACCCATGCTTCATCACTTAATTATGTTAACACTTAATCCCTCACCCTTTTTTGATCATTCTCATCAAATGCTCAAATCAATCTGAATGCAATGCAAACATCAATAATTCACCTTCATAAACAATAAGAATAATTCTTCCTGCACACACTTCTGAATTTTTATACTCTGAAACACACATCATGCTATTTAAATTTAGCACTATGCAACTTGATCTTGTTCAATGATGCATTTCCTTAATTTTGTCATTCAATATTAATCATATTACTAGAACCACTCCACTATCCTCAAGACTCCTAACTTTGGCTGATGATTTACATACAAGAATCACCTTGTGTAAATCTGCACTAAATACCTATGAACATATAAAAAGACTTACACAAGTATATAATAACACCTGCAACACTATAAAAGAGTAACTTGCCACCAAAAAGAAGAAAATCTGTCTAACAAAACAATACAGTTGGACACAAGAGTACATTAGGTGGGCTCAGGTATTCTTCCAATGTCAGAGTTTCACATGCACTTGAAACTGAGGGTGCCCCTAAATCTGGACATAATATGAGAAAACCAATATACAAATATTTCAAACAAAAGCTGCAGTCACATTGTACCTTTGCATCAGCTGAAGATCTCTTTGATCAACCAGAGTTAGATAAACCATTCTATGCTATTTATTTCATGCTGAAACTAATCACAATATAAAACTCTTGCCATACAGATTCACATGGAATCTCTAAATTTGTATTCTCATATCTTTCAGTTTACCATCACATATATATGTGATTTAGACAATGATTTATCACAAAGGTTGTTTAACATAAAAGATCTATATCCCATCTTAGTAGTATCTTTCAACAAAAAACAAGCTTTAATATCCAATTTATCTAATCAGTTACCAATATCCATGGAGCCCCTTTGCATTAAAATCATGGAACAGGTTTCAAAAGATAAAACCATATCTCCTTCCCCTATTATCATGTATGCAACATGCAAAATAGGTAACTCATCAGACCAAACTGCCTTCATTTTTAAACCATCTTAAATTCAGTTCAAGAACAGAAATGATACACTACAATGGCTGCTCAAATTGACATTGAGGCTGCTTTTGACTGTATTCCTATTAAAATTTTAATTCAGACACTTGAAAGCACCAAAATATCTTGTTTTCTCTTAAACCTAGTAACCAACCTATTCCTTAGTCGGTAGATCATTACCTTCATTTACCCCTAACCAATCCATACTTGAAGAATCTCCACTCAATTCTTTATTATTCATGTTCTACATTAACCCTCTCATAAACAGAATACAACAAAAATTACAAAAAATTCAAATCCTACACAGTGGACTATATATACCTTGCATTACATACATGGATGACCTTACTGTTTTTTTTAGCTCCAGAAAGGAACTACCTACTCTGGGAAAAATATTTGATGACCAACATTAATAAAACATCAGCTTGGTTTCTTTACACTGGAAATATATATATATATATATATATATATATATATATATATATATATATATATATAATTATTATATATATATATACAAATTTATCATGGTAAACTGACTAATTTTCTTGGATTTCCTTTCTACCTAGGGCCCTCTGGAATGAGATAAAAGATCCAGAAAAACAAAGATGATGCAGAACACATAACCAACTCTTTCTTCAAAACCTATCTATTTTTATATGCAAAAATCCACTTGTAACTACAAAAATAACTTACTACTCATCAAACATAAACTTCACTAAATCTTTTACTTGATCTATTTATTCTGTAGCAAATTATTATGATGCAGAAAGTAATCTCCATCTATGTAAAATGACTTGGTCTTTGCCAACCAGAAATGGATTAGGTCTTAACTCTATCCAAATTTTTCATAGACAAAAGAGTATTAATCTCCTAGCTGCACTGATAAGAAGTTTTCCAGCTCTCAAATGCAACCTTCAAATAACACCCACAGACCAACCTCCATCTTCACATGAATATTTGTCTTTGCTCATAAACCAACTCCAAAGCATTTATGATCAGGTACCTTTTTTGAGTGTTGGCAGATACATCTATTGGAGCATTTATAATATGCTGTATCCAGACCTATCTATTGATCCACAGTCACCAATGCTAAATTCAAAAAATGATTATTGGAACCCAAATTTTTTGACTTTCTCTTAAGGCTAAATCTTCATGCCCTACCCACCTCTTATTTTCTAAAATACTGCAGGCTATACATCAATATTGATGGTTTTTGTTTGTTGTGTCACAGGTAAGAAGAAATGCAACAGCATCTATTCTGCATTTGCACAGCTCTGACAAATATCTGAGAGATTATTATTATCATGTATAGACAAAATAACTTCACACTTGATAACCTAATAGAAACACTCAGCAAAGACTTAGTCCTGGCAGCCTGTGCAGCAACTTTTTGTTTATATACTTTGTGGTGCTCCAGATGTACTTTCTGCCTTGGAAATAACACCAGAAGGCATCTAGCCACATTCACTAATAAACTCACAACTGAAGTCCAGAGATGGCAACATCACATACCCAGATGTTTTTGTTGCTACATGTCACTTATTAAAAACCCAAGACAGACCATAACCTCAAACAACCAAATGACTTTTGCTGTAACAAGAACAGTTTCTTTTGTCACATAACTCAATTCAACAATCTGTGTATTAAATGGTCCAAAGGATATATTTAATTCAATCAAAAAAGTATTTTTAAACTGATGAACTAAACCCTCAGACAATGAAACTATAACCATAGATAAATACATAGTTTACAAGTCTACATTTATCAGTTACCTGCTTAACAATTTATTTAGATTATACCAATAATATCTGTTTGTTCTGAAGTTATCTGGTTTCCAACCATGGTATTTCTGACAACATAATTCTTTATGAACAATAAAGTTTGAGAGAGAGAACAAAAAACTACTCTAAAAATTAGTTTTATGGTGAATGTATAAACCAATCTGTGAATCACAAATATACCCATCACATATAGAACATTTCTGTTTACTTGATCCTTTAGGATATTGACTTTTAGTTTTCTAAGCAGAAAACTTTTTTTTGTGAAATATTTCAATACCATATCTAATTGTAGCTCTCCAATGTATTCTTTTCTTTGACATATCTTTCCAATGGAAACAATTAACATTGCATTTCTTTAGAATGTCTTTCATATATTCCTCATGATGTAGATGGGTCTACTCACCTATGAAACCCATGTTCAAGTTTACCTTAAAACATCTTTTTAAAACCCATTGCTCATTCCTTTTAATGCTCATGTTGACATTAAGATAATCTGACCCCTTGTATATAGAATCTTGCCAATTTAAATACACAGAAAAGGGATAGCTAGAATACAGTCTGAATTTATAATATTTAAAGTATAATTAACTTGGGAGTTTAGTTGTAATATAGAGGTTTTGAATACAGATGCTCCCTTCAGTTATCCACTCTATTTTATACAAATATACACAAGACCACATACATGTGAAAAAGATAAATGATCTCCAACATATGTATTTTGTACTGAACCAGTATTCATCACTTGGTCCAGATCATTATCTTCCACACATACATATAATAAGTGCTTGGTTTATATTAAGATGGCAAACATTCAAACTTTAATGGACAGGTTTCAATCTATTCTACCATCCAAATTTTCATCCATCCACACCATTAAAAATATGATGATGGAACAACCAAATCCCTTGTTAACACTAATATTATTAAAGCCTGTCCATTAAAGATTTGCTATCTTAATATAAAACAAGCACTGATTATATGTATGTGTGAGAAATGTTCTGAACCAACTGATGAGTGCTGCTTCAGCACAAAATACATATATTGAAGATCATTTACCTTTTTACAAAAATGTAGTCTTGTGTATTGGTTGTATGAGATAAAGTGGGGAGCTTGAAAGTCTGTGTTCAAATCCCCTATACTATATCTAAAGTCCCAAGTTAATTATGCTAACATTTAAATATTACAAATTCAGCCTATATCCTGTCCATTCCTCTTCTGTGTACTTAAATTGACAAGGTTCTAGACATGAGAGATCAGATTGATTTAAAGTCAACATGGGCATGACAATAATATTAGCATTAACAATGAATATGGCATTTTCGATGATATAGATGGCTGAAAAGTTGGAGGACGGAGTAGATTGAAGTCTCCATTAAACTTTGAAGATTTGCTAACTTAATATAAACCAAGCACTTCTATATGTATGTGTGGGATATGATAATCTGGACCAACTGATGAGTGCTGTTTCAGTATGAAATATGTATATTAGAGATCATTTATCTTTTTCACATGTATGTGGTCTTGTATATCTAAAACAGGCAAAAGTCCCTATACATATTCATGTGATGTTTATTGTCTTATATACCTATTCTATGAGATAGAGTGAATAGCTGAAGGGAGCTTGAAAGTTTGTGTTTAAATTTTCTATATTAATCACCTATAAATAAAAACACAATATAAAAATATTTTAGTAGATAAAATTTGAAAAGAAAAATTATAATTTTTCCATTAATGATCTGCCATTTTGCTTTTTACATAGCCACAGAATATTTTTTGAATTACAATTTGTTAAATTAAAATAATGCATAAAGAACAAAAAAATAATAATAATCATAATCCACATCTTGATGCACTTTATGTTTAATTATTAGAGATTTTTATTTTTATAATTTCTAATCAATAAGATTGATTTTTTTTTGCAGCATTTTTATTTATTTATTTTTTGAATGCTTATTTTTTAAATATTAATCAAACTTATAGTTTTGATTGATCATCAATCTTCTTCATAACTATAAGATAAATATAAATACTTGAATAGACAAATACTTTGTATATCATCTCACAAAGTGATTCATGTTTATATCTTATTTCATATATAGATATACATGTACCAAATATGCATTATACCATATATATATTGTAATAGCCAGTCGATGATGTGGAAAGAGAAGGTCGCATTTGACTATGGTCAGACCTAGGGTCTTTATGTAGGATGCTGTAGATGATGCAATAAAGTACATGACTCATGATTACATCTATCTTCAATAGACTAGCCTAAGACTTATCTATCAAATTTACATGCAATTTAAGTCAGTTCATCCACATCTCACCTCTCTCTTTTGGATCCATTGCCTCAATAAGAATTTGCATTTGACTTGTAGTTACACATACTCATGGTCATATCAGCTTACCCAAGTTAGTATTCATAAATGACCCTTATCTAAGAACTTTCTATTATAGTCATAATATAATATGTGTGTATGTATATATAGGTAGGATATTGGCTTTATAGATTAATACAAAGGCTTATTCAATAAATTAGAGAGATTTTCTCTATTCAACAATATTTACAACAACTTATTTACAAAAATAAACTACTTAAACAGTAAATAAACTTGAGCAAGTTAAAGAGATATTAAAATTATTTACAAATGGATATGAGATTATCGTACATGTTTACAGTTTAAATAGCTTAGATGAGCTTCTCTAGTTAAAATTACACTATTCGCTTAATTATCCATGTAACTAATTATCTAAATTCATTTAATATTTAACATCAACATTGATTCGACTTGTGAATCAAGTTGTAGTAATTTAACTTGCTTAGAGACCTACTATCATTTATCACATAATAATAAAGAAACATTATTAAATATGATAGCATAGCAGATATATTCAGGGAGTTAATCATTTATATGGAAATACTTAAGCAACTATCATTAGTAAAACAAACTATAACGCAACTTTGCTTTCATAAGTATGTGTCGTTAATATCAAAAAGAATAATAATAATAAATTCTCATCTCTACATTTCAAGTACGTGGTCACAAACAATGGTCAAGTGCTTAGGATGAGCAATTGAATCTATATTTTATTTAAAAAAAAGAATTTGGTCTAAACTGAACCCCCTCCCCCCCACTCTCCTCGCATTCTGTTAAGTTGAATTCTCCCAAAACATTGAATCATAATAATAAACATTTCCACAAAATAAGAATGAATTAATAATAATAAATAAATTAAAAAAAATAATAGTACATTCACAAATGAAATATTCACAAGGCGTAACATAATAATATATATATATTTCAGGAATCGATCATCAGGCTCATTCAATCATTAAACTTCTTCACATTTTATAGTTCATACAGTTTACTTATACTCCTCTCTCCATAGCGTGACACATTCACTGTTGCTGTTGGGTAGCATGGTGTGGACAATTCTGCCTTGATGGACTCTGTTTTTCTTCTGTTTTTCTTTTGACCATTCCATGCTGTATGAAGTAAGTATGTCAGAAGTTATAAATATAAAGATATGGCCATATACTTTCCATGGTTATGGGATTAACGCTCTACCCAACAACAATCGACTGCTCTAGCAAAACCATATTGTGCTGACTTCTTATATTAAGTTCAGATATGGCTTGAAGTCATAAGATATATATATATATTAAACGCGATAAAATTTGCTCGTTCCAGCATCTATCGTATTAGCTATATATATGTGTATTCCACAGGTTTTTTTTAGAAGTTTGAAAGGATTTTTTTCTACATTCACCGACTGCTTAATTTTATCTGCATAATTTGTTTATCTGCAAAATCTCTAGTTTGTTTTTTGAAATCCTGTGACAAATTTGTTTTACAAAGTTAAATAAAAAAGAAAATTTTGAACGACAGTTTCCATGCTGAACCATCGCTTGTGATCTTTTTTTTTTTAAGTTGACTTTTCCATAGAAACATTATCCTCCACCTGTCTATTGTTGTATCTATTCATGCATTGCGATTATCGATTCCTGAAGTTAAATCATGCTCTATTACCTCATTCTTATTTAGGTAGTTTACTATAGCCCTTGACCTTTTTTCATTATCATGATTACTTTGTCATCATTTAAGTCATTGTTTAGTGTTTGCCAATGATGTAAAAACATATAACACAAAATAATTGACATCACACATATATGTTTGTACAGTTTTTTTTATAGTATTTACTTTGAATAATTTAACAATTAGTATCCAATTTACTTCACGTATGTGTGCAAAATGTAGCAATATACGGTTTCAAGTTCCATTATGTAATAACTATTTAAATTATGCCTATATAGCTATTCACATTTATTTTTTCAAACTTTGAAAACAATATGTTAGCAGCACTTTTTTAAATCCTATCAGATATAAATCCTGATTAAAGTTTAGTTCAACATTTTTAATGGCTAAGATCAGTGTGAGTGCGATTTCAAACTACCCTCACAATATATATATATATATGTGTGTGTGTGTAATATTCAAATATATGTATATTGTCTATACTAAACAATGTAATTAGAAGGAACTTGATCTTGGACTTTCAAGCTTCCTACAGCTACACACTTTATCTTATACGATCGATCCCATGACCACATACATGTGAAAAAGTTAGATGATCTCCATATTTTATGCTGAAACAACACTCATCAATTGGTTCAAATCACCATATACCACACATATATACAATCAGTACTCAGTTTATATTAAAATAGCAAATCTTCAAACTTCAATGAACAAGTTCAATTTTCTCCATTCTCCAACTTTTCCACCATCCATATTATTGAAAATCTGATAATGGAATACTCAGTCTTAGTTGATGTCAATATTATTGTCATATCCATATTGACTTTGTCTCTCTGACTCCTCACATATACAACCTTAATATGTCTCTTTAAATACACAGAAGAGGTATGGGCAAAATACAGGCTGAAAATATAATATTCAAATATTTATATATTGTATATACTAAACAATCTAATTGGGAGGGACTTGAACTCAGATTTTTATGCTTCCTATAGCTATGCACTTCATCTTATACAACTGATACACATACATGTGAAAAAGATAAATGATCTCCAATATGTGTATTTTGAGCTGAACCAGCACTCATCTTTTGGTCCAGATTCTCATGTCCCACACATATGTACAGTCAGTGCTTAGTTTATATTCCGATAGCAAATCTTCAAACTTTAATAGACAAACTTCAATCTTGTCCACCCTACAACTCTTCAGTTAACCAAGTCTTTTCTAATTACCTTGTTTAGAACAGACTACACACACACATATATATATATATTCAGGCTGTATTCTGCCCATCCTTATTCTTATTCTGTGTATTTAAATGGACATATTAAGATCCTATATGTGAGGGATTAGAGTGACTTAAAGTTAACATTGGTATGACAATAATATTGGCATTATTTGAGTGTTCCATTATCCGATTTTCAATGATATGGATGGCTGAAGAGTGGAAAAGATAGAAGCTTGTCCATTAAAGTTTGAAGATTTGCTATCATAATATAAATTGAGAAGTGACTGTATATATGTATGGCAAATGGATGGTGATCTAGACTAACTGATGAGTGCTAGTTCAGCACAATATATATATATATATATATATATATTCTAACCTTGTCTTGTGCATCCTCACTTCAGAATAGTATATGATGTGAAATAAAACGGGTTCTAGCTCAGATTTAAAATACGAATAAGGTTCAGTTTATAAAATAAATTAAATAAATATTTTAATATTTTCATGAGACTTGAAGTGAAAATACAGGTGACAAGATAGATTACATTGAGCCAATATCCTACAGGATACTACCTCAATGGCATAAGAACACTATCCCCCTTATTACTATTTTAAATAACAAACTCATAGTATTCTTACGACTTTAATAACTTCTACTCACTAAGACTAAACTAATAATTAAATCTTAATCTTCTATTTAATAATAATCTAGCTCAAATAAAATAATCTCAGGTTCTAAAGTTTAT
The DNA here is from genome assembly GCA_028023455.1 of Epiperipatus broadwayi. Lineage (NCBI taxonomy): Eukaryota > Metazoa > Onychophora > Udeonychophora > Euonychophora > Peripatidae > Epiperipatus > Epiperipatus broadwayi. The sequence goes on along the minus strand of JAQFVV010006360.1, from coordinate 97,209 downwards.
TCTAAGTTAATTTAAAAATACGGTAGTAAAATATGAGAAAGGATTTTATGTCATAATCTACTACACTTAAACTAATAATAATAAATAATAATAATAATAATATTCTTCATTGTTTAACTACTACTGGATATCTTTTCTTTTCGTTATATTTTTATTACCATAATAAAATAATTTTATATAATCTTTTACCTTCATGTAATAATATAATAAATACGTGGTAGCATATGATAATCTGATAAACAAAGGATGTGTGGCTGATTTATGACCAATAAAACAATGTAAAATTATAATTATTTAATTAAAAGAATACCTATAAAATATTTAAATTCTTAAATATAACTCTCTATTTATCTTTTTGTGCAAAATTATATTTTTGTTTCAATTGTTATGAATATATCGTGATTTCATGCAGTGAAGTGGAGAAATAAACAATCAAGACACAAAAATTTTGAAAAACAAACTTTAACAAAGTTTATTAACAACAACAAATAAAATAAACAATTTATGTACACTATTTACAATGGATATCCTTATTTTAATCTTACATTTTTATCTACTAGGTTATTAAAAAAAATTATATTTTAGTTATATCTTTATTTAAACTTAAGATAAAAAAAAAAATGTTACCATTTGGTTTCTCATTATGGTTAACTTATTATAAATATATTTACTTATTAGCAAAATATTTCATCCTTAATATTATTAAATTATCTTATTTTTAAAAGAAACATTCATAGGAAAACATTCTACAGAAAAACAAAATTAACTTTATAATGAGTATGGATTTCTCAAAATATTAAAAAATTTTCATCTTGCAAAGTCAAAGATGTTACATAAAATATTCATCCAAAATTCAGTACTAGATTTTAGTGTTTTATCACACGATGTTTACTAATCATAATATATTCTTATTTAGCCTTACTTTAGTACGATATAAGTGTAATAATCAATATATTCCTGTTATTCAATAAACAAAAAAAAATATACTATGCATATTGTTTATATAATTTACTTTGTACTATTGTATTTTAAAAATATGCAATACTTATTTTTCTTCAAAAAAATAAAGCATTCAAAAATAATCACATTCTAAAGAAAATATCTTGTTTAGATACTCTATTTTAAAAATTTATATTTCATTTCCGAAAATAAATTCAAAATATATTCTATGATTCTTTCCTTTCCTTAGGATACTTTAGACCTTCAATTTCAAGTTATAAATTCTATTCCTTCTAAGCAAATAAACCAATCTTATACAAAACGATAGCATAACCTAAGTTCTAAATTATTTACCATTTCTTTTCAAAATATCTTACTAAAAGATGCAGTTACATGAAATAAAGATAGAGAAACAGATGTATAGGATTTAAGGAAGAAAGCTAGAGTATCACTCTTAATATATCTCAAAAATCATGGCACAGTGCATTACAAGAAAGAGGTATGACCTTTACCTGTCTAATAACCTCTAATACATGAATGATGTTAAAGCTACTTCTTCAGCTTTATTTAAAACATCAAATATTTAAAGTCATATAAAACACTGTCCAAATAAAATGTGTACCAGTCATAGGGCTTGTTAGCTTTGTTAACTATGCTGATATCCACATAAAGACTAAATATTATTTCTATTCCTTATCATATCCTATTTCTTAAAAACATCATCTTGGTTTTCTGTTCACTAAGTACTTCTAAGCCACTATCTCAACATTATTTCTCAAGATTTTTCTACATCTTACATCGATAAATAACTATCTGCATTTACAAAACAATAAATAAAATTCATTGATAGTTTAAAACAATTTCACTGTTCCATAAGAAAAGTTTGCTTACTTCATTATTCTATATGTTTAATCATATACAATCTACTTAGACAATATTTGAATATCCAATAACATGAAAGTTCTAAAAGAATCACATAATTATTTGTTATTATGTTGGATTATATCACTAATATATATATATAAAGTAATCGTCGTATGCATATTTTCAAATCAATCCTATCTCATAATGTTTTTTTAAAATGTTGTATGAAAATGCATTACATATAATTAAAACTTTTACACTTCATTCTTAGATTCATCGATGATTTAAAGAAAACAAAAATATACATTATAAATTATTAATAGTCATTATTATTACCAAAATAACCTTTATCTGGTCATCATATTCAGTAGGCTTCTTCATCTACTAGATACTGATCATTGCAAACATAAAGAAATATACATTCATACACTTTATTTTAAAAATATTCTTATCTAAATTATTAGATTATATTATAAATTTTATGTTATTAACAAATTAATGTTTTATGTTTTCCTAATCTTATAAATAGAAAAATTTACATTTAACTAAGTTAGTAAAATAAAAATTTAAAACTATAATTACGTCTTCACTTGACCATAGTTCATGATAAAATTCAAAAATGTTTATTATTTTCTCTAGAGTTTTAAAATGTTCTCCTCCAAGCGCGTTAAAGTTTAAAAATAAAAATAATTATTAATCCATTTAGTAAAATTTATAGAAAATAATCCTGGGTCTTTACTGTTCAGAATGAAAATTATTAAACTGTAATATTAAAGAATTATTCCCACGAAGTTTATTCAATATTCTCTGATGCATCACTCTGTTCAATTTAACTTAAGTTATCCGGTAAACTTTTATACAATATTTGTATTTTCATGGATCCATCCTTTATTTATCTACTATATGTTCATTTTTTAATATAGGTTTTATTTCTTAATAAGTTCTTTTTAATTCTTGTAAAATATATATTTAAAAAAAAAAATGTTTCCTTCAAAAAGGACTAAACATTCTATTTCTTTCATTATATTTTATGATAACTCATACGATATAAATATCTTTTTTTTAAAAAAAAAAAAAACTCCTGGATAAGCTTATAAATAATGTGTCACAAATTTTTTTAGACGGCAAATAGTTTTCTGTTTAAGCTTCCAGCATAATGCCCGAATTTTTTCTATATGAGTTAGAATAATCCTCCGGTTGAGCATAAATAAAGCTGTATTATAATTTAAACATATTTTATTTCATAGTATATCCATCTCTATTGCGTAGTTTAGGTTAAACTTCAGATAAAATACTCCTGGCAAGTAACTTTTAAAAAACTAGAAAATCATTTCCACGAAGTTTCTAAATATATTATTTTTTTAAAACTCTCTTTTGCAAAATACTTTAAAATTATCAATTAGTTTTTTGCAGATAAAGTTATAAGAAAGTACTAAAAAATTGACTAAAATAAAATTTAAAAATACTATCTCTTTGATAGCTATAATTTACTTTTCTCTGGTTTCAAAACATTATTAATCTCCTCTTATACCCCCGTGCAATTCATATTTATAGTCTGTAAGAATACCTCATTTGATTGGTTGATTCTTACTTTAACTTGAGAACAAATTTACATATTTTCAGTTTATAGCAGAATCAAGTTTCAAAAAATAAAAATTTTTATGACATAATAAAATTTAAAAAATATTATTTAAAATTCCACTTTTAATTCAATTATTACTTTATCCAAATTATTTAAACATTTAAAATAACTTTTAAAATAATTTTAATAACCTATTCCATTTATCTATTTTTATTTAAACAAAATATTTAATTTTTTTTTTATTAACTGTATTCGTCTTTATTACATCATTTAAACATGTTATATGATAGTTAACTTAATATTTAATATTTTCTTTATACTAGGTGATAATTCCATCCAATTCTATAATATAACTTTTAAAATATTTTAAACTTTGTTATTAATTCAAACAAGCAGTGTGTGAAAGTATGTAGTATACAAGTCACATGATCAATATAACTTTGACAGACGATTTTCAATCTATTTCTCTGCCTAGATTTATAAAATTGATACACTTATTATATTATATAAAATAATTATAAAATTTGGAAGAACAATTTAGAAAATATAGAATTAAATACAATTCTCACCATCATAAAGTTTATTTTTAAAATGTACGATATTAATTTTGATTATTAAATATGACTTTATAAATTTAAAATATATCATTTATTACTACAAGTTTTAAACTATTAAAATCGAACTTTTTAAATATACTTTTAATATTTATAGCTGAGTTATTTAATATGGCCAGCTTTTACAACCATATGAAACAATATTTTAAGCTTTACATAACTATTTTTTAAATAATTCGCTATAATTTTATATACTACGTATTTGCTTTAGCCTCAAATTGTACTTTAAAGATATAATCGACAAACTATAATTAACGTATTAAAAGAACATATTCTAAAATTTAAAATTTTTAGTAATTGACTGTTATGAACTATTACTGACCTATAGAAAAGGGCACAATATATATATATTGAAGATCATTTATCTTTTTCACATATATGTGATCATGTGCATCACTTATATAAGATGGAATGTATAGCTGTAGGAATCTTGAAAGTCTAAGTTCAAGTCTCTTCTATGATATATATGCATACATAACAAATGTATATAATTGATATCTATTCATATATATATATATATCTATTGTACCGGTATAAATCCACCACGCTTACTCATACACAGTACCCGAGTTCAAACCCAGTCCACGTTTAAGAATACATTCCAAACGCCAACTGAATTCAAACCCAAACCCCGGTATGACCAACCGATGATGACTTTATAACAGCACGGGGTTATCCCTTTCTAGCTCAGCTCAGAACATAGACTAAATTCTTACAGTTAATGATATATAGATTTATTAGACTCTAGATACTGGAACGGTCATTCATGTAATGTATATATTTAAGTTGCCAATACAGACAGAAAATGGTTAAATAGACTTGGAGAGTAATAAGGTGGAGGACACAAAATTATATTAAATAAATTGTTTAATAAGAAAATAGAAATATAAGCATATAAACATAGTATTCAACAGTACGGTAAGACTTTCATGAATCCTCTTGTATTTGGCTACTAGTCTTTAGTAATCATTTTATCTGGTGAACAAACTCATGCCAATAGCTGTGTAGTTAAATGATTGAGGGGTGGCTAAGAGAATCAGAGTATTTGAGCATTGAAAAAATATTTATCTAAAGATTATTTATTAACTTATTTTATTCGAATAGACTCGAGCTGTTACGTAGACGAACAGTTGGAGGAGGTTTTATATAAATACAACATAGGAGATAGATGTACGGGTGGTTGCCTGGATTCAAGAGCCCTACAGTAATCACTTGCGGTGCATCAACGGAATACTGGGCGGCTTGTACTTTGACAAGGCTTAATGCCCCAAGTAGATCCGGGACACGACAACCAGCCGGGATCATTTCGAAACCCAGTGATCCAAGAGATTACCTGGGAAAGAAACTGCTTTCTTTCCCCAATGGTAGTATGGCGAGACGCTAACTTCAGCGAAGAGAAGGCATTGCCACAAACATGAAGGACGAGTACTTGAAGTGGATTTTTAAAAGAAATTATACAAAACCTGGAATCTATTCGTCTATTTCTACACCACAGGCTGAGATCCTTATCCCAATAAAACATAGCGGAATTAAACTGACCGCGAAAACAATTTAATTAATTTTACTCTGAAACCCCTAACCCTCCAGGTTGACAGGCGTAGCGATAGTATCAAATTATACGTGAGTTATTCCTTATTTCATATATGACATTAATATAATACTCGAAATCATTTTATATATTTAAGATTGAACCTTAGATTACAATTATATGACAACTTAACATAGAATAATAAAGTGAGTTAACATTTACCAACTCGGAATATGAAAGAATATTTAATTCAGAAAACGGAATTACTTGTAAATAACTTAATCATCATTATACACTAGTTTTACACAGAGTTGGGAAATATTACTATTGGCATCGTTTGTTTATGGAATAAGCAACAAAAAAAATATAAATGCATTCATTTGAATTATTATTACTATTAATTACAATTTTTATGAATTATTTCTAAAGACTAGAGCGGAGGATTAAAAGAAAAGAAAATTTACTGACAGGTTAAACAGTATCATTATAAACAAGATAAAAACTTACATGTCATTTATTTGATTGATAACATTAAGCTCGGGAGAAAGTTAAAAGTTCATGTAACACAGTTACCCTTCTTTCTTCATCCGGCTTGGCTTCTTACGATTTATATTTCCGACGAACGTAGGCGCGCATTTTGAAAGTTATTTGCAAGGCATTGTCAATTTGGAGATTGGAAGCTGGAAATTATGAAACACATAACACATGATCAGTCAGCGGCACGAAGATCCAAATTGGCAGGGCAGAGACCAGCTCCTGGCACTTAGCCCATCAACATTGCGGTTTACCGGTGAACTTCTTAACAAATTTGTTTGAATTACTCTCAACTGCTGTGCTGTCTTGAGACTACCTCTCTCAAAGACCTCAAAAGTTAGAATGTTAGTTTTTCTCTAAGATCGCCACAGTTGACCTTTCCGCCTGATTTTTGTTTTTAGGCTCCGCCTACCTTTTCCAGCCTCCAGCCATTCAGCTTGACCATACAATCTCAATTATCCTTTTTATTGTTCCGTTTCCAGCAATCTTTTACTTTAATACGCAATTTTTAAATTGACTCAGTAATTACACATATAAATTCCTTAACTAATTTCGAATACAATTTAATTACTCTGTACATTTTGCAATTTAGATTTTAATTAAAAACACTGATCAAAGGAATGTGACTTTTGATCAGTATTTTTAAACGACTTTGTATAATTTTACAAAAAGCTAAAATTTAAACAAATACGCCCGCAATGAACTTTAAATTAAATTGATACAAATTCACAAACCACGCACACACGAATATTATTTCATGGTTTGTGACATTTATATACGGAACCTTACATATTTATTTACAAAACATAATATATATAACTAATTTTTTTATTATGACTGAAAATAGACAAATCTCACTGCGGGCGGATAGTAGTTCGAATTACAACTTACAAACACATGAAACGAAGATCGGTTCTTCGATCTGTCTGTTTCACTATTAAACAATAAGATATAAAACATGTCAATTTACAAGGAAATATAATGTTAAGTTGTTTCTTTAAATGATATAACTATTTGGGTATTCATGTATTTATATATATCTTATAGCTCTGAAGATGATTGCAATCAAAACTGCAAAGTTGATTAATTTTAATAAAAGAAGCATGAGAGTAGTGGGTCGTGTGAAAGTCTGAGTTCGAATCACGCCTATATTACATATATAAATGCAGGTTTATGCCTGTACAATGTATTAAAATTAGCATTGTAACAGTATCAAGAAATATGAATTTATTAATTTTTTTATAATTTTATCAGTGCATAAAAAGGAATAAGTTGATAATACTTCATATTTGATAACAAAAAATACTATGTCTTAAAAAAAAGAGTAGTTTAATATTTACTTAAAATTATTCTCAAATTTTTATCTAGATAAACTAGAAACAAAATTTGGCAGCATAATATTTTTTTGAGTTATACATTACCTCAGCACTAATTTATAAACAATATTAATATCTCAAATAAGCTTATGATTTGATAGTTATATAAAAAGTGTATAAATTATAAATGAAGTATACATCCACCTGTCAAGCGTTGGTGGTCGAGTGGTCAGTACAGCTGCCTAACAAGCAGTTGTGGTGGGTTCACTTCTTGGCCGATGCTTTGACACATGAAAAAAAAAGTATACATTCACCAACATAATATATTACTTTTTTCAGGTTCAAATCATTTTATCTGTCTTCAGCACTATTTCTTTTTGCCTGTGCCTTCATATATAGTGTATCAAATGTTATGTAACTTAAACAAATTCTTTTATACATATGTTAATACTTGTATATAATTTGCTATTAATAAAATTACTTTATAAAAGAAAATTGATTCCAGTGTTGTTTTATTTATGAAAGAAATATTTTGAAAAAAGAAACTTTTATAATGAAGAGAAATTAAATTTAAAACAATTTTAACAATCTAAAGAAAGTGAGATATGTTTTTATTTCTGAGTTTATTTTTAATTTTTTTAAAATATATATATATCACTATCCATGAAAACTTATTTAATTGATACTAATGTGTTTGAAATTTGTCCACCAACAGCCATAGATTTTACAAACAACTTGACAATTCTGAAATATTTCATTATCATACCACCTTGGCATTGATTTCTAACATATGTCCTGAAAAAAATCCCTTTGACAGAAGTATGTTAAAACTTAATTACAAAATGTATCCTAAACAAATAAATAAACAAAGTTTCTAAGTTAAATGAAAGCATTTTAAAAAATTGATAACAACACTGTTTTAAATACATATTCAAAAAAATTTTAGTTTTATATTTAACTGTTTTTGTTTCTTTAGAGAGAAATTTAATAGTTGTTCCATCATAAAAATAAAACAAAAAGAAAACAGTTTTACTATGTCTTATTCTTGTGGGCACAACAATATCTCTTTAAAATCATTCATTTAATGGATCTTCTTTTTTTTTAAATTTTATTTCTGGAATCTGCATTTTGACAAAGTATTATAGAAATAATTTTCGGGAATTAGGAGAAATTAAAAAAGAAAAGAATGGTTTTAAATACAAATTGTCAGTATTCACATTTTGAGTATTAGAGATTTTAATAAAGTTGGTTGGGATGCTAACTAAAAAGATGAAAAAGCAAAAGAAATTCTTGATTGAACACCAAGATATGAAAAGCACTGGTTGACATAAATATGATGAAATGAAGAATTTTTCTGGAAAATTATAAAAGAGGAGATTGTGATAGATGTCTATGAAAAAAATCTTGGAAAAAGACTATCATGAGAAATGATATCAATGGCTAAAAATTCTTAAAAATACAAGCTAGACATAATATCTAAATAAATGTAAATAATTAAGCAAAGGTATGGCTATTTTTGAGCTATTAGTCTGGCCACTTAAGAGCTATTTAGGCAAATATTAATGGTAATTTGCACAAAGTAACTTTTTTTAAATAAACATAATGCTTTTTTTTTTCTATTTGGAGATATAGGTCTATATTTTCAAGGATAATTTAATGCATATTGGAAGGAAGCTTGATATGCGGCATTAACCTTCTATCGTTTTTTTCTTCTCTATAAAAGCACTAAAACCATATATATACTGAATTATGTTTGAAATTCCCCTTACTGAAATTTTTATTAAAAAAACTAAAATTAACCAAAAAATAAAATAAAATAAAAACAAATACAAAAGTAAATAAGAATGAAACTAAATGTAAATAAAGTTTTTTATCGTTATTATTACAGAAATTACTTTAACTTTTATAGTTAGTTAATATAATATTCTTGACGTTAGTAATAGCTGTTTTGAAAGTTTATAGCATTTGGAAAAAAAAAAAAAAAAAGCTATATAAGTATAGATTTGCGTAAGCATTTGCGTCATAGAACTCACCTGTGGCTTTACTTATTTGCTTAAAAAAATAAAATTTAATTTATTTATGTATTGGAATTTTGATGCGCGAAGAATAAATTTCATTAATAAATTTTAATTTAATGTTTTGATATATTTTTAATTGATGCAATGCCAAAATATTTCAGCTATCGGCTAAATTCTGGAATAATGACAATCAAAAAAATTTTCCCGCGTAGCGCTGAGATCTCAGCAATATTAAAATAATCGATATTATTATTATATAATTGTTTGAAAAAATATTATGCTTAAAATTATTATACAAAAGCTTTAAATTTTAAATTGAACTAAAATTAAATTTGAATGGTACACTTTTTTAGCTTATTTATTTTAAACAGAATTCGTGCAATTGAAATAGAAAACGAGGATTGCGTAATTATATTCGGGTAGAAATGATCTGCTGCATATGTATATAAAGAAGTACAGTCTCAAATATCTAACTGCAGAATAATGATCACGCTGTCACTGCGCCGTAAGGGTTAGTCATCTTTCAGATGATAGAAACTAATTTTGAAAAATGTTCATTTTATTTTATTCTTCAAAATAAAATGGCCAGCTAGTTTGGATAAAAGCCGCTATATGAAAAAAAAAAAAAAACAACAACAACTAAACTTGCTTATTGAATTTTCAATTTCACTATGTATCCACACTCATCCTAATATATTAGTACAATATCTCAAGTTAGAATTTGTCAAAATAATAATAATAAAATAACAATCAAACTCTATAAAATAAATTATAATATCACTAGGGCTTGCTTACTTGTTATGACGACATTATAATTTATCTTATAGTATTTAATTAGCATTTTATTATTATTATTATTTTGATAGATTGCAATTTTTGATTATTACATTTACTGTAGTTTTTATATTTACATATCATATATACGGAAAGAGGATGGAGAGATGGGGAGAGATAGACATTAAAAACTGGTTAACTCAAAATATGGCTTTTATTAAAAGTAAAATTAAGTTAATTCTGCTTTTTAAATATTAACTATAGACATATTTATTTCTAAAGCAATTTACATCTGCGTTTTAGATTATGTAATAACTAATTAAAGTAAAGGTTCATATTATATTCGACCAGGATTGTACATTGTGGGCCAATATCTTACATATATATGTATAAATTATATTAACTAAAATATTTAGTCCAAGACCTTAATTAGAGTACATAGTTTCTAACACTATAGAGATGAAGCCTTTTTTTTCTCATGCGTCATAGCATCAGCCAGGAAGCGAATCCGCTAACCCGGGACAACTGCTGTAAAGCAGCTGTCGCTGACCTCTAGACCACCAATGCCTGACGATGAAGCCTTTACAGCTGGCATAAACATCAATTTACAACATAAGTAAGTTACATCTCAAGTTAGTTTGTGCTGCGATTATTACAAATACAAATTACCTAACATATGTGCTAATCAATCGTAAACAACATTATTTTTCATAATCAGGTATGCACTTATAAACGTTCCTAATTATAATATAATAGGCTATTATTTAGGCTTTTACAAATGACGGTTATAAATTACGTTTTCTTTATATAACATGCAACAGTTTTTTTAAGTTTAATAGTTATTCACAATTACTTTTAAAAGAAAATGCAAATTCCATCCAGGAGGTAAATTCACTTGTATTTTTATGAAGTCATTTGATCTACTATTGCAGTATAAAGTTGTATGTTAATATATAAATTAAATTTGCCGATAACAGTCTATTACTTTTATTTTATTATTTTATTCAGTCGCAGCAAAAAATGACAACAATAACAACTACAATGCAATATAGATAAATAGTAACTACTAATGGTGGAATGAATAACAAGTGTTTATTTAAAAATTATTCTTCAATGATAACTGAGCAACTAACTCAACATTAGCAAATATCCGAGGCTAATAGCATCTATATACAGATATATAAGTGTGCCATTAAGTGCACTTGGTACATCATACAATTGTGCGTTCATAAATACTTAAAACTAGATAAAATATCCATTGATAATCAGAAAAGACTGAATAGAGAAATGAAATAATAAATAATCTGCAATTATGATCTAGCTTAATCTTAATAGCAATTATCCAGACATTTATGGCAGATCATAGAAAGGTAAGCCAAGAATCAAGTATTGAATTAAGATTTCAACAGTAAAGACAGCTCTACTTATCCATTGAAAGATTTACTTGGACAAATACAAAAGTGTATGAAATAAACATCCAAGCAATTATATATGTGTCTTTTAACACACATTGTATAATTTTAATAATTAGAATTTTAATAATATTCTCAACCTCTAGGTTATAAAGTACTTTTAGATTAATATCACTGATTTTTTTCAGTAGATATTAAATACATTTATTAATCTCAGAAAGAAAATCAAACGAAATACATGTAAAAATTGATTCATTGTGATTTAATTCAAATGTCAATGCAGAGAAATTGGGAGAGAAAATATATTATGCTTATAGTTTATCTAATAAGAACGACTAATGAGAAAATGGAAAATTTCCAATGGTAACAGATAGATTGTCTTATTCAAATTAAATAACTGAATTTCCAGTATTGTTTTACAAAATTGTTGAACAACCTAACAACAATAAGATTTAGGATCTTGTGGTGAGGCAACTGAATTTTTTTTTTTAATTGTAAATATTGAGTCTTTTCTAATCTTATGGGGAAAGTGTTTTCTATAACTGATTTGTGAGAATTTTAATGAAGATATTTGTGAGAAACAATATGTTATGAAGTTTCTGAAATAAAAAGACTGCTATGAATTGTGATATAAACTGATATTGACACTTCTTTAAATGTGACATAATTCATACTTGTAAAATGTTACAGTTTAAAGAGTATCAAAGTGTTTTGCATTTTTATACCACCAGTAGAAACATTATTTAATGTCCAGATATTGAAATAACTTGTGACAGTATCAAGCATTGAAATTTATTTTCTGAACATTTGAAACTGAAGTTTTAGAAATAAATTTATAGAATCCATAGATCAATCACTAGATATATATATTTAAATAGATTTTCTTTATTTATTATTATGTAATAAAAAAGAATTCATGCACAAAATACGATATCAAAGATTCTGACCAGCCATAATTATAAGGTTATTCAATTTATTCGATTTTAGTCATAATTTCTAAGTAAAGATCATTAAAGAATATTGAAAGAAACCTTTACTTTATATTATAATTTAACAAGGTCGATTATTAAAAGAAAATTTCAAAGTAAAAAAAAAAGCATAGGTAGAAATATATGATAAGGAGTATCAAATTAAACTATTTAAAAGTAGAGTAGTGTGTAAAGATTTGTCATAAAAATGGCACAAGTAAAAAATTCAGTTAATTTAGTTTACCTTCAATATTTAGTTTTTAAATATTCAAAGCTTCAAATTCTAATTCTCATGATCTATGATGAAATAAGCTAATATCTTGTTTTCTCCTTTCCTGAGACAATGAAATCCTTCAATTAGTTTTTCAGCAATTGATTCTCATGATATTCTGACATTAGTCTATTTACAAGACATTAAATTGTTTAATCTTACTTTTTCCCCCATCAGAGAACATGGATTGAACTTAGAGCTACCTTCATCCTGCAGTGGATTGATAATGGTTGATGATGATATATTATATTTCACTATATCAATAAAATTTTAAAAAAATGTATTTTGTTTAATATATATATATATATATATATATATATATATTGTAATGGAAGATAAACATTTTTATGTAGCAAACTAGCCAAATTTAATGTGACACAAAATATGGACTTTTGATGCCTCACTTGCCAACCCATTAACATAGCCTAATTTAAAAATGTAACTTAAAATGTAAAAGTAGAACTCATTATATACAATTGGCTAGATAAATTTACTATAATAAAAGATTAAGTAATGATGATTTATCTAATTGGATGAATAGAGACAGAAAGATAAATATAAGCATTTGAAGAAGCATTAAGAAGAATGCTGTCACACTTGGTTGAGATGTGAATGGAATTTTATTAAACCTCAGTTACTCCTTCAATAAAACATTATCATAAGCTATTATCTAATTTAAAAGTATAGAATGAATCTTTATTTATAAATAAAACATCAGCTTAATTTTTTTTTATTCAGACATGGTAAAGAGCAATTTAAAGTGATTGGTTTATCTTTACGCTTTTATTTCCAGTGCTTAAGATTTGTCCATACTTAAGCGTTTGTGTTGAAAGAATAGGTGGATTCATTCTATTCTTTCGCACAGACTTTATTTTGTGTTGAAAATGAAAGTATTCATTTATTATTAACATTTATTAAAAAGCGCATGTACATTAGCTTGAAATGCTGTTCTTTAGTTTATTACAATTTATATACATCGCGGTATATAAATAAATATCTCATTTAAATAATTATTAAATTTGATATATTTAAATAATTATTATAATTGAAAGGACACACCTTTAGGACTAGCTTAACATTGCAATGTCTCACAATACACTTAAATTGTTTTTAGATATTTTTACTTTATCTATAAACGTATGGTGTAACGCACATATATTAAAGTTAGATTTATTCAAAAATTGAGACTTGTAAGACAAAGATATCAAAATACTTAAATTCAATTAGTACAGAATAAAATAGACAGAAATAAAAACCATTTAGCTTAATTATTTAATTAACTATACATAAAAGTATAAATTTAAATTTGTTACTAAAAGGGAATTCATTAATGTGCAAAATATATTATCTTTCAGGATTTAATGGAATTTTTACGATTTTCCTTACCCAATTTTCTTTTGATATATTGGCTAAAGAAAAATTAATAAAACATAATAATGATATATTTTTTTATATATTTATTAAATTTTGTTTTCTAATATTTGTTCCAAAATATATATCTTTCAAAGACATAAGACATATTCTAAGAAGTTTAATCATAGGTTTACTATAATAAAATGTGTATATGCAACTATATATGTGTGTAATATTAGTGCTAATATAAATCTATGTTTGACAATTAAAACATTCAAATTATAGTTTCATAGCATATATTGTATATATGATTACTTATCACATTAAAAAACGTTCTCATATAATGTATAGGATTTTATAAGCTTGTTTTACATCAAATGCATAAGATGTAATTAAGCTAAATAGACTGTAATCTAGTAGTTCAAAGAACATCATTTTAAAAATGCAAGAATGTAATAAAATATAAGTACTTCCAAAGTATATATAGTATTTCATTTCATCTTAAAAAAATTCAATGATCAGCATTACAAGATCTGCACTATTATGGCCACATGGATATGATCAAAGGTATGGATCTTTTCATCAAAAAGTAATAAGTACAATAGAAGTTTTTAGGTGGTAGATCTCCAAAGATTAGAACTTCTATCTTAAAATGTGGATATTTGCCACTGAATCACTGGACAAAATTATATCAAATCAAATAATTATTTTCAAGTAAAGATAAGCAAAGATATAAATTCAGTATATAACTAGCTAAATTCTGGATCACATTAGTTTATTAGCAACCAAAATAAATTTAAATTTTCACCCGTTTCTAACTAGGATTAAAAATTTTGATAATATTCTGAAAAACAATTTCTTTCAACTAAATATTTGCTACAACTTTAATTTAAAAATAGTCATACATGCAAACATATATACTTGAAAAATTATCACTTTGTTTAGTTACAATACTTTATCAGAAATTAACCAAGTGCAGAAACTGATAAGACGTTTAAAATATATAACTAATATTGGTTATCCATTTCTTTATCTTTCTTGGAACTTTTCTTCTTTCTGTTATATTTATTATTTATTCCAGTTTTAAAAAAGAAATATACAAAAATATAAACTCATTTTTTAAAGTAAATTATTAGAAAAATTGATGAGGAAAAAAGGTTTATAATAATAAAGTTTGTAATGGAAACTGATACAATTTAGAAGAATCAGTCTTATGGACATTTTATAAGTTAATGAATGATTTAACGGCTTAAGTCAATTTTTTCCCAATGCAATAGAAGTCATTGAAATGTGTTTGGTAGAAATATATGTGTAGAAATTTGATAATTCATTTTCAAGACAATTAATTAATTTCATTGATATAAATGTTTCCTTATTGACAAAAGTTTTCGTCAATGGTGATAAATTATTAAAAAAAAAAAATAGAACATGGCAAAGTTAATATGAGAACAAGCATTTTATAACTATGCAAATAACCAAATATATGAAAAATTAAATATTTTCAGTCAGTTTTTTTAACTTCATCAAATCTTTAAAACAGTTTATTAAATTTTATATATAAACTTATAGATAGAAGGGCATTTCATTAATAGTGTATTAAATCATACTTTTTTTTTCATTTTTTGAATAAATTTGCTAATTTTACAATTTTAATGCTCTTTTTTTAGAGTTTAACAAAAATTAGAAATAAAAAGGAAATTCGAAACTAAAAACCAAATTTTATAAGCACAAATGTTCACTTATTTTATAAACTATATACATTAATTGTGAACCAAATAACCTTGCATGCATAAAACGCATTTTTGTTTTAAATGTGTGCCAGCATAAGCATTTATAAATAAAAGATTGCTGATATGTGTATGCACTTTTGTTTTCATATTTTTAAGAAACATAGATATTAAAGAAGAATATATTTAATGATATGCAAGAAGAATTTAACTGAAAATTTACTTATATCTTAACTGTTTAAAAGATTACAACTTCAAAAGCCATTGGTTCAAACAATTTTGAAATTACTGAAAGTCTGATTTGATTTTATTCATCTTTGAACAGCATTATTTTAAGTTATATAATTATATGAGAATTCTCAAAATTATTTAAAGAATTTTATTTGTTTATTTATTTTTTTTGCACATTTTTTTTTGAATCTAAATAAACTGCATTAAAACACACACACATTTTCTAATTATATCACGTGCTATTAAAAAGTTATGTAATTTCCATCAAATTATAAAAGGGCCGTTTTTTCCGGACCATATGGAATTAAAATTCAACAGACTAATACGTTATAATGTATTAAATATAGAACTAAGCACAATGAATTGCCTTGAAACATTAAATTATCCATGAAATGAAAAAACGAAAAACTTAGGATATCTTGAATTTTGCCCTGAACCCTTATTGTTTATATGTTCTGTATTTTTACTTTACTGTTATCTCATATTTAAATTTGTAATTGCTTCTGAACTGTTTATGTAACTTTCATTATAAAACTTTTTAACTCCAGCAAACTTGAAGTAAATTTAATTTTTGATTAAAATGAATAAGTAGCCTATTAATTCTATAACGACTGTTTAAAGCAGGGATGGTGAATCTTTTTCTGCCAAGGGCCATTTGAATATTTATAATCTCATTCCGGGTCCATACAATATTATGGATACTTAAAAACTAACCAATACATTTCATCAAAATATTAATTAGTTGTCGTACAATAAAGTTATAAAGATTAAAGAGAGAAAAAGATGTTGTTAAGAAAATATATATATTTTATTTTATTTAACTCTTAATTCAGTATTTTAACATATATTTGTACTACACTATACAACAGACTGAATAATCAGACATCATAGTTAATGGGGAAAAAATCAGCATCATTCACTGAAATATAATTTTTTTGTTTTAACCCTGGCGATTTTTCAAATGTTTTTCTTATATTTTTCTTCAGTTATTAACATTATTTTTAATTTTTCGTTACATTTAACCAATATGAATCTAAAATTATTCAATTTTTAGAAGCTGAATTGAAACAATTCTGTACATTTTAGATTAATATTTTACGAGTAGAAACAGACTAGAAATGAAATTGACGAATAATAGTTCTCAGATTTTATATAGTCGACCAATACAATAATTAAACACACTTTATACAAGTTGAAAAAAACTAGCTAAAGGGTTAAATAGAACTTTTATGCGCGTCTATTTTATATACATTCGTGAAAATATCTGGCGGTCGAATTGAGAGATTTTCAGGGTCAGACTTGGCCTATGAGCCTTGATTTAGAGCATAAACCTTTTGTGACTGTCTATTTAAAATAATAGATTAAAAAAAAAAAAAGCTATTAAATTTTAAATAGTATTTTTCTAAAAATATTTTATTTTTTCAACGATCATATTCAATCTAAGCTTACAATATATATATAATATTAACACATGAGTATATATTTAATTTGAAATAATTTCTAGGAGCCAGATCCCTTATCTCTTAGCACCATTTTTTAATCAAACTCAGTCAATTATCTTGCAACAAGTCATCATTCACTCATTTATTTTTTCATGTCATAGCATCGGCCAGGAAGCGAACCTGTTAACCCGAGACAACTGCATGTAAGACAGCTGTGCTGACCTCTCGACTACCAACGCTTGATTTCAATCACTTTGTAGGCGAAAATGGAACCAATTCCAACTAATCTCTGAAAGTATTATAAAGATGGTGAATATAGACAATGACCCTTACTAATTTCACCATTTCTTTATGAACAAGTTATTAAGGTCTGAGTCGATTTTTCTTTAAATGATCTTCAATAAAATAGAATCTAGAGATATTCATTTTAATATTCCTGTGAATTTCTCTCTAAATATAAATTGGGCAGGCATTCAAGGCCTGGAATGCTGGGAAAGAAAAGCTACAAAGTGTTTACTTAATATGTTTTAACAGTTATATCTAGTTTGGTTAGATGTCATCAGGTTTGTCCAGATTCTGGAAGATAGAATGTGTTTAAACCCCAAATTTTTTATATAAAACTCTTACACCTCAGGTTTTTGCTATATATCGAATGATGATACGCCCATCATATTCTATATCATTACTATTAAATAAAATAATTTAAAACAGTATCTTTAAAGTGTTTTTTCCAGCTGGTATATCTTTAAATATCTTCTCCATTTCATTTTAAAACTATCACATAGTATAAATTATTTTTAGTTTAGGTCAGGGCATAATGAATCATTTTGATTTACACATTGAATGAAACCACTACCATAAAAATACATATAAATATTAGTTTAACAAATATAACAATAGATTTACATACAAACTATGTACAATGCTACTAATGGTTGATGATTTCCATATTCTGCATTTTAAATTCATATATAAAATATATCCACTTTCCATAGGATTACTTTTTTGTATCAATTTCACAAAGATATTAATTATTTATAACACATAGTTTCAAATGAGCTTCATTTTTTATATTATACTATCTAAATAATTTCTTTTTATCAGTAATTTTTAGGGTGCAAGATTTTGAAAAGTAAAGTTCTCTATTATTTTTAATGTTGGCACTTTGAAATCCAACTTATGAACTCTCCAGAAATAAAGCTAATTAATTATTTTTATTAGTTAAATACTAATTAATTTTTTGACTTTGATGTAACTCTAACTATGTTGTGTGCATATTACACATATTGTAACTTAACTTATGTGAATGTATCACTTTTTGGAAATGAATTTTCTCCCCGACTTTTACAATTTTTCTTATTATTAGTTACTTTCTTAATCATAACATAAAATATTTTTAATTCTCATAATCATTCCTTTCTATATCATTTTAAGAATATAGCCTATACTTCATAACACAATTGAAAGATATCATAGTTGAAATACCTTATAGATAGAATTAAATAATAAAATTACTAAGAAGCAGATAACCTAAGCTATGTAAAATAATAAAACATTTTAAGGGCATATATAGAGAGATAGATTAGCTACATATAGCAAATTACAAATCATTTTATCATTGATATAATATCCATAACAGAACTATCTCAACCTAATTAAAATCCAATTCCTTTCCTTCTTATTTGAAAAATCCTAGTCACAACTTCATATGTCAATATTTTATTTTTACAATTAAACATTTTTCCTATCTTACAAATGAAAGACATTCTAAAAGTTAATCTATGAACTTTTCAAAATAGCAAAAGTATTGAACTGAATTTTAACTGTAATAATGGTGGTTTTGGTTATTTATAATAATCCTGTATATTTATAAAACTTAGGGAATGAAATATTTATTTGAATTTTATTTTTAAAATAAAAAATAATTATAATTAAAACATTATAAAAAATGAAAATATATTTTAAATGCACTCACTCCAAATAAACAGTCAAAATAAGAGTCATAGATCAATTCATAGATCACATGATCCTATCTCTTAAGCTTGTAAGTTATAAACAGTGAGAATTGCCAATTCCTCTACAAGCTTTATGATAAATGCTTAGCCAGAGCCAGCACTTAAAATATCTCTGTCAGGAACCCCTCCCCAAACCCCTGACCATGGTTTCATGCTTTGGCACTCCTCAGAGAGGTGTTAGAGTAGGTTCAGACACTAGATCTAAAAATACCAACCCAAAGCCAAGCACTTATCTAAAAGTTATCTATTGAGTGGAAAATCTGAAATTTTCAGACATCTATATGTCTTCAAACCCAGCTATCCAACTCAAATAGCTATATGGGGCTGATAGATCTTCAGCCATACCATATATTAAAATTTAAAAAAAAAATGTCAGCATTTATGAAAAAAATTATTATACTGTTATTATGAAGGTAAATAGCAATATTGATATTGCAATTAAAGAATGTCAAGAAAGTCTGAACCAAATTGTCTTTTGGTGATTTGAGAGAGGAATTTATATAAGTGGAGCAAAAACAAAATGTTGTATGTCGATATGCTCTCCTCACATAAAATGTAAAATTATTGATATATATCTGTATTCATATGAGTGTTTTTATGACAACAATATATTTGTAATGATAAATATATAAAATAGAATCAGTAAAATTTATTAGATATCTTGGAATGATGATAGATGAAAAAATGTCTTGGAAACATTATATTAATCATACTTAGTAATAAATTTAGATATTTTATAACAATATTCTTCAAAATCAAAGATATTTTTTCTTTAAATATTCTTATTGTTACATATAAATCTTTATGTGAATCTTTGTTGAGATATGGAATTACACTTTATGGTTTTATAAAATATTGAAGATTTTAAGACTTCTCATTCGATAATTTAATATACAAAATTAACAAAGCGTATGACACACTTGAATGAGAAGCTATAAAGATACACAGAAATTATTACACACTAAGTGCTTTCAAGGCCTTTTGCCTCATATTCATAGCAGTACTGTGAGCTGCAGAATGAGGAAATGCCCTATTTTTTCATTCTGCAGCTCACAGTACCGCTATGAATATGAGGCAAAAGGCCTCAAAAGTGCTTAGCGTGTAATAATTTCTATGTATCTTTATAGCTTCTCATTCAAGTGTGTCATACGCTTTGTTAATTTTGTATATTACTTTATGGTTTTGCAAGTTTTTCTAATATTAATAGATTAACATTAATGCAAAAAAAATAATAATTGATCTAATAGAACAAAAATATATCAATAAAAAAAAAGATATACAAATTTATTTTATCATTCAATCAACTTCTCGATTATATAATGAAAGAGAAAAATTTTTTAGATAGTACTTTCAAAAGATCTTATATAAAACAATTTGAAATATATTGAAGGAAAACAGATATATTCTTAGTTTCAAAATAGTGTAATAAATATGGCCCTAGAGTAAGAAATCATTATGTTCCTAAATTATTTAATAATTTACCTATTGGGTTAAGAAGCTTGCAACATTATAAGGAAATAAAAAAGTAAATTAAAAAATATATTAAAGAGGGGGGGGGAGAAAAATTAATATATTGAAAAAATATAGGAATATATAATATTGTATAATCAATATTTTTAATATTGTTATCATTGGCATATTAGTAGGGAAAGAATGAAATGTGTATTTGTGTAAATATATTTTAACTGTATTCAAATGAATTAATGTAATGAATGTATTTATTTTAATAAACAATATATTAATAATAATTATCATTAGTCAGTAAAAGCAAAACAAATGTTTTTACCATAAATACATTTTTACAACTTGTCTTTTTAAAAACAAAAAAATTTCAAATAAAATCTAATTATAATCAAGTAATGTTTTGATTTAAAATAAATAAAATGGATAAGTAAGCTCAAATATATAAATAAATTATTGAAAATCACAATTTTTCTTTTCAAAATACTAAAACAAAATACACACTTAGGATTATCTTACTCTGGCACCTCTCTGAGGAGTGCCAAAGCATGAAACCATGGTCAGGGATTTGGGAGTGGGGGTTCCTGACAAAGTTATTTTAAATGCTGGCTCTGGCTAAGCATTTATTACAAATCTTGTTGAGGAGTTGGCAATTCTCATTGTTTATAACTTACAAGCTTAAGAGTATAGGTCATGTGATCTATGATTCTTATTTTGACCACACTTAGGATTGTCTTGAGGTCAAATAATCTTCTAATCAGGCCTTGTTGGCTTATTGGAGATCCAAAATAATACATCGTCTGACTGCTTTTATATTCAAATTTTGTATGATGTCTGTACAATACTGACATGTTAATATTTTTTAATTAATGATTTCTAAGCTAAAAAAAAAAAGCATACTGACTTACTAATATTATAAATACTTGCAAAATAATGAAAAAAAGTTGAAGCAATAAACAGTGCTATGATAACGCTAAAAACATTTTAAAATAAGTGATTTTGTAGTAAGTAAATCCTAACACATTAATTGTCCATGAAAAGCAAATAGAAATAAATCCCCAGTCAATTCTTCTCATCTCATATAAATGAGTATGAGTAGCAATAAATATATTTATTAACAACTAATAATAGCTATATTTTAATCAACATTAACCATAACATAAACATGTGTACAACTTTGCATTTAATCCTTTAAATTATTATATTAATATCCATCCACCTACAATTAATCCAAACCATATGCAATGCCACCCATAAAGACTAAATTATTGTTACTTTTTTACCTTCAGACACTAAATCAAAATAAATTCTTATTACTCAACATTTTCTTTCTTCTTAACTCTACTGCATTTATATAAATTGGGATCATAAATAGTTTTTGGTATTTCAAATATCGATATAATTTTTTAAAATAAAATTAAAGAGAAGGGATTGACGAAATCCTTTCTCTTTAATTTCATACAATCTATGTGCTTAATAAGAAAATTTGAAAATTACATAATTTTTTAAAAATAAGTAACTCGTAATACTTTTTATCTCATCTCTAAATAATGTAAATTATTTACAAATGCATATACCTAATGAATTCAATTCTGCATTATAATCAGTCAATCACATCCACACACTAATGGTAAATAAATCTTATTTGAGTAATTAAAAAAATCTACTTAAATCTATCTGAATTTTAATGCACATATAAATATAAATCTTACATTCTATCATCTATCATCTGATGAATTATTTAGAAAGGTCATTTCATTTAAACTCTTTCTATTTCTTTTTGCTTATGAAATAATATCCATATATTAAAGAAAATTCACTTGAAGATTTGTAAAGTTAACATATAGAATAAAATGTCATATTTATGTAATCAGGTTATAGAAATACATTTCAAGATCTTTTTTTTTATCATACTAATTTTCTTTCAGTCATGCTTAACTAATGAACAATAACATTGCATTATTCATATGCTCCTTAGTAAGTCTTCCCTACTATTTTGAAAAATATTTTGACCATATCAAAATATATATATATAACAATATTATTTTATGGTATAAATAAAGATAAGAAAGTCATCATAATAAGATTCTTTTTTATAAACTTAAACTAATAGAGGGATCAACTTAATAACAAATTACATTGTTAATATAAATTTAAATAACTGGTTTTTGGTGGGATGAATAAAAGTCTATAAAAATGTATAAATAAATAATCCTATCTGGTTTTGTGGAGTTTACACTTATTGAAAAAGTTTTACTATTGTGTGTAGATTATCAGATAAGTTTTAAATAGCAACATAAATCACCTCTAAGTTTTGAAATATCTTAAAGCAGGGGTCCCCAACCCTATGCCCATGGGCACCATAGTGCCCGCAGACCATTTTATATGTACTCACCACTATCCGAATATGATAAAAAATTATTTATCTGATACAAATAAATTTAATTTTTAAAATTTCTTATAAATTATTGTATTATATTGTAATCAAATTGTAGGGCATACTATACCTTTACAGCGTAAAAATATAAACATTAATTATAGAAATAAATATTTTTTTGTACATTATGTGTATTATTAACAATATCCAACTATAAATTTACATTGAAAAAATAAATGGTATCCCCACCTGGCCGATATTATAGAATGTGCTCTTAAGTGCAAAAAGGTTGGGGACCCCTGTCTTAAATGTTATTGACAATTTTAACAAGGTAGTGTGAATGAGAAAAATTGCAGTATTATTTATTTTCTTACTTTGACAAAAAAATTTAATTGATTTGAGGATAATTAACAGTAGATAAGCATGGAAGATAATAATTAGGATACTATTTTAGAGATGAGGCAAACAATCCAAGAA
Organism: Epiperipatus broadwayi; assembly: GCA_028023455.1. Taxonomy (NCBI): domain Eukaryota; kingdom Metazoa; phylum Onychophora; class Udeonychophora; order Euonychophora; family Peripatidae; genus Epiperipatus; species Epiperipatus broadwayi. The sequence continues at coordinate 73,306 of JAQFVV010006360.1, read as the reverse complement.
AAAAATATAGAGGATTTTCATTTATTTACTCATGGCTTCTTTTTCATTTATCATATATTTTAATTAGCTTTGAGGTTTTTCTGATACTTCATAATAACTGGAATAGTAATTCTTTTCCAATATCTATCTCTTTGGTAGACAGAATTCCAAGAAAAATAACCTAATATATTTGAACACTATTTCATAGAACTGAAAACAGTGTAAATTAATGAATGAAAGTCTTTTTGGATTTATATAACTTCACAATGTAATAGACACAGTCTTTTTCTATTTTTTATTTATTTATCTTATATGGCAGGGGTCCCCAACCTTTTTACACGTAAGAGCAAATTCTATATTACCAGCCAGGTGGCAGGCACCATTTATTTTTTCAACCAGATGATGGGCACCATTTATTTTTTCAATGTAAATTTATAGTTGGATATTGTTAATAATACACATAATGTACAAAAAAATATTTATTTCAAAAATAAAATTTTAACATATAATTAACGTTTATATTTTTACACTGTAAAAGTATAGTATGCCCTACAATTTGATTACAATATAATACAATAATTTACAAAAAATTTTAAAAAATAAATTTATTTGTATCAGATAAATAATTTTTTATTGTGTTCGGATAGTGGCGGGCACATGTAAAATGGTCTGTGGGTGCTGTGATGCCTGCAGGCATAGGGTTGGGGACCCCTGTTATATGGAAATGAAAAATAAGTTTAGATTATTTCTCAGCTCCACAATCTTAAATATAATTAATTAATTACCTTGTTTTGTTTTTTTTTAAAAAAAAAACACACACACACACAAATATGAAAATGAGTAAATTATTTTAGGCTAAAAATTGTAAAAATGACCGTTCTTCAGTTAATAAAAAAATATAAAAAAATGTTTTTAGAACTGAATTTAAATTTTTTTCTTAATTAAATTATTACAGGAAATTTGAACTTTTTATTCAGTGAATTATTGTTTAAAAAAATGCCTACTGTCACAAACATGGAAACATGCATTTACAGATAATTTAATATGTCTGTGTGTTTAGATATATACTGTTTGAATCTTAAATTATTGTTAAGTTTAATTAAAATTATATTTATGACCAAATAAACTATATTCTACACGTCTTCCATTTTAACCAACTTTACACTACTTGCTATTCTTTCCTCTATCTAATTTTGGCATTTGATTTTAAAATGCTAATAAAATATTTACTTCAATATATATGCACACATGAATTTAATGATTTGATATTAAATGTTTCAATATAATTTCCAGAGTTATTAGTTCTCAGAGGAATACAGCTAAAATAGAATAGTAAACCAATAATACCTATTAATACAAATTTTTGGTTTTATTTTCATTAAGATATTTGCAGATGAAATCTTTGAAATACTGAAGGATATCTTGAGTGTCTCTTATTTTATTAATTGTTACTTCTGCCCTAGAAAATGAAATTAATAATTCTAGACCTGACCTATAAGAACATATTCAGCTTTGAATGTTCATATTGTTTAATTATAGTTCACAATCTTATACGGTTTTATTTTTATTCATAATACTAGGAAACAAAAAATAAAATGTTCAGAAGTATTTCTTCTCTCTAGAACAGATATTGTTATGTCAATTGTGTAAAAATTCAGTATACTTTTTTTTAAGGGTGTATAATTTAATATTTATTTTAATAAATCTAGTATACTTTCAATGTAAGTAGCATCCTATTCTTAATTTCAAATTTATAATATTAATAACTAGATATTAACACATCTGAAATTTATTTCTTTTATTAAAAGAAATATTAAATGATATAATCTGTTATGGTGTCTTTTATCTTACATATAATAAAGATAGGCATAATCCCTCTCTCTCTCTCTCTCTCTCTCTCTCTCTCTCTCTCTCTCTCTCTCTCTCTCTCTCTCTCTCTCTCCATGTATATATTATAACAAAAATTTTCACAGTTAAAAGATGCAATTAGTAATTTCTAAGTCATAATGTATCAGTCCTGACAGCATTGAGAAATTATTTTGTTCAGCAGTTCAAAAATCTATTTCAAATGCTTAAAAAGATATCCACCAACAGAGATAGAAATCATTTTCAAGCAGGCTGCCATGTTTTAATGAAATTTTACTTATCTCTGTCAAGGATACATGAGATTTCATAGAAATGTTGACAACCTATTTGGAAAAGATTTCTAGACCTATGAATGGAGATCGGCACAAAGATTTTAAACAGGATGTTTTTTGACTGATAAATAGAAGAATTTTTCAATATGGAGATGGATCAATTCATGGCACATTCCAAAAATTACTTTCCAGTATTTATGTATTAAAAAGATTTTCCCTGAATAAGATATAAAAACCTATATTTCAAATTCTTTCAGGTATGCAACTAGTATCTTGCAGATTGAATCATGTCTGGAATGGAGATAGTAGCTATCTTTTAAGCATGCCTGAAAAATGCTCTAAAATCAGAAAAATATCATATATAGATATAATCATTTAATTGAACTAAAAATTAGAATTTAGAATATATAATACCACCGAAGACTTTCTTCAATATGGATTAAAATATTGAAAGTTTTAAATTAAAATGTTTGAATTATGATATCTGACAAAATTGTAATTCTGATTGGAGAATTCACAAAGTTCTAGCATTTAATCTATTTAATTAAAAATATAAAAGCAATAATTTTTCATGGCATTTTAAGCATTCCTTAATTTAAAATTAGATTTTTTTTTCTATTAGAGTCGTTTTTTGTTTTTTTTTTAATTTCCAGTTCTTGTCAAAGGTCACCTATTAGCAATTACATTTATTTTGTGTTCTTGCTGTTCTGAAGTTGAGAATTAATGACTGACATGAAGTTGAACCAAAATGTGCATGACATCATTGATATTACTGCCTATTTATTCAAACTTTGTAGTATTTTTCATTTTTTGTGATTATATTCTTATCAAAAAGAATATGTTTTACATTATTTGCTATAATTTTCCTATTAGAACTATGTTTGTTGTTGGGATTTAAGTTATGAATCGGGTTATCTAATGTTTTTTTTTTTTATGGTTAAGTTCAAATGAATAAAATTCTTGTTATTTATAGATTTAAAAAACAACAACATATTTTTAATCTAGAAATAACTGAATTTTTTAATCCATAAACAACAAGAATTTTATTTACTTGAACTTAACCATCAAAACAATACTTTATCTTAACCTCTAAAGCAGCAAAGAATAATTTAGGCTGAAAAAATCAACAATCGAAGAAAAATGCTGGAAATTTTTGAATAATAGATTCTAAAGCCTTTTAAGAAGAAAATTATAATACAAATTTTATTTCAGAATTATGGTGTTTCAGATAATCTAATAATATGTAAGATTATAAGATAAAGATTAAGATTTTATTAATCTTTTAAAATGTAAAAAAATATATATCCTGGAAATTTGAACATATATTTTGAATTTTGTAATAAAAGTTTATTGTAGCACATGTGCGTGTGTGGCGCAACTGTTCCCAAAATTTCCCAAAAGTAAAAAATTATTTGACTTAATAAGAGTTTATGAAAATTTTGCTGACAGTTCTATAAATTTAAGTTTTATTTGTGATTAAATTTTGGACAGTTCAGGAGTTTTTTTTTTTTTTTAGTAGTTTGAAATAAATGTAAAGGAATATGTAAATATTTCGTTGTTTCTGAGGATGCAATAAATGTTTTATAGATACCAACTTATAGAAAATATTTTGAAATTTTGATGTAAATTCTTAATCTATTGAAAAGATTTTTCATTTTCTCATTTACGTTTTAAAATGAGACACAATGATATTATTATGTTAATATTCTATTTGGTATGCCATCAAAATGTCTTTAATAATGTTTTCAAGTTTTTTTTATTTAAGTGTTTATATAGTCTAAATAATAATAATAAAATAATATATATACACACATACAATTACATCAACACTTCTTACTTCTTACATACATGAAAAAAATATCAAAAACATTAAGTACAATATTACTACCTTTTCAGTACCAAAAGCATCCTTTTCAAGGGCAAACCTCTGATCTTTGAAATTATTTGTTTGAGTGACAAACATTGATATAATTGCATATAAATTATTAAATTTCAATAAAAGAATTATCATAGTTTATTAAATTTAATAAAATCAAAAAGCTTTAATAAAAACAAATTGTAAAATCTGAAGATATTTATCAAAGTTTACACAAAAAAATGGAATTAAGATTTAGGTAAGTTTTTAGTCCAATGATGAGCTGTGAATATTTTTGGACAAAGTGATAAAAGACATTATATGTTCTTTTTATCCAAATTGAAATTAATGATTTTGACATCAACATATACCTATTCAAGTTGAAAATATTGCTAGATAAATATTACATTCTGTATAAGCAATAATATTGAGAAGATATAAAATACCATAATCAATAAGTTTACTGAAAAGAAATTGTAATAAAAATGTTTTATTAAAACATTTCTTTAGATTTTCAAGATTTTAAGCTGTTTTATTGCCATTTTTATTAGGATTTATCTCCTTAGTCAGTAAATTATTAGAAAGTTAAAATAGTTCATCAGTACTGTAGATGAAAGTTTTTATAAGCATAGCGATAATTCAGCATTGGAAAGTGAAATATAGTTGGTTGGTATTGTAATGGTACAATGGCTGGGGTTTACCTGGGGTGGTGGCACTCATCATCATCCTCATCAAAACCAATTAATACAAAATTTAAATATAAAAATAAGCACAAATGAATATAATGAGAAATAAGGCATGTGCATGGACCATCACAGAACTACACATAAATTCACCATAATTACACAAAAGTAATAATCATTTATCATAATAAATGATCAACAATAAAAATAAATCAACAGTCAATCTTGTGTCTGGATTTGTATTGGGTCTACTATTGGACAGGCTAATTAATTAGCCCTTGTTAGCTTGGGGCAGATTATTTCAACAATAATTTGGATGTACAAACTTCAGTGCTAATCCATAAGAATATAACAATTAAACATAAAGGTAAAATACTAAAACATACTGGTCATCATTAACATTCTTATCATTTAGTACCATTAATGCACTGGTCAACTATAAATTAATTTCCAAATAAATAATTGAAATGTAGTGCATCAACTTTAAGGGATATTTCCCTTGGAACATACACCATTAGAGAAGTAATGAAATAATCAACTGGATGGCTTTATTCACTAAATATAAACCTCTTTTAGCAATTAATCCATTGCACATGCACTTTAAAGATAAATTATAAATGAATACTATTTTTCCAGACATGAGATATAGTATTTTAGAAAGAATGAAATGTAATTTAAAGTGATCGTTTAATACCTCATGCTCTTATTTCCACACACTTAAGATTTGCCCATACATAAACATTTGGGTCCAAAGAATGGGTGGATTCATTCCATTCTTTCTAAAATACTATATCTCGTGTCTGAAAAAAAGAGTATTCATTTATAATTTATCTTTAAAGCACATGTGCATTGGCTTAATCGCTAATATCACTATTACATAAAAAACATAGCACTATATAAAATAATATCTCATTATAAACTCCTTTTATATAACAGACTGTTATGCATAAATCCACATCAATGAACAAAAGTTCTAAAACTGTTATTGTGAACAAAAAAATAAAATACAACATATAATAATTTATAATATTTTAGGATTAAAAAATTCATTGAAATAATTTAAACAATAACATATAAATATATTAATTAAAAACAACAAAATGAAATTAAAGTCTGCTGACTATACAAAGAGCAAATAAGCTATCACATTGTGACTTATAAATATCTCAATAGATTTACATAAAACAAACCATATATAATCACTCAGATGTGCTGTATAATAATTTAAAAATTAACATGTTTGAATTGTCATAGGCACAGAAAAAATAATTCATTTTAATAATTCATAAAGCATCAACTTGTAACTCTTTTTACTTTATATTGAACAAAATACACTTTAGAAAGCATTTCACTTATATTTTGCTACTGCATATTGGAAATTCCATTGTTAAATAAGATGTATATACTGATACGGTCATGTGTCCTATGATATACAACAAGATCATACTGCATATCAAAATCATTTTTTTTCCAAATCATAATAAAACTAACAGTGATTTTCATTGTCAAATTTTGTCTGCCAATAATCCAGAAATTGCTGAAATTGATGCTACACTTATAAAATTATGGAATGATATCAGAAGAGGAAAGTGGAGAGAAACTATGGAGGAGCAAAACTTCACAAGATCTAGTAGTAAGATCTGGTCCACTGTTAAGAAATCTTGATTAATGTAAAAATGTCAATAAAAGAACTGTGTAATTATTGCTAATAAATTTACCAATTTTATATATCAGACTTAAAAATTCAAGATTGAAAGTATGAGAAAAATCATTATAGGAACAGAATTCAAGTTTCTTTTTCACAATTTGTCTTTAATATTAATCTAATTAAACCTGTTGATGTTGATAAACTTGAACTTATCATTGATTGGCTTATCATTATGAAAGATTCCAAAATCAAATAGCAGACTTCAGAAATTTCTAAAACAACTTAGGAGCTAAAGTTAAAGCATAGTTGTAAAGCTTTAGTAATATTATTTATACAGAAACAATTCCAAAATTTGTCATAAAACAAAAACTATAGCATTCTTAAAATCCAGTAAATCTACAAATGATCCAAAAAAATAATTCCAATATCGTTGTTATATGTTATTTATAAATGTTTTGAAAAAATCCAATTAAGATCAGCTATGTTTAGACCAGATGAAGTTGCTGTGAACAGATTTTAACTTTAACAAAATATTTGATAAAGGCTTTCAAAAATAAATTAAAAATTGATGTAATATTTATTAATCTAATCTCAGCTTATATTTCTTAAAATATTTAAATGCCGGGAAACCAGTGATTTGCTTAACAAAATGCTTTCCAATAAAAAATCCAAATGATACTAAATTGTAATTATAGTGGATACAAAATTTTAAAATCAATTCTTTTACCTACTTTATTTAATATATTCATTAGAAATATTTTGAAACAGAATGTGTAAATTTCATTTATGCTGATGATTTTGCTTTGACTTCCCAAAAGTGGCCATTCCCTAAAATAGAAAACTCTGTCAATAAGAATATGAAAAGACTGAACTTTTTTTTTAAAAGACAGACTAATGAAAGTAGAATGCTAAACAACAGAAAATTATCTTCTATATGAATATAAATAACCTTTTTCAATAATAGACTAAAACACAAATTCTACTCCAATGTTATTAGTAATAAATTTTAATCATATCCAAACTTATTTTCCTTATGTATCTAAGATTAGATCAAAATTAATTTCTTAGAATAAGCTTCTTGGAAAGATATATAACACGGTGAAATGCTGTGAAAAAATACTTTAGTTGATAAATTTTCTAGCAGTAGGATATTCTCTTATACCCCTGTTTAGAGAAAAAAATTCTACATAAAATCTCTGGATACTCAGTTAAATATTACCATGAGAAATATTACTGGTGCATTCAATTTTAGTTTTTTTTTTGTAGTGACTTCATATTCTTTCACATATTTTTCTCTCAGTTATCAGAAGAAATATTGCATCACAAAAAATTATAAAAAGCTGTTAAGCAAATCAGGCTTGTCAATAAGTCAGTGCCTTTTTTCGAATGTTCACCAAGAATCTACAATCAAAAAATTATGGCATAAAAAAGGAATTTTTATGATGTTCTAAACAATCTTTATTTTCTAGATCCTTGGATACAACTGGAGTCTCATTAACAGATTCAAAATAGCTCATGATTCTCAGCCTCATCTGCTTCATAAATGGAAAATATCATTCACTGAACTATAAAACATAGGCAAATAAAAACTATGACCACATAATTAACAGTGGGAGCATTGAAGGTCCTAACAAAGACATTGGTGAATCTATGTCCTGGTTAGAATCTTTGCAGGTTCCATTAAATTTTTTATTAAATTTTAAGATGGCAAAGAAATCTTGCAAGTAAAATAAACTATTAATGGAGATTTGTATGAATTATCTTTTTTATTAGCAGGTAAAAAAAATAATTATTATTATAAAAATAATTAGATATGATGTAACAGTCAGTGCTTATATATATATATATATATATATATATATATAAGCACTGACTGTTACATATATATATATATATATATATATACGATATATATATATATATATATTATGTTATATCATGATTATAACTAGTTATATATTTGGGGATATGTTTTTGATGCTTTTTAAAATAAATTAGTAGCATTCAATTGTTCTTTTTGAGCAGGTGTGAGTACAGAACATTTTCTTACAGTGTTAACATTTTCTAATGTTTGTAATATTTTTACAATTGCCTAATGAAGAGCTGATAATAAGAGATCTTGTCTATGAACTTGAAACACAGATGTATGACTTGATCTTTATTCATTTACAAAAACTGTAGAAATCTATTCATTATTATTTTATAATGAAGGTTATAGGTAGTGTTTTGTCTGAGCTTTTTAATAAAATTTAAAAGAGTCTTATCTTATACTGAATTGAAGATAATTTATAATTGATCATTTTCACTGCGTCCTTTAAGTAGGATTTTATTTAAATGTTAAAATTTTAAAAATATTTGCATAAATTGGAAAATAGTCATTAGATTAAGTCTCTTGATTATGTAGCATATTTTTAATTTATTCTATAAGTTTATAATTTTCTGATATTGTAACTGTATTCAAGTTTAATTTTTAATAAAGTAATGTTTTAAATTTTATTCATATATTGGGCTATTTCCATTATCCAATACAAAGTATTAAATGTCTTAGAAAAAATTAACTTTATTTACATTTTCTAATTGCATTCAACTAGTAATAATAACAGACAGGTTAGTATATACACAACATTTCGAGTGGTTTTAAATTTTTTAAAGACATTCGCTATGTAATATTAGATAATGGAAATAATCCAACATATAAATTCAACTAAAATGCCACCATCTTTAAACTTTCAGGCTAACTCTAATGTTTTAAAAACTATACAATATTGTATTCTAACATTTTACTTATAGACACCAAATTTTTGTAGTTTGTGACATTAAAGCATAACTCTCTACAAACTCCCAGAAAATTTGAGATTATTACAAAAACTATGAATATAACAATAAATAATATAAACATATAAACGAACTACTTGTATTCAGTGATGGTTCAAAACAGCATAAGTAAATGCATAAAAAATTGCTTTAGTTGACATGTTATTGTTGTTGTGTGTGGGACCAAAAGCTGTATTATGTAACAGGTAATAAATAGTTCTATAATAAAAGTCAAGAAACTATTTTGGCAATATTATGCCATTGAAGCAATTCAAATTTTTTCTTTCTTTCTGCAGAACAATAAAATATATTTTCAATAAATAAATAAATGAAGTATTATAATGCCAAGATATTGTCTTCATTAACTTGAAAACAGTATCAATAAATTTTAGAGCAGCCATTCTTCATTTAACTCAATATTATTAAGCTTTTATATTCTATTAATTCTTATTTAATTCTCTTAATTTATATGCTATATTCAATGTTGAAATAAAGTATTACTGCTCTAACAAAGTATGTAACTTTTAACCCTTACACATTATTTAGATAGTCTGTGCCCTTATTTTTAACATCTTCACCTTATATTTTCCATCCAAGTGGTTTTACTTTATTAACTATTATATTTTGTATGTTTTTAAAAGCTTATGAAACTAATACTATCTCAATATATATGGTAACTTACTGGTCCCAGTTCTTCTGTTGCTCTAAATAAATATAAGAATGAGAAGTAGCATAAAACCAGGTTAACTTTAAAACTTTACAATAAATCGAATTACCCTACATCTCAGATTCAAGTTATATAAAAATCTGTATCCTAGTGTCAAGTAAGCTATTATTCCTACTGGAATGTAAAATATATTGACTTATTAATTCAAACGAATCTGAAAATGTCAGAAGTCCTCAGTCAAATAAACTACAATGAACCTGAACTCCATATTCAACATCTTGATTAATATATTCTTTATTCTCATTCTTCAAAAGCAGTTGTGAGAATAATTGTAAACTCTTCTCTTATTGTTGTCAGTCATGATAAAAAAAATTATATATTTTCTATATTTTATTTAAATATTTATAATTATGTTTTCAAATTATTTATAATAATTATGTAAAAATAGAAATATATATGATTACACTTTGATTTGAATTCAATATGTTTTTTTTTTTTAAAAAAATACAAATTTAAAAAAAATTATTGCAGTAGTATAAAGGAAATTCTGACCAGTAATGGTTTGATAAGCACAATTGTACAGAACCTTTGTGATAGTTTAATAATTATAAGTACAATTATAAGTTTTAGAACATAATTTCATAGATTTATGATGAGATATTAATTTATTCATGTTTCATAACTTAAGTTTAATCATTAGATATTTCATTAATTTATTTTTTTTGCCAAGTCATGTAATAAGAAAAATGATGTTTTCATTATATATATATATATATATATATATATATCAAAATACAGTACAATTTATATAAATATATATTATTTATATATCAAAATACAGTACAATTTATATAAATTATATTCTTTTAGAAGTACTTTCGACTATACACTTTGTAGTCTTTATCAACTATATAACGTTGAATAATCAAAACGAGACAATCCTTAACAATACCCATTGTTCAATTCAGATTTCCCACAATTCTGTTATCTTAACATTTGATGACTGGTGATTCATTAACATTTGATGATTTCTTGAAATCAACATAGCCTCTTTTATTTTACGTTTATTATGACAACGTTCAATTTGAATAATTTTCATATTTTTATAATCAAATTTAAATCCATATTGACAAGATTTATTATGATCAAATATGACAGATGATGAAGGTTTATTTACATCTGTTCCATATTGATTCTCTTTTTGAATTCTATTGTATAAAAGCATATGTTCTTTTATTCTCTTCTCAAATGTACACTTAGATTCACCAATGTATTGTACGCCGCATCCACATATCAATATATATATAATAGAATTTTGATTAAACTTTGAATTTTGAATTTTAGAATTATTAAGCAATCTATTTATGTTATTTGTAGAGAAAAAAGCAATATGACACAAACCATTATAAATTTTCCTAATAAACTTGACCTGCTCATCTGATATAAATGGCATTGAAATCCATTTCATTTTGATATTTTTATTTTTAATTTTATTATAGTGTTGATTTCTTTTAAATCCTTTAATAATATTAGCAATAGCATTTTTATAATAACCAATTTTCAACAAGTCATTAACAAATAAATGTACATTTTTAATTTTATCACTAGAATATTTGCATAATTTTTCATTTCGAAATAAGAATGATTTCAATCCAGACAGCTTATGACACATAGGTACATGTGATTCATATGGACATAAAACTTTAAAAAAAAAAAAAAAATAAAATTATTTTCTCTACAAATAACATAAATAGATTGCTTAATAATTCTAAAATTCAAAATTCAAAGTTTAATCAAAATTCTATTATATATATATTGATATGTGGATGCGGCGTACAATACATTGGTGAATCTAAGTGTACATTTGAGAAGAGAATAAAAGAACATATGCTTTTATACAATAGAATTCAAAAAGAGAATCAATATGGAACAGATGTAAATAAACCTTCATCATCTGTCATATTTGATCATAATAAATCTTGTCAATATGGATTTAAATTTGATTATAAAAATATAAAAATTATTCAAATTGAACGTTGTCATAATAAACGTAAAATAAAAGAGGCTATGTTGATTTCAAGAAATCGTCAAATGTTAATGAATCGCCAGTCATCAAATGTTAAGATAACAGAATTGTGGGAAATCTGAATTGAACTATGGGTATTGTTAAGGGTTGTCTCGTTTTGATTATTCAACGTTATATAGTTGATAAAGACTACAAAATGTATAGTCGAAAGTACTTCTAAAAGAATATAATTTATATAAATTGTACTGTATTTTGATATATATATATATATTGATTTATATATTACATATATTGTGTAATGAATACAGATATCAAACTTTATTTATTATATATATGTATATATTTTCTATATGTACATAGTCCAAATATGATTTTTTAGGACATTTTTCCTTTGTAAACTTATATTTCTAACAAATCACAGGTAGACAACTATTAATTCAAAATTCCTATTTCCAAAACTCGTGAATTTGAGGGTTTTTTGGATTTCAATAATAAACTTTCTCTCTTTTCATTGCAAACTTAAATTGTGCTGAAAATGTAAAACAAATTAATTTTATTATCAGTAGCTTTGTTAAGATGTGTTTTCAATTTATATTCCTCTCCTAATGTGTCTTTTACCTTAGCTCATTCCTATCACAATCATCCATCAGCCCAGAAGTCAGAATAATGTCCACACTATTGGTACATTAGAAACATATTTTTTCAAGCAATTCATTTAGCACATGTTACAATTTAAGTTCACATGCAGGCTTTTAGAGTAATTAACCTTACAACATTGTTTCTGCATATGATATAGGATTATAAAAACCATTTTTTTATATTGATCCACTTTCATAATCTCTTTTATTGTGTTATCATAATCAATTGTATTCATTATGACTATAACATTGCCTTTATCAGTAAAGAGAATGATTACAATTTATTTAGTTTGAGAGATTTAATATTTTTCTTCTCATCATAAAAAATGTTTGATTATAATTTTTAGTGCATCTCAAAGTGGCTTTTTATTCCCAATGTAATTTTGCTGCTTCCTTTATAGGCAATGTTTGAATGATTTCCTCCATTCCTGTCATTATATCTTGTAAAGGGATATTAGAAGATGTGATGGCAAAATTTAGTCCTTTTTTCCTGTAGAAAATATTTCTGTATAGATTAGATATTTAAAGTATTTTAAGACTATGATCTAGATCAGTCATTTCACATCAGGATTCCATGTTACCTGGGATATTATGAATGGTATAGCAAGATGTAGAAATAAAAGGTAACTATCAAATTTTCAGATGAATACAAGTGCATTTGATACAGCAAAACTTATATTGTGGTCAGTGTTCTAAGTATACAACAAAAACTTTCCTTCTCATATTCAATGCAACTGATGTGATGTAGAAAAGGTAATATCCTGTTTGCATATACATGTGCTTGATATAGTATGGGTTTCTAAGAATTGCTACTGAAATAAAACAATCCTAATATTGTTGCAATTTTTCATTCATTTTCACATCATTAATTAATTAATAAACATAAACTTAACACCAATAAACTATTCTGTTTCTAATGTGACTAATAATTAGACTAAGATTAACTAATCCAATGTTCAAAAAGTTGGGAAACCTTGATCTAGATGAATTGTTAATAGAATAAGTAAGATTTTATTGGAAATATTTATTTTATATCTTAAAATTATACTCCTATGCTAGATCCAAATTTTCTGATCATTAAACATTAAGAAAATGATAATAAGACACAATAATTTTATTTAATAGAGGATATTTTTATATTAACAAATGATTAATATAAATATATTGCATATTTAAGAGAGACAGATAATCCAACTATTTTTAAGACCAAAAATCTGGTATCTGCTATGTTTTCATCTATTCATATGGTATTCATAAATCCACCATATTTTGATTTTAATTTAACACCCACCTTTGTAATGTCAGTAAAAAGTTTATTTTTAATTCAGAATTGCAGATAGATTATAATATTGAAAGATTTTGATATTCTTGATGACATTATGAAATACATATTATATTCAAGATCCTCTTTAAAAATAAATTAAAAATATATCTAGATTATGCTATCTATTTTTTTGATAAAAAATACCATGCTCTATCCAGAATAAAAGATATATACAATATATGGTAAGATATGATAATTTATTATATGATGCAAGATGGAAATTACAGGTCAAATAAATTATCAGTGTCAGATGTATTTAACTCACATGAATACATTTGCATGTAAAATAAATATCAGAAGTATTGAAAATAAAATGCACTTATTCAAAATCTACATGAAATATTACCAATTTTTAATATCCAGCAAGCCAAATAATGACATACAAATATTTATTGCATTTGAATGGCTTCTACTATTAATAACAAATCTATGTAAACAGGAATTAAACCTATTTATGAACTGTTGACTTTTTAAATAATTGTATGTACTTTTCAAAGATTTTGGCTAATTCTCTCTATAAGTGAACAACGATTATTGCAGTACATGTTTTTCTTTTGTTGTTGATGTATATTTATTAAATGCCACAACCTGCCCTATTCCTTGATTCTATGATCATTTATTGTAAACTTAAAGAATTGATGGATGCTATATGTTCGTGCCAATCATATTCCCAAACTAGTTTCTAAATATTAGTCTTTATTCATTGAGGATAATTGTATTTGTATGCAATAGCAGTTACATTGAATGTTCAGTAAATGAATTACCATTTAGTGATCATTGATTCCTCAATATTTCAATAGACATCCTTAGAGTATAATAGCAGAATCTAGTTTACCATTTCAATTACAGACACTGAACATAAACTAGATATGATGCTTTGTCAGCTATCAGTTATATCTAAACAAGACTAAGATCAACTATAGCTAATACTAATCCTAATTTTTCTTCTCAGTGTTTGTTTGTATTAGTTGTAATTTTATCCTAATAACATTTATTTGGATTTTATAAAATATGAATCTGAATATCTCTTTAAACTTTAGGAATTCTTTTTTATTGCTCTATTTTTTGTATATTTTAATTATTATAAGTTTATTCAAGCTCTTTTATTTTGACTGAAGCATGCTTTCATTTTTAGTTTTTATATATGTACAAATTTTTAAATAAAATTTATTATTTATAGTTTTATAGTTGTAGTTTATTTTTTATATATTACTTAGAATTATATTGTTTTTGAATTACTCTTTTCCATGATCAGGTGAGTCTTTTTTTTATAGAATAGGCAAATAGAAAGTAATATTTTGAATTAAAATTTTACACCAAGTTAAATTCATGCTTTCATAATTTTTTTTTTTTTGCAATACGTAATCACATGCTGAATAAATGTTCCACCTTGATATCAGTTTTTTATTGTCTACTTAGTCGATATTAATTAGAATAGCAACTTACCCTTGATGATGGTGGAGTCATTTTGATAAATATTTCTTAGTCTTATTTATCTGGATTTTTAATGAAAAAAATGAATTGGCATTTAAAGTTGCTTTTTTCAGTTGAATGAAAAAGTTGTTGTTCTGATTATTTAGTAGTTTTTATTTCAGAATGATTTTTTTTTTCCAGATAGAAATTTAACCAATGATATTTCCTAGGTAGATATAAAAATAAAATATTGCTGTAAAAGAGTTATACTGACTTCAAAACATATTAATTTTTTTTTGTATTGTGAAATGTTTACATCTTAAAATTACTGCATTTTTATTTATAAATAATGTCTACTTTGTAAAGAAAAATACTAGATGTTTAAAAAAATTCTTTAATTTATGTTATCATTTATATTATAATTAAAATATTGGTCAGTTTTCTAAGTTTGACACAAATTAGTGTTAACATAATTTCTTTAAGTTCTTTAAAATTTTATTTTATATTTTCGAATAAATTCTGATTATTAAATATATGGATTTTTATTATATTTTACATCACATTTATATTTTTTTAATTTAATTTACATTGATAACCATAGATAATATTTGAAGGTTGCTAAGTTTGTCAATAATTGCTCAAAGTATGAGAGTAATTATTAATTTTTAAGTTTAAACATCAATATTAATAGTTTTGATAAGCTTTCAAATAATTTTTCTTAATATTTAATGGATAATTTATTTATTGATTAAATAATCATGGAATCAACGCATGTTGTTTTTCAGCTTTGAGCAAATTATAGACTAAAAAAATAAGTAGAAAAAAAAAATAAAATAAAAACGTTTATTTCTTTCAACGAAAATGTATGAGTTTATTATTATTCATATATTTAGAGTTACTTTAAATATGATATCGTAAGTATAAAAACTGATGAGATTATCTATAAACTATGAAGTGTAAATGCAATATTTACATTTCCCTCATAATTTTTTTTGTTTTAATACACACACACACACATATATATATAGTAACATAATAAATATGTGGGTCATGAAAGAAAGGTCCTGGTTTGATAATGCCCGTGAATTGCGGCACCATTTGTGACAGAATAAAAATGAGGGTATGCTCTTCTTTTAATACCGCCCAGATTTTGGAATCATTTGTAACTGAATAACTATAATGACCATGGGAAATGAAAACTTTAATATAATCTGAACGAAAATATAGTCCAATCGTTGGTCACAATTTTCGACTGAATACAAATATAGTCTAAAGTTGAACGTTGTTTATATCAAAATAAAATTATGGATCATACTGTATCCTTAGTCATAGCCTAATTATTGATCACCATTTATATCAGAATAAAAATATGAACCAAGGAAGAACAATACTAATATATTAATGGCCATTAATTGTAGCCCATTTGTAACAGAATGAAAATAATAAACTAAGTTAAAATGAATATCAATCAATGAATAACAATCTGACACTTAAGTTAATTAAACAATGATAATAAACTTTATAACTTCATAGATTCCAATAGAATTTAAATCAGATAGAAACAAATAAAATATTACTACAAGCTATCCTAAAATCACATGATTACCATTTTTTATGCTTTCTCATAACTGTTATTAAAACAGGCAAAACTCTTCATACAGTAGTGCCACTCAGTGCAAGCCAGAGTAATCAATGGATGCCAGAAGGCTTGTGCATAACTAGGCTGGGGATATTGGATGAATAGGCACTACATAGAGATTTTATGCACATGCCTTCTGGCATCCATTGATTACTTTGGCTTGCACTGAGTGGCACTACTGTATGGAGAGTTTTGCCCATTTTTTCTATTCTAAAATATGAGCATTATTTGCAATAGATTAAAGATAAAGTGATAAAACTAAATATCAGTATCTTATAGATAACAATTAAATCCCTTATAATAAAATGAAAATAATGACAAATATACAGATACATTTTAATATTCCTCATGAATCAACACAAATTTATAATAATATATACTTTTACCAACAATCAAACACTATATTTAAACAAAATAATGCATGGATGGATGAAGTAAAAATCTTAAAATGTCCTATGAGTTTGCAATATCAATAATATGTAACAAAATATATAACTCAATAATAGCTTTCTAATTACAACTAAATAAAATGAAATGTAATATTAACTCAGCTATACTATTCCATTAATCTCAATATACTCTTATTAACTAATAAGATTAAATATTATAATAATTCAAAATCAATTAATCTACCATATCTTTCCACTTTCACCAACTTAAAATGTAAAATAAAACCATCCTATTAAATGACCTTAAGATTTTCAATATCCAATCATAACAATATATAAAATAAATTATACATTTCTATTTGATGCTTATTCAAATGCTATGGACAAATCGTATCCAATTACTTTTCAGTTTAATAAAACTAAATTGTTAAAACTTTAGATTGTAACTGACAAAGAATGTGAGATTGATAATCAAATATCAATACTAAAATTTAATATTTAAACCAAATTTACAATCTACACTAATAAACTTTAAATATAATTAATGGAAATCACTCTAATTTGTAACAGAGTAAAATATATTACTATTACCAGCTTTATAACTGAATAAGATTACAATCTTTGTGGCTATATGCTGACATAATATACCATTTATTTTAATCAATAATGATTTAAAATAAAAGATATGAACATTTAATTGCAACTACCTTTATTCATCTTCAATAATTATCACATTTTTATCTTCATCAATCATCAGATCAATCTATATATATAATTTCTGTGTCAATATAACTATTACTTGTCAATAAAAATAATTACAAAAATCTTCTAATTACTTATTAAATATTTAATAATGTCAAATCAATTAATACCTCACAGATTTGGGAGTCATTTGTAATTGAATAACTATAATGTGGCCATGGGAAATAAAAACTTTAATATAATCTGAATGAAAATATAGCCCAATTATTGGTCATCTTTTATCAGTGAATACAAATATAATCTAAAGTTAAACACCATTTACAACAGAATAAAATTATGAATCATACTGTATTGTGAGTCATTGCCTAATTATTGATCACCATTTGTATCACAATAAATATATGAACCAAGGAAGAACAATCCTAATTTATTAATGCCTGTGAATTGTAGCTCATTTGTAACAGAATGAAAATAATAAACTAAGCTAAAATGAATATGAATCAGTGAATGGTAATCTAACACTTATGTTAATAAAACAATGATAATCTTTATTACAACCTCATAGATTACATTACTATTTACAGATAGAAAACAAATAAAACATTACTTCAAACTATCCTAAAATATAAGCATTATTTGCAATGGATTAAAGATGAAGCAATAAAATTAAATATCACTATCTTATCAATAACAGTATATACCTATTATATAAATCCTGTTATAATAGAATGAAGACAATGAAAAAAGAATTACACAGATACACTTTAATATTCTTCATGCCTCAACACACTGTTTATAATAATGCAAACTTGTACCAAAAGTCAAACATTATATCTATTTATATTTAAATGAAATAATTCTAGGATAGATGAAATAATAACATTATTATGAGCTTGCATTATCAATGGTATTTACCAAAATATATAACTCAATAACTGATTTTTAATTACAAGTAAATAAAATAAAGTGTAATACTAACTCAGCTATACTACTTCATTAATATCAATATACTCTTATCAATTAAGTCAATTATAATAAGATTAAATATTTAATAATAATACAAAATCAATTAACCTAACATATCTTTCCACTTCCACTAACTTAAAATATAAAACAATATCATCCTATTAAATAAACTTAAGACTTTCAATACCCAAATATAACAATATATAAAATAAATGATAGATACGTATTTGATACTTATTCAAATGCTATTGACAATTCATATTACTTTTCAGTTTAATAAAGCTAAATTGTTAAAACTTGAGATGGCAACTGACAAAGCATGTAAAAGGTTGTTAGATTTATTATAATCAAATATTAATATTAAAATTTAATATTTAAACCAAATTTATAATCTATACTAATGAACTTAAATATAATTAAAGAAAATCATTATAATTAGTTACAGAATAAAATATATTATTATTATCACCTTTATAACTGAATAAGATTATGATCTTTAAGGCTATATACTGACTTAATATAACATTCATTTTAATCAATAATGATTTAAAACAAAAGATGCAAATGTGTAATTTCAACTACCTTTACTCATCTTCAATAATTATCATATTTGTACCTTCATCAATCATCAATATATATATATATATGTGTGTGTGTGTGTGTGTGTAATTGCTATCTGAGTAAGACAATTACTTATTACTAACAAAATAATTATAATAGGTTTCAAATGACTTATTAAATATTTATAATGTCAAATCAGTTAATTTATTGTTGTATGAAATATATACTGGTCAACTAATAAACATTAAATTCAATACGAAGAAAATGATATTTAATTATACTTTCTTACCCACTCTGTTGTTTTGATTGCTGAATTATATTGTAACTGCTTCTAATGAATTACGTGGTATGATCAAATAGTGCATATCATCTCATCCAACTAACATTAACCAATATATTTGCATTGTAAAATTGAATGAGAACCAAGCAAATGTACTTGTTTTAAATTAATTCAAAGTTTATTAACAAATTGATATAAATTAAAATAATATATATATATATATATATATATATATATATATATATATATATATATATGGTAAATAAACATTTAAAATATATGCATATAATCCCATTATGCTTTAAGCCATAGGTTTTAAATTAACTTCATATTTAAATAGGAGATTGTATGCTTTTTTAACACAAAAATGTTGTAGAATGTTTATACTTTCTAAAATATAATAACAGTCCAAGAATTTTCCTTTTATACTTCATATAAAAATATAGTTAATTAAAATATAATATATATTAAAATGAACCTACTTATTTATTAATATAAATTTAGAAATATAAAATGAAATAAATAATTATTATGATGAATATTTTAAATTAAAATAATAATTAATTATTATGCTGCAAAATATAAATTCTAACTTAGAAAAACATAACTCTTATATTTAGATATTTAAATAGATTACTACTTGACTTAAAATTATACCATTTATATCAATAATTACTATACATTTCAAATAAAGATATATAAATATATATAGCAGTAATAGATGATAAATATAAGCAAATGACCTAAATAATAATTTTTAAATACGGCCTTTCTGAAATAATACAATAATTCTAGAGTTTATTTCTTAAATTGCAATCCAATGATGTTTTATTATTTCAGAAAAAGAAATATCATGAAAAGCTATAGGATTCATAGTACCTTTTGTCAATTTTGATATTTTCCAAATATCCAAATTATTTTTTCATTTATCAGGTATTTGATATATATAAGGTTATAAGGGTGTAAACACTAATTTATATACACAATGATTCAATGTAGATATTTTTTCATTTAGCAAGTAATCAATTCATAAAACATTACAAGCAAAAAGACATGAGGTTTTTCAGTGACAATGCTATGGAAATTGAACCAATTTTTATCTAGGGTGTAAATTATTCATCAAGTTTATAAAATTATATCAGAAAAGAAATATAATTGTTGTGTGCATTTTACATTGTTAGCTTTTAGACTTCATCTTTGAAAAGTAGGTAATATCTACTTTTTAAAAAGCAAAGAAACTTTAAGATGGTTTTTAAAATGCTAAGAATTAATTTTCATACTTTCAATAAATTATCAACTCTCACAACAATGATTCTGTTTAGCTAATGAACAAACATTATTGCTTTCAGCTCATCATTTTATCTATTTTACAACCATAAACTTTTAAGAATAAATTATAAAAATCATAAGAAAAAACTTAGATTTACTTCTATTGAAGCTAATATAGAGAGAGTTTTTCCTATTCAGTTCTATTTATAGCTTATCCCATTGATCTCAGAGTAATCATAACAATATCTTTTGTTAACCTTTTAGCTAATTTCAACCAGAATTTCTCAAATAAAAATTTTATTATATAAAATAATGACAAATAAAAAAATATTTCACAAGTATTATATTACAAACATTTACATTTTTAAGATATAAATAAGATCCTTTGCTCCAACATAGATTAAATAATTAAGATTACATTCTTTCATACAATAATAAAAATAAGCTTTTACATATTTTTTAAAGTATAATATTATACAAATAAAACAACAAATATACTATAGACATTAAAGATTTATGTGTATAATTTCATCAATATATTATTTTCATATTCATTTTTTTAAATGAAGAAAGTCAATTCACAATCTTATTTAATACAATTAATAATAAATGACTTTATATCAATACTATTATCATCATAGCAACACAGCTCAATGCTTCATAGATTAAGATATCCACCATCAAAAGCAAACAGAAAAGGGTTATGACTGCCATTTGCCACATACTGAAACTCATCTCAAATTTTAATAGGTACCATATGGAAATCCATAAGTTTTTCATCAAAGTATGCATAATAAATTAAAGATAGCAATTCTCACTACTTCTGTCATTTGATTTCAGAAATATACATTATATGGTTAGCATGTAATTTCTGAAATTTTGCAATAAGTCTGCTCATACAACTCAGACTTATCATTTTATGGCCTGAATGTAATCTATTAATTTCCAACTGAATTCTACAATTGAGATTTGTTATGAGTAGAAACATTTGGATTTATTTTCTTTATTTTGATATTCAAGATCTGATAAAGAATATAAATGTACATTAAACATACATTAATAAATATAAATTGATAACTATATCTCTAGATATGTATACTTTAGAAGTGCATCATGGTATAGAGGTTAGCATATTTCTTTACAATGCTTACAATGAGAAGTTTAAGACTTAGTTGGATGAAACATTAGGTCAAAATCCAGCTTAATATTTTATATAGTCAACCAAAATTAGTAATGAATATCTAACCATTATTATCTAAAAATAAAACATAATTTTTTTTTAAAAATTTCATTTACCTGAAATGTGACAACTGTGGTTAGTTATATCTTATATTTTTCTGAAGATAGCTGGAGGATTGTTGAAGAAGGATTTTTTCTGCAGTAGATTATTTAAAGAACCTATCTAGCTTTGACTTTAATTTATATAGTAAAATATGTAATCACTGTTTTTTGAGAAACTGCAGAAAATGAATTAGAGGTAGGGAAAGGAGTGTGAGCACAGGAATCCACTAAAATTGTAAATAAGGACAATAATTAGTCATGGAAATATACGTAAACTACATTTCAAATTATGTAATTCAAAATAATCTGTATTCATTATTTGACAGATGTGTATGTATGTATATATGTTCTGGATATAATTTTTAATTAGAGCTCTACTACAATATAATTATATGAACAATCATTTAAAATTCGACCAGAAATTGAAATCACATCATCCAATAGCAGATGTGAACATATCTCATTCAATACAACCATTAAATATGAAATTTGATGATTAAAACTGATGATTTATATTTTTTTTTAATTTTTTTTTTTTTTAATTTTTTTTTTAAAAATAATTTTTAATAATAATTAAAATTTTTTAAAATAAATTCAATTTTATTTTTTTATTTTTTTTTTTTATTTTTTTTTTTTTTTTTTCAACAACATTTTTTTTTATTAAAAAAACAACCAAAAAAATTTCCTTATTTTTTTTTTATTTTTATTTTTTTTTTTTTTTTTTTTATAAAAATAAAAAAAACCCCCCAAAAAAAATTTAAAAAAACAAAAAAACATTAAATAAATAATTTTTTTTAAAAAAAAAAGAAGGGAAGAAGGGTTTAAATTAGAGGGGCCCCCCCAAAAACAGCCTTTTGGTTAAATATGAAATTTGATGATTAAAACTGATGATTTATTTATTTTATATATATGATTTATTGTTATGCATTCATAAATGTCAAAATGACATAACATGACCTTACTTTATATTGTTTATTAAGTGATTATATTAAAAAGATTTATTTACATTTGGCATGTATTTAAATGTAATCCTTATTAATATTTGTTAAATTATCAATGTCTATATGTTTTGAAAAATCAAATATAAATGATTATTTTATGCTTGCTGGTTTTCTAGTATATGAAAACAATCTGCCTTTATTATTTGCATACAAACATATATATGTAAACCGTTCAAAATTTTATAGAATATTTAATTAAATGTATAAAAATAAATTACTGCATATTCTAATAGAAATATAAGCATATTTTATATTTTTGTATTTAATTTACTATGTATAACATAATATAGAAGACATATTTAGGATTTACAAATACTGTCTCATTATAGCTTAGATGTATATTTTTATAGTCAAATTATTAACAAAATATTAAATATATACATATATATGTTAAAAAAACTTATTGGGTCTTAACGCTTTGCCTGCCTGACTCATAAAAAAACAAGTAGATTTGACATCACTCTAAATCGGCTACTTTTTATCCCACGTATACATATTATACGTCATTCGAAAAAAAAATCAAAAGTTCTGTAAGATGGTGCCCTCTTCAGAATTATTTTACAAGTAAAAAATCAATAAAAATGACCATATATGTCAAACAAAACCAAAGCACTGCCTCCTCATCACCTTTTCTTGAATCTTATTGGCTGTACAACTTCTGTCAAAAAGGGAAATGGCTGCCAAAAAGTAAAAAGTTACGTTCGTTTTGATTTTTATTACGAAAATGATAAACGAATGTTTACAACATTTTAAACAATATTTGAATTGAATTACAAATTATTATTGATAAAATAATACTAAAAATCAAATTATTTTAGAAAAATAGTTAAGATATTACCAAGAATTATTTATTTATTGCTACATATTTATCATAACATTAAAGTTAAAAAAAAAAGATTGCTGATGCAATCTTTTTTGGTTGGTTGAATAGCAGTTACTTTTATTTTACCGCAATTGAATATTTTTTAAATTATAAATCAAATTTTATTTTTGAAAAGACTTTTGTTTACTTTTGTAATCTGACAATTTAGTAATATACTTTTTACAAACGAAACTAACGTATTTATATTATTAAAAGTGAATCTATTTAACAATAGATTTTGTTAAAGTTGTGAGTTGGCCAATTAAAAGTTTTGATTTTTAACTCATTCAGCCAATTAAATAATAATCGTTGAAAGGGTTAATTGATTATATGATTAAAAATATTTTATATATTACAATAAATAATTATGTGAATATTTTACATATATAAAGAAAGTTGATATTTAAAATTTTTTGAAAATGTGATTTAAAGTTTAATGTAAACAATGAGAACTGAGGCGTCTATTAAACCAGTGCCACTAAAACATAATTTTTCAGTTATTATAAAAATATTTGTCAAGTTTACACAGACTTTCACATAGGCATTTGGTGCTAGTTGGCTACCCATCTGCATTAAAATAATTTGATAGTTGGAAGCAAGTTGCTCAGGTTAAATTTAGGGTTATTTAATTAAAGGAGAAAATAATACTTAATTTTCCCATAATTTTTTTATAATAATGGGTCTGAAATTAATGAAATATTTTATTTTTCTTTATAATAAATTGTTTAATATTTAATACAAACATTTTAAAAAGGAAAAGTTTTATATTTAAGAGTATTTTTAAAAAGAAAAAAAAAACAAAATAAAATATTAATACTTTTAGTAAATTTTATTTTTAATTACAGTTGTTTTTTTCTTTTCTTTTTATCTCTCATCATTATAAAAAAATCAAATCAGTATAATTAACTGATTATCTTGTTTTCTGTTCTGCAAGAATTTTTTTAATAAGAAAGTAATGCCAACAATTTTAGGATCTTAATTTAAGTTTTGACTTATTTTTTAATGCCTATCATTAAGGAAATAAATAGCTGAACAATTGTATTTATAAAATTTATCTAATTGGCTGTAACAAAAATTATCATGTTGGAGACAGATTGTGATTGGCTTGTGGGCAATATTGTTCTAGAAAAAATAGAGGTGTGAATAAGTCAGAAGACCCACATGTATGGTAAAAAATATATTACTAACTTAACTGTTGAAGAGAGAGTATTCAAGTCTTATCACACTATTGCATATAATGGAAGAAGTTTTGATCAAGCTTTTAGAATAATATGAGTTTAATCATAAAAAGGGTTTGTACAATGAAAACCATATGGCTAAATTTAGCCAAAAGCTAGATACCATTTTCCTTCATATAACCTACCTTCACTGGAGTAAAATGTAGAGAATCTATTTGTTAAAATAATATTTAACTTTGTCTTCAACTAAGAGCATGAGTCTCTGTATGTGTTAGTATAATCTGGAAAATTTAGTGGAAAGAAATGGATAAAACTTACTATTTTTTAACCTGAAAATATTACATACAGGAAAAGGACAAATTAATCATGTTCATGCATAGAAGCCCTCAAAAAAAAACTCAACTGGAAAACTGAAAATTATAATTAAGAAGGACTCTGCAGAAAAAATAAAACCATGTATGCACTGTAATATTTTTTCTAAGAATTGATAATTTTAAATATTTCATTAACTTAATGTTTCATATTGTAAAACATATTTTTTTAAAACTTAATTTATTTATTTTTGTGAAACATTTGTTTTTCTTTCCTAAAACCATAGCAAAAAGTTAATTAATTAAAGATTATTATCTTGGATTTTGAAAATGTTGTTTTTCCAAGTCTTAGTTATTTTTAAAAAAATAATTAATTAAAAGTTAATTTATGAATAGAAATAAAATGTTATATTATCATGTCATTTTTTGTTTATTGTTAATCAATTAGTTATGTTTTTTAAAAATATTTTTATTCTAATTTTTTTATTCTATCCAACACATGTTTCAAAAATTGCAGTGTATGTGACTTTATTTTATGGCTGCTTAATGTTCTAGGATTTTTTAATGATTCCAATAAAACTATTTACTTATAATAGAATAAACCTAGAAATTAATTGAAGTGTTTTATAAGAAGCTGCTTCATTTACTTATGTATCTCTTGCTCACAGTAATAGTTTTTATAGTTTTGACTTCCTGAACAAGATTTGTGCATAACAGTTATATGGAGTAGGGGTTTATGTTTAGTGTTTTGAACATCCAAATGATGATGATTCTGGTTGACACAAAAGGGATATTTTTTAAAGTCAATGCACTACATTTCATTTTATTTATTATTTCTTTAGAATTTTAATTTATAGTTGGTCAGTACATTAATGGTACTAAGTCACCAGAGCATTCATGATTGTCAAGATGCTTTTAGCAGCTTAGCATTATTTTACTTATTGTAGTATTTTTATGGAATATGTGCATACAGATAATTATTGTTTGTATTCCTGCTATAAGTTTGGCAGTAACTAAATAATTAGCCTGGTCTATAGTGAACCACTTTTAAATACAGTCATAAGATTGACTTGATTTATTTTTATTGTTAATAATTCATGATGATAAATTATTATTACTTTTGTGTAATGCTGTTAAACTTGTAATTAGTTCTGCACTGATATCTCATGCTCATTTCTTTTATATTTAATTATATATTTTGCTTATTTGGGGATGATGATGGTTTCCCATCTCCTCATAATTTATTCTTAATGTAGTGTAATGTTACAACTGATTCTCTTATTAGTTTTTATTTTCTATGCAGTTATAATTGTCACCCAATTTGTGTGACCATTTTCTGTATCATTACAATTGATGACCCAACTGTGGGCACAATAATGATCGAGTTCTGCTGGTCATTGTCCACATATCTTGAATCTCAGATATTCCCCTGAAAAACAAAATTCTGTATTTTGATGCCAAATTAATTTAAAAGATATTACTGTGAAATGTGACAAGAATGTAAAGGCAATTGGTACAATTTGATTATAATATCTAAAAAAGAAGTATTAATGTTTATTTAAGGGGTTTACATTCATAGTTTACCCAAATTTAAAGCATGATTTTGGAGATTGGATTGAGATTTTGACTGTTGAAATTTGTTTAGATGTACTTTTGGTTTTGGTGATTGTTGGCTTGATGGTGCATGTTTTCATGCAACTCCATGGTGTGTTCTTTCTCAGGAATTGCTCCAATCCCTTTTCAGATTTTCATTTTTTTATTGTTTATCATGGTCCAATTAACTTATTCCTTCCATCATTCTCTAAGTCTCGAAGAAAGGGGGAAATGCATAGTTTTGTATTTCTCAGCCTATAATTCTCACTACAGTAGAGCTTTGCAAAGATTTTTGCATTGGGCTGTAGTAGCTTATGGTGTCTAAATTGACATAGATCTTTGGGTGTTCATGTTGCATTGAATATGTATAATCCAATCATCAGACTCTATATGTATTTTAGGATTTCAGGTGACTATGCATTCTTTTGCTGTCCGATTCTCATAAAATCTTTAAAAAAGATTTTGATAACTGATTTTTGACATAAACTTGTTTTTGTACATTATATGTACTTATAATAAAAATACAAGTTGAATTGAAATCTGTCACACACATATGAACAAGATAAATTTGAGAAATAAGCAGTGGAAATAAATTAATGAAATAAAACCAGGTATTAAGACAATAAGATTTAAAGAAAGGCAAGGGTAATAATAATAATAGTAGTAGTGTTAGGTAAGGTGAAATATGGGTGCATGGAAGAGGAGGTCATGATAAGCTTATTTTATGAGATATTTTTAAAAGTTCATATTTGTGTTTCTTGTGTAATAAATAATTTAACATGGTTTTTCTTGGAAAGTAAGTCTATAATAGAAACATTTATGTTGACAAGAGAAAAAAAAAGGAAGAATGTGATTTAAATGAAAAATGATCAGCAAACAATGGAATTGAACCCAGAGAGTAGAGGATGCTTCCAGGTTATGTCAATTGTTAGAAAGGTTTAAACAAGTAAAAGAACAAAGGGAAGAGGATAATAAAAAGATACATGAACAAAGAGAAGTGAATAATAAAAAGAAAGGCCAACAAATAGAAGAAGCTAATAAAAAAAGAGAAGAGGATGATAAAAAGAGAGATGATCAAAGAGAAGCAGATAATAAAAACAGATATCAACAAAGAAAAGAAGATAATAAACAAAGAGAATAGGATAATAAAAAGAGAGAACAAAGACAAGAGGGTGACAAAAAGGAAAAAAATTAAATGTTACTACAGAAAAGAGTTGACAACAGTAAAATATGCTTATGAAGTAGCAGACCAAATTAAACACATTAGTGAAGAAGTTCTGAATGATGTGAGACAAAACAAATGTGAAAATAAGACATATACAAGAAGTACTGGAGAATAAAATAAAACAAAGACAGGAAGCAATAAAGTCTGTGAATAATGAAAATCAAAGAAGCCTCGAATCTCTACAAGAGCAAATTGGGGACTTGGTTAATTAAATTGAATTTCTGGAGGTCAGAGATGGTGATAGAATCAGGGAAAAATATAAATGTTGGAGGAATGACCATAGACATGATCGACAAACTAAAACACACCACATCTACATTGTAAAGAGAAGAACTTAAAAGATGAAAAAAGGGGGAAAAGATAGATAGTCAATATATAAACCAAATGCCTGGAATATGGAATTGTAAACAAATTTCTTAAAATAAGAAATTTTTTTAAGAAATTCTGGAGAGGTAACCATTGCATTTGTACAAAGTTGGAAAAGATATTTCAGCAATAATGCCATGACTGAAGAGGCAAAACTTGCAGTAGTTTGTAGCCATCTTCAAGGTGCATTCCAGGCATGGTGAGACTCATTACTCATCTACCATTATAATTTTATTGAGTTTAAGCTAGCACTGATGAAATGCTTCTGGAATAAGGATTACCAGGAACAGATAAAATATAAATTATCCCAAGTGAAGCCCTACACTCCATTTTCGAAAAAGAAAGTGACTTAATTGAGATCATTCCCTCTCAATTACTTTATCATGTACATTCGATTGACCATTTCCACACACATATGTTCAACATAATATAATTATAATATTTATCAGTTTAATAATATATGCAATCTATCTCTATAACACTGAATTAATTGATCTAAACATTGTAAAATGCAAAGAATAGATTATACCTTATTTAAAACATTATTACCTATCAGTTTAATAGTATATGCCATTAATTTAGATACTACTGAATTAATTGATCCAAACATTGTATAATGTCAAGATATGGATTTTACCTTGTTTAAAATAGATAGTGATGTGAGATAAAAATGCATCTGCTCTTTATCATTGTTTATCCTTTATTTTTTACTGTAATAGTTGTCAATTTTACAATAGTCCTTCTTACTTAATAAACATCTTATATTAGGATTGACTTATTATTCATATAATAGAACTTTGAGATTATTTCATCATTTAAATAAACATTGATATAGCTGTGTAATCTAAATTAAATGCCAGTAGATTGATTATTGTTACAGTGATCCCCAAATATATTAGATGAGTGGCATGATTGGTCTAGCATGTACTTGGATGGTGAGAGAATTGAACATATCATGATTCTTGATTTAAGCCAAAAATTTCTTTTTTTTGATAATTTAAATAAGTGCTTATAATATAACTAAATAAACATTATAATTGTTGTTTATAAATGCTTTTATCATCCCCATTTGCAATCTAGATGACCATGATATATATATATCGTGGTCAACTAGATTGCAAATGGGGATGATAAAAGCATTTATAAACAATAATTATAATGACCATGATATATATATATATATATATATATATATATATTATAACCTAAATTAAATATATCAAAAGATATTACCATTGGAAATACATTGTAAGTATAATTATTAATGAGGGAATGGCATTATAGCCAAAAATATAAGACCAAAATACTTATCTCAAACATATTATTAAGGAGACTAATAAATCACAACTATAATAGTCATTGAAACTTATCAATGATCAACATATTGATTATCAATCAAAATATTGCTGGCTTAATTCATCAATCTCTACTTAAGATTTTTAAAGATATCATAATATCAATAATTAAAAACAATAATGCTAGGAGACTAGTCATTTCAGTTATCTGGTATCTGGCCTATTTCAAACTCTAGTTAGGTAGCCATTGTATCATCAATAAACAAGTAGAAACTATAAACAAATTATTAAGAACAAACTATTATAACTCAGGAAATAATATCAAGTGGTAACTCAACAAAATATCATCTCTATAAATCCAACAGTAGATTTTACTCACTTTCAACTCTTGGTTTGATATCAAGTGTAACGGTCAGAAAACGTGTGACTCATAAACATAGTGCAGAATTCGACCACCATACAGAACAGCAGCACCATCGAGTAGCGAAGCCACCCGTGGTACTGAGTTCGAACATAGTTTATCGGTTTCACAATACAATCCACGATACAATGCATCTGATGCAACATTAGTAAATGTTTCCTTAGACACGGTGGTCAGGGATATGCAAGAGACTCATGATTTTATTCTCGAGTTAGCCAATAATCAAACTAATATTAATTAAACATTCATATTTACATAATCGAGGAAATATTATATAGAATGGGTATCGAATAAATGAAACGTAACTGCAGACGTATAGTTTAAAATTATTTATTAATACATTTTAATAAAACAATCATTTACTAATAATATTTTGTGGATTTAAAGCTTCAGTAGCAGGATTTGCACATGATTATATTTTAAAGAATACATTTATTTATTTAGACAGTATTTTATATTGAGGATTTCAGTAGCGGTATTTCCGATACTGTAATGTTTACAAAAGGAATTCACTTATTTGAAGGCATAATCTAGCTACCTAAAATTCTCAAGTAAGTATTTCTAATGCATGCCTGGAGGGATTTGTACCTTTGCAATGCAAGAGTCTAAAGTATGGTTTATAAGACTAATGGCAGACATATATTTATTTAATTAAAATATTTATTTATAACTAAGGGCAAACATTTATTTGAGAGTGAATTATGAAGATAATGCAGAGGTGGAGTGATATATAGAATAATAAAATTAAGTGAAGGAACATGTGGTACGCTTTAGAAAGGCGATATGGAATGGCAGTATATTGAAACTGCAATGCCGCAAATGGGTTTATAAGAATGTCGGGCTGGTCTCTGCCTCGGCCCGACGAAGTAAGGTGTCACATAAGCATAACCAGGGACAAGCAGTCCGTGTTGCAGTTTTGCTGGCTGGCTGGATGAATTGTCAAGTCCTACGGGAGCACCCATTATGCCCACTTGTGTAGGATGACTGGGGTTAATTTCAACCCTGAAGAATTCGGAAATTTCATTGGCGGAATGGGTCATCGCATCTCTAAAATGTAACACATGTATACTGTATAAACGGTTATGATGAGATTTAAATAGATTTCTGACTTGGCCCTACATTACCAACATTTACTCAAGAACTCTGGTGACTCTCAAAGAAATGGGATTTTCTAGAATTATGCATTAGATTTAATAAATACAAAATATATATAAACTGGGAGTTATTACAACTAATATGCCAGCCATTTGCGAAGTAGTAGACCCTGCATTACAATAAATGATGCACCGAATGCGTGTTGATTTATATGAAAGTGAAGTTATTAAGGAAATGAGAATATTAATGAAAATTTGACACACATTCATTGTTTCAAGCGATCATAGATTTAAACTTTGAAAATTGAGACAATTATGAGCATGCAATAATTAAATAATAACTATAGATAAAAATGTAGATTATAGAAATACGCACCCAAGAAAGATAGAGTGAGGTAAGCTAGATTATTAGAGAAATTTACACATTAAATTAATTATTCAATTTTAGTTATACAAATGATAGTTTTTACATTTTACAATTTAGATAAGTAATATGAAGAAGAGCTATAGCATATTATTAGAGTACTCTAGAGTTTGAACACAGACAGGTACCTGTTTTATAAGAAGTTTTCTGATTCCATTAGTTTAGCAGCAAAAAGTTCACGAGTGGCAAGTCTTTCTTGTATTTAGATATTTCATTTAATTTCACAGCAGCAGCAGCTTTTTCATTTATTTCAGGCAGCAGATCTTCATGGTGAATTTATGATGGGCAATGGAAAGTTCGGCATCCGATAGGCCATCTCCCGATGGAGAATAATCTAGGTGCTTTACTCGGTCATACCTTGGCAGGAACAAATTATTTTTATATTTTTGGAGACTCTCAGTGATCGAGAGCAAAGCTAAAGTTTAAGTGAATGTCTCCAGAAAGTCTAAGATGGCCTCTTTTTTTATCTTGATCTCTCACATTTTTGTTAAGATATTTTTAGGTTCTACTTAATCTGCCCTGAGGATAATCAATGCATTTTGTTGGTTTTTAATTAAAGAAAGCTGCCGTTCTATTGTTTACATTTTACATTTACTAATTATATTTTGGGGAATTTTTCTTTAATTAATCTATTATCTATCACTGACCAATGCTTTTAAATTTCAAAGACAAAAAGGGAACATAAGATTATTTTAACTTTTAATTAAATATTACATCAGATTTTTTTAGAATTATTATTAAATGAAATTTAAACAAAGCAATAAATACGAACTTTATAATCCAAAATAAATGATTAAAATTATACAAAATTATATAACTAAAAGAAATCTAAATTATATTATTTTATCCCTATTTATTGCGTTTAATTTGAGATCGAAATGTGTGCGTGTTTATGCTGAATTCTACATATATTTATACATTTCTAATATTGCTACACACACAATTCGATACCAAAAAGTTTAAATTTGGGTGGGATAGACCGGTCAGTGAGAGACGACAGAAAAAGGTGAAACTTAAGATTCGAATACGAATCTTACTGTTTCATTTCCCCGTACTTCCCATGAACAATTAAGGAAGAACAAAGGAGGCAAGAAAGAGAAAAAAAAATTTACATTACATAATTGAAAGACGAAAAGAAAAAAAAATTATTATTGTTTTTACAGATATTGAAATATAGAAAGCAGAGATTACATGAAGCAACAAACAATTTATATACCCGGATCTAGAATTTATAGTTTAATTAAAATGGCCTAATTTGGCTGTGTCTGGTTAAAATCACAGTAATAATTAGTTAAACTGAATGTATATATATGAATGTATATATATATATATATATATATAATATATAAAATTCTTAGAATAAGATTAGTTAGTATAATATAAGAAAAAATTTTTAAGAGTAATAGTAATTAAAACAATAATATATATATAATAAAATTTCTATCTAAAACCCTATTTGACTAAAGTACAATCCATTCAACCAAGTTCATTATTCAAGTTCATTTTAATATTTTCATATATGTTTAATCCATCCTAATAGTCTAATATTTTTACAGCCCCAGGTCAGGTGGATAATACCTCCATGGTTTGAGATTACATGCCTTGTATGTCCCTTTTATGGTATCTCCATCTTTTAATAAATATGCATTTGGGCCACATGTGCGATCAATTATAAAGGGTCCTCGGTACAAAGGAAAGAACTTTTTATATATTCTTTTATCTCGGTTACTTTGTTGAGAGTTCCATATCCAAACAGAGTTCCCGACCTGGAAATGTTGGCTTCTCCGATCTGCTCGTAATTTCCGTCCTGCCCTTTCTTTAAAGCAGCGGTGTGCCTTGCATCTGTCAGTTTCAATATTGATTTCATGTTCATCCATGGGTAATGGCATCTTGATCAGTAATGAGTCCGCTTTACCAAAATGCAAATGTGTTGGTGTTATGCCAGTGTCCATCTTTGTATCTTTTTTACTGCTTTCACTCAACGGTTCTTGTGGGCCTTCATCTATTGGAATAAGGTCTATTTGCTCATCTACTATCATAGGTTTGTTAAGTATTTCTAATTCCCTTTCCTTTTCCATTTCTTTAATTTCTTCTTCCTTTTTACTAGCTGGGGATATTCCAAAATGTTCCTTTATGGCTTCTAACTCTCTCCACATAAGGTCTTTAAATTCCTGATATTCTCTCACTCTTATCTTTTCTTCTTCTTGTCTCTGTCTTGATTCTTCATCTCTTCTTTTTCTCATTTCCTCCTCATACATTTTCTTCATTTCTTGCATATTCTGTCTAAATATTTCAAGTAACCTTAGACTGAAGTTCATTGATGCTATTCTGTCATTTTCTGCTTCCATTTTTCTTAATATTATTTATTTTCTTTATACTATTAGCATTTGACTACTCCCCACCGGTATATTGGCCCTATAACACTCTTTCGCTGCCCTCACATACTCTACATTGCCCTATCTCTATATTGCTGCGTTTAACATATTTAACATATATATTATAGCGAACTACTTACTGGTTACGCGTATAATAAGCTACTGCTGTCATGATATATATATTTGTACTTTAACAAAATATTTACTATTAACATATATAACAAGCTTCTGCTGTCTATGCTATATATATAATGGTGCTTTAATAAAAAAAATTCAATGCTACTTGCTTTCTCATTTAGCGACTGATTACTTTTTTTTTTTGACATATATATATATAAAGCAAAATATTTCATTAGATCCGAGTATTTTCGTTCCTTCTTAAATTACACACACATCCCTGCTTTCCTTAAATTTGTTATTACACCTGCTGTCCTTTCATTCACTCGACCCACATTATTTCACTCGATTTATTTTTTTTCATTATTTTTATCAAAACAAAATCATATATATATATATAGATTAATTAGCTAACTCGAGTAACGAACGCTAAAAGAAATTTATATGCATTATATTTTGCTCAGGGTATATATGGGTTTTTTGTATCGAAAGCTCCACGTTGGAAAGCGCCAAACGCTAAAAAAAAAATTTAACTATGTAACGGTCAGAAAACGTGTGACTCATAAACATAGTGCAGAATTCGACCACCATACAGAACAGCAGCACCATCAAGTAGCGAAGCCACCCGTGGTACTGAGTTCGAACATAGTTTATCGGTTCCACAATACAATCCACGAAACAATGCATCTGATGTGATATTAGTAAATATTTCTTTAGGCATGGTGGTCAGGGATATGCAAGAGACTCATGATTTTATTCTTGAGTTAGCCAATAATCAAACTAATATTAATTAAACATTCATATTTACATAATCGAGGAAATATTATATAGAATGGGTATCGAATAAATGAAACGTAACTGCAGACGTATAGTTTAAAATTATTTATTAATACATTTTAATAAAACAATCATTTACTAATAATATTTTGTGGATTTAAAGCTTCAGTAGTGGGATTTGCGACATGATTATATTTTAAAGAATACATTTATTTATTTAGACAGTATTTTATATTGAGGATTTCAGTAGCGGTATTTCCGATACTGTAATGTTTACAAAAGGAATTCACTTATTTGAAGGCGTAATCTAGCTACCTAAAATTCTTGAGTAAGTATTTCTAATGCATGCCTGGAGGGATTTATACCTTTACAATGCAAGAGTCTAAAGTATGGGTGACATATATTTATTTAATTAAAATATTTATTTATAACTAAGGGCAAACATTTATTTGAGAGTGAATTATGAAGATAATGCAGAGGCGGAGTGATATATAGAATAATAAAATTAAGTGAAGGAACACGTGGTACGCTTTAGAAAGGCGATATGGAATGGCAGTATATTGAAACTGCAATGCCGCAAATGGGTTTATAAGAATGTCGGGCTGGTCTGTGCCTCGGCCCAATGAAGTAAGGTGTCACATAAGCATAACCAGGGACAAGCAATCCATGTCACAGTTTTGCTGACTGGCTGCATGACATTGTCAAGTCCTACGGGAGCACCCATTATGCCCACTTGTGTAGAATGACTGGAGTTAATTTCAACCCTTAAGAATCCCGAAATTTCACAGCGGAATGGGTCATCGCATCTCTAAAACATAACACATGTATACTGTATAAACGGTTATGATGAGATTTAAATAGATTTCTGACTTGGCCCTACATTACCAACATTTACTCAAGAACTCTGGTGACTCTCAAAGAAATGGGATTTTCTAGAATTATTCATTAGATTTAATAAATACAAAATATATATAAACTGGGAGTTATTACAACTAATATGCCAGCCATTTGCGAAGTAGTAGACCCTGCATTACAATAAATGATGCACTGAATGTGTGTTGATTTATATGAAAGTGAAGTTATTAAGGAAATGAGAATATTAATGAAAATTTGACACACATTCATTGTTTCAAGCGATCATAGATTTAAACTTTGAAAATTGAGACAATTATGAGCATGCAATAATTAAATAATAACTATAGATAAAAATGTAGATTATAGAAATACGCACCCAAGAAAGATAGAGTGAGGTAAGCTAGATTATTAGAGAAATTTACACATTAAATTAATTATTCAATTTTAGTTATACAAATGATAGTTTTTACATTTTACAATTTAGATAAGTAATATGAAGAAGAGCTATAGCATATTATTAGAGTACTCTAGAGTTTGAACACAGACAGGTACCTGTTTTATAAGAAGTTTTCTGATTCCATTAGTTTAGCAGCAAAAAGTTCGTGAGTGGCAAGTCTTTCTTGTATTTAGATATTTCATTTAATTTCACAGCAGCAGCAGCTTTTTCATTTATTTCAGGCAGCAGATCTTCATGGTGAATTTATGACGGGCAATGGAAAGTTCGGCATCCGATAGGCCATCTCCCGATGGAGAATAATCTAGGTGCTTTACTCGGTCATACCTTGGCAGGAACAAATTATTTTTATATTTTGGAGACTCTCAGTGATCGAGAGCAAAGCTAAAGTTTAAGTCCATGTCTCCAGAAAGTCTAAGATGGCCTCGTTTATTATCTTGATCTCTCACATTTTTGTTAAGATATTTTTAGGTTCTACTTAATCTGCCCTGAGGATAATCAATGCATTTTGTTGGTTTTTAATTAAAGAAAGCTGCCGTTCTATTGTTTACATTTTACATTTACTAATTATATTTTGGGGAATTTTTCTTTAATTAATCTATTATCTATCACTGACCAATGCTTTTAAATTTCAAAGACAAAAAGGGAACATAAGATTATTTTAACTTTTAATTAAATATTACATCAGATTTTTTTAGAATTATTATTAAACGAAATTTAAACAAAGCAATAAATACAAACTTTATAATCCAAAATAAATGATTAAAATTATACAAAATTATATAACTAAAAAAAATCTAAATTATATTATTTTATCCCTATTTATTGTGTTTAATTTGAGATCGAAATGTGTGCATGTTTATGCTGAATTCTACATATATTTATACATTTCTAATATTGCTACACACACAATTCGATACCAAAAAGTTTAAGTTTGGGCAGGATAGACCGGACAGTGAGAGACGACAGAAAAAGGTGAACTTAAGATTCGAATACGAATCTTACTGTTTCACAAGTGCATATTTAAATGAATAACATGTGAATATGGTCTAGCAGAACGCCACTAGATTATCTGAACCTAGACAGAGTTATATCTTATAACCTTTTCACATGTACCAGGTTTGAATCCCTTTTTGGTACATTATTTCTAACAAAAATAGAGGATTTTGCATTTAGACCCATATCATTGTATGCACTAACATTTAGGTAAACATAAAACATCCTTAAACTAAAGTGGTGTATATAAAATTCATCAGACAGAAATAATTTCCTAGATATTAACATAATAAATGCATTTCAATATCTTTATAAGTTTTACTAGCTCATATTATACTATTAATTTAGGATGGCAATTCACTCATCCTTGCATGATGTAGATGATGGAATGGTGGTTATTATAATTATTCACAAATGACAACTAAATACCATGCAACTACTTATTGATCTATGGCCTTTAAACATTTATCTAGCTCATTAATACAAACATGATGATGATGATGGTAATGATAATGATAATGGTTTCAACCATAGCTTCAAAACCAAGTCTAGCATAAAATTTAGTTCCAAAGAAATTCATAACTACTGGTTAATCTTAGTATATTTAATTAGAACCTAAACACGTAATGTTCACCACTGATGATGAATGATCACAACTAATAAAGAATACCTTAATGAAAACATATGCCTCATTTAATAAAACAAATTAACATTTATTAGTGCATTACTAATATATACAAACAATTTAAAGATAAAACTAAGAATTTATATGACTACTACTACTACTACTACTACTACTACTACTACTACTACTACTACTACTACTACTAATAATAATAATAATAATAATAATAATAATAATAATAATAATAATAATAATAATAATAATAATAATAATAATAATAATAATAATAATAATAATAATAATAATAATAATAATAATAATAATAATAATAATAATAATAATAATAATAATAATAATAATAATAATAATAATAATTGACTATATGGCAATCATAAGATTAATTTTAAGTTATTCCCCCTTTCCCATCAAAGATATAATGTATATAAAATTGGATACCAAATTTGCTAAAGTTTTTTCTCCACACAAAAAATATTTCATAAAAAAAAATAAACATTCTTTTTCACACATACTTTTATAATCTAACATGTAAAGTAGAATGATTAAGGGAAAAAATGTTAGAATTGAAAGAGCAATATTTCCAGAAACAAGTTTTTAAATTATTTCTCCCCTTCCCTTCTAAGCTTTGAGATCGCTATTCTTAAAATCAATACAAAAATAATCTAATATTTTTAAATGCTATGTATTTTCTCACATCCATACAACATCATATACATGTGGCAAGTATGGTTATATTACCATGTATGTGTGTGTTTATTTCCATAATAACCAAAATATTAAAATTTTGGATTCATATATAGTAATACTTTTTTGAAAATAAACTTCATTAATAAGCGGGGTATAATAGTTTTAGCATCCATAAAATTATTTCTCAAGGTTATAGCTATTATTATTGAAGAAATTTTTGTTTTCAATCGATTATGGTTGTTTTAAAGTTCTAAGAAAAAATTATAAAACTTCATCTCTAAAATGTTACAAATAGTCTTTAATATCATAAAAAGAAAATAGATAATGAAAATTCATATTACCAGTCCCAAGAGTTCAAACTTAGCTTGTTCAATGTCTATACTTTTGCAGCAAACAATTTTCACAGTTCACTGGAAGTTTTTTTTCCTGAGGCTTGTAATTATTTAATGGTGATGATGATGGTGATATTATTTGCGTCAGTGGAAACTATTGGCACTAGAACTTTTTCTTCCCTTCCTTGTTAGGCAACTTTCTTCTAATAAATGGAGTATATCAGTTGTTCTCCCATTTATAATTTTTTTGGGTTTAAATTCAGTCACTGGAATAATTGGACTAGTTGACTAGTTGATTTAATGCTTATCAGTAGATTAATTTTCTTTCCTTCAGCCTTCAAATGCAGGTGAATGTTTTCTTTTACTGAAAATAGCGCATTTCTTTCAATCAGTCATCAGATGTAAAATATTTTTTAATTTCAGACATTTCTTTATTTTCTTTTTTTATAAACAAATAAGCGTATGTCACGCTTGAATGTGAAGCTATAATAATATACAGGAATTAATATACGCTAAGCGCTTTCGAGGTGCTTTACCTCATATTCATAGCGATGCTGTGAGCTGCAAAATGTAAAAAATGGAGCGGGAGAAATGGTATGCAAAGCATATGCAAATGGGCTAAATAGTCCAGCGTTTAGAGATGTCGAAGCAGGTGTCACGTCTATTGATAGAGTTGTTATTGTTATTGATGTAGTACGCTTCTCTGATCTTCCGCTTAATGTCGTTTTTCTCGATACAGACTATTTTAGGGTGGGAAGGTTCAAATAAATGTCCAGTCTTCTTGGAGTGTTCCAAAAATGTTGATGAGTTATCGTTGTTTTTCATAGCTCTATTGTATGTGTATCTGTGTTGTGCTGTCCGGGTGATTGTGCCTGCCTTGGTTTCTCCAAAATAAATGGCACGGCAACCGGGTTGTGGGCAAGTTATGCTGTAAATGACATGGGGGGTCTGAGAAGGTTTTATTTTGTCCTTGGAGTTATTGATGAGACGGTTAGTGCAAGGGGGTGTATGAAAGCTGATTTTAAATTTATTATCTAAAACTTTGATTAGTTGGTGGGAGATTTTAGGAATGTGGGGGAGAGTGATATATGGAAGTTTATTATTGTTTTTATTAAGGGTGATTTTTGTATGAAACTGTTTGATTTTGTTGTTGATAGTGTGAAGTTTATAGCCTGCTTGTAGTAAATCTTTGGTGTAGAGATGTATGTTGTTCTTTCGATCTGCCTCAAACTTGCACAGCTGCATATTTCTGTGTAGGAATGCTTGTAGACCTGCTAATTTGTGAGAATTAGGAATGTTAGAATGAGGATGTATAAAGCCTCTGATTCCAAAAGGCTTTATAATCATTGAATAATTTATGCATAGTTCATCGCGCGTTAACTTAAGATCCAGGTAATTTAGGCTTTGGGATGCATCCTCAGATGTGGAATTAATGGTTAGATTAGTGTTGTGCGTTAGCTCTTGTATAATATTGTTTGTGGTGTGCTGATTGGCTAGAATAAGTATGTCGTCTACGTACCGCATGTATAAAGTGTGGGAGTTGTCAACTTCGTGTTTAGGCACTATTAGTTTTTCATAATAATTAAGAAAAATGCTAGTTATGATTCCACTGAGGGGGAGGCCCATCGGCCATCCACTTTTCATATTGTACCAAGCGTGCTCAAACGTTGTATATATATGCTTATCCATCCAAGTTAAAAATGTAATGATGAAATTAATGCGTTCAGATGACATTGTATTGGTGAGTTCTTGTTGGATAATGTGAATAGATTGTTTTCTGTCCACAGACCCATACAACTCTTTGACGTCAAAGGTGGTCATTCGGAAGTTGTTACAGATCGTGGCTTTTTTGATTTTCTCCATGACCTGAAAGGATGAATTAACAGAAAAATTCCCAAAGCCCAGGCTGTCGATTAGTAGTTGATTAACTAATGTTGCGGTTTGAAAATAATGGACTCCCCCAAAATCCATCATTAGACGCAGAGGTTCACCTGGCTTGTGGAGTTTAATGTTGGCAAACACTCTAGGAGCTTTGGTGGAGGAAGGATAAACTCGGTAATATTCTGCGGTAGAAATGCCTTTGTTTTTATAAGGACGGAGAATGGATGCAATAAACTTGTCGCGGTTAAGCTTATTGTTGAATTGTGTGACAGGAGTGAGTTGTAGATTTGTGATTTGTTCCATTATTTTATGCTTATAATCTTGCGAATTTAATAGCACAAATCTGTTGCCCTTATCTTCCTTAAGGCAAATTAAATTATGATGATCAATGAACTGTTTCGTAATTTTAATGTCGTTACTCCAGCCATGATCTTTTAAATATAACTGTTTTTGTGAGATAGATTTAACTATATTTGTTATGATGCTATCTCTATGTGGATTATTAACCAAATTAGCTTCAACATCAGCGATTAGTTCTAATTTAGGTTGTCTCCATTGTCCTCCTACAAATCTAGGTCCAAGGGATAGGACTCTTGCTATTATATCAGGAGGAGTGAGGCCAGTTCTATTGACATATGAAGTTTGTAGTAAATCAATATTTATATTTTGTTTATTAGCTAAAAATTTAATTTTCAAAACGAAGCGTTTGCGGTGGTTTATTTCTGTAAAGTTAAGTTTATCAATAATCCATTGAGGGAGGGAGTTGTTTGCTATAATTGTGCTCCATCTTTTTCTTTCTTTACGTAATGCGTTCTTACATCCACGGATAACAAAAGTCAAGAGGCGTAATTGTAGTTTATCAATGATTTTGTCGCGATTATAAATGGAGTCATTTATTTTTATTTTGCAGCAGTTTGGAACGATGTTAAATCTTTTGCATTCAGACAAGAATGTTAGGCACTGTTCCAATGTTTTGACTGAAATGCCGAGACGTAATATGAGTCTTTGTTGATAAAAGTTCATAATTGTAAATTATATAATTTTAAATCTTCTCATTCGATAATTTAATTTATAAACAAATAAGTGTATGTCATGCTTGAATGTGAAGCTATAATAATATACAGGAATTAATATATGCTAAGCGCTTTCGAGGTGCTTTACCTCATATTCATAGCGATGCTGTGAGCTGCAAAATGTAAAAAATGGAGCGGGAGAAATGGTATGCAAAGCATATGCAAATGGGCTAAATAGTCCAGCGTTTAGAGATGTCGAAGCAGGTGTCGCATCTATTGATAGAGTTGTTATTGTTATTGATGTAGTACACTTCTCTGATCTTCCGCTTAATGTCGTTTTTCTCAATACAGACTATTTTAGGGTGGGAAGGTTCAAATAAATGTCCAGTCTTCTTGGAGTGTTCCAAAAATGTTGATGAGTTATCGTTGTTTTTCATAGCTCTATTGTATGTGTATCTGTGTTGTGCTGTCCGGGTGATTGTGCCTGCCTTGGTTTCTCCAAAATAAATGGCACGGCAACCGGGTTGTGGGCAAGTTATGCTGTAAACGACATGGGGGGTCTGAGAAGGTTCTATTTTGTCCTTGGAGTTATTGATGAGACGGTTAGTGCAAGGGGGTGTATGAAAGCTGATTTTAAATTTATTGTCTAAAACTTTGATTAGTTGGTGGGAGATTTTAGGAATGTGGGGGAGAGTGATATATGGAAGTTTATTATTGTTTTTATTAAGGGTGATTTTTGTATGAAACTGTTTGATTTTGTTGTTGATAGTGTGAAGTTTATAGCCTGCTTGTAGTAGATCTTTGGTGTAGAGATGTATGTTGTTCTTTCGATCTGCCTCAAACTTGCACAGCTGCATATTTCTGTGTAGGAATGCTTGTAGTCCTGCTAATTTGTGAGAATTAGGAACGTTAGAATGAGGATGTATAAAGCCTCTGATTTCAAAAGGCTTTATAATCATTGAATAATTTATGCATAGTTCATCGCGCGTTAACTTAAGATCCAGGTGCTGGTTGAAGGTCTGGTGAACAGATGAGACCATATAGGTTTTTAGCCCGCCATC
This sequence comes from Epiperipatus broadwayi, assembly GCA_028023455.1. Taxonomy (NCBI): domain Eukaryota; kingdom Metazoa; phylum Onychophora; class Udeonychophora; order Euonychophora; family Peripatidae; genus Epiperipatus; species Epiperipatus broadwayi. The sequence goes on along the minus strand of JAQFVV010006360.1, from coordinate 30,073 downwards.
CTTATATTTTCAATCTTCAAAAAAACTGCTTGTCTTTTTCTATTTTCAATATTTTTTAAAAATCTCCTCTTTAACTGATTTTTCAGACTGGTTTTATACTTTTCTATTTTCAGCAAACTCTATTTTTAGATTCACAGTGTGACTTTTTCCAGAAACATATGAAAAATCACACTATCCTGATTATTCAGATTAATCCTCCTTTTAAAGTAAAAATTGTCTTAATCCTTTTTTTTTCACGTATTGGTCACAAAATGTCACACGTAAAAATTTTAGCTTCTTTCCTTGATCAAGCTGATGGGAAAATTTTAATGCTATACTTCTCATATGTCTAAGTTTAACAGAAAAACAACCAATCTTTATAACACAAAATTGTTGAGTAAAATAAAAATATATAATTTAACAGATTTTCCTCTTTTTCTTTTTCAATATGCAATAAAGTGTAGATTTATCTATGCAATGTACACACATTCTCATTCAAATCATTTATAAAGCCGGCCCATTAAAATAATCTGAATTCTTTTCAGAAATTATAATTCTAATATCCAAAATTAAATCCTTAACTTTCAAACCCCACATTATAACCATAGAAAAACAGACACACAGAATAAAATATTAGGATCTAGTAAATGTAGGTTAGTTTTGAAAAAAGTTAATATCTGGAATACAAAAATGATAAACTAGCTAGCTGGCCCACACACACACTGCCTATATATGTGTTATAACCATATTAAAAAAATTGACTATTGAATAACTAAATGTGTGTACCACTCTTTTTGAGTTTTTATCAACACACAAACAACTAAAGAACATAACTGTTGCCCCCACTCTCTTTCTGTCTTAAGTTTTTGGGAACTTGATTCTGTAGGGTTTAAACTTGGGTAACCTACAGCTTTCTTTATTATATAAAAATGTGATGATGATTTTTGTTCCACATTTTCTTTCATGCACATTACTACAAATTTAGCTACTGACTAAATTGTAATGGCACAACATTCCCCCTCTTCTAATAAAATCATTAGCACTTTTGCTTAACTACATCTAATAAGAAAATCATAACTAATAAAATAACACTAATAATAATAAACATAATAAAAAAATTCTAACTACTGGCAAACATCATCTAGATGTCCATCAAATCCCCTTTTCTTTAGAAAACCTGGCATCATAATTTATTTGGAGATCTTTGCCAGGCTACTCTGCTGAAGGATAAGGGATCAAACTCCTAGCATTATAGGTTCCTTTTTCCCATCAAGAGTAGCAAGTATAAAAGCATTCTTTTCTATTTTTTAGTAATTTGGAATGGCCCTTCATACAAATGCAGAAACTTTTTAAATTGGTAACATGAGGGATGCATACCAGCACAAGATCATTGATCTTAAATGGATGTGGTTTGGGTTTGGATTGCTTTAGCCTTTTTTGACCCATGAGTTTAAGTTGAACTCTAGCTTTATTAAGGTCATTGCCATTATTTAGTTTTTCAAGGGTAACAGGCAAGGGGATTTTAATCAGTAAGAGTTCCTGTTTTTTGTAATGCAACCTAACAGGGGGGAATCTGGCTGATTCATTACAAGTGATATTAATGAGATTGACCAACTCAGGAAGTTTATTCACTTACTGTCTATGATCATCTGGAATGCAGACTCTATAAAGTCTGCTGAGGTCACACATAATGCACTTGCAGGGATTAGACTGCAGATTTCTTATAGAACTCATGACATGCTTGATGTTCTGATTTTGAACCCATTCCTTCCAGGTCTGATATACAAAGGCAGTGGCATGATCTGTCAAAATTACATCAGGTTTACCCATGGCTTGCAACTGTTGTTTGGTAAGGCATCTGATAACACCCTTGGCATCAGTTTGGGGCACAGCAAATGGAGAAACAAGTTGAGAAAATACATCCTATGCCACTAAAATGAACTTTTGTCAGTTATAGGTGGGGAGTGGTTCATAAAAATCAAGTGCCAACAATTTGTTAGGCTGGTCCAGGATTATGGGTTGTAAAACACCGACAAATGACCTAGCATGATACTTAGTCTTGGCACAAATTGTACATTGTTAAATGATATTACTGACACTTCTATACATCTGATTCCAATAGAAATAATCCTTTAACACATAATAAATCTTTGGAGTGCCATAATGGCCATATTTGCAATGACCATATTTTACCAATTTATTAATGAGAATTTTAGGAATCATGACCCTTCAAGGGTCAACATGATTAACCTGAACCTTATACATGAGAATATCTTAATTTATACTGGGCAAAAACTTTCTTGAGAGATTTTTTGGAGCTGTGGCGATTTATGGGATGACTCAGGATGGTGATGATTCTGCCCATTTTTAGGTCTTGTTTTTGAATCCCAGCCAAATTATAGTAATGAAAATCTCTCTCTCTCTAATTCATCATTAATATTATTAATCAAGATATTCTCTGTACCAGGATGTTGGGGCACAAGAACAGACAGGGTAATGACTAAGAACATCAGCAGAGATATTCTTAACATCCTCAACATAGACAATTCAGTAATTAAACTGTTGTAGGTATAGACTCCACCTAATAAGTCTTTCATTATTTAAATAGCTTTTACTTAGAAATTCTAAGCTCCTATGGTCTGACAAAACAATGACTTTAGAGCCAATCAAAAACTGGCATAGCTTCTGAAATGCCCATACCACTGCTGGGGCTTCTTTCTCTGTTATGGAGTAGTTCAGCTCTGCCTCTCTCAAATGTCTACTTAAAAAATATAAGACCTGAGGTCTTTGATCTTCCATCAAGCTGATATAAAACTACTCCCAGACCATAGTGGCTACTGTCTGTCTGTACAAAATTTTTTTTTACTAAAATCGGGGTAGAACAAAATAATGTGGTTCAAAAATGTATGTTTTATGGTATTGAACTCCCTAGTGTGCTCAGTAGTCCACCTCCACTTCTCTGATTTCTTTAATAACACAGACAAATACTGGGTATCCTCAGCAAAGTCCCTATAAAACATGATAATAGTTACATAAACTGAGAAAGGACTACAGTTGCCTTTTTGTTTTTGGCATTGAGAAATCCTGAATAGCAATAATCTTTTCAAGATGGGATTTGCCCTGTTGACTGATTACATATCCCAGAAAAGTAATTTCTTTTGCAGCTATTGTACATTTCTCCAGATTTGTCTTGACATTATGGCAGAACACTCTTCAAAGAATATCTGTAAGTGTTCTAGATGCTCTGTAAGACTTCTGGAAGCAATGACATTGTCATCCACATACATGATGATATTTTTTTCAATTGTTTTGAAAAGATTATGTCCAAACATCTGATTAAACCAGTACCACTGTTAATGAGACCAAAGGGCATTCTTGTAAAAACATAAGTTTGACCCTGAAAGTGAAAAGCTGTATATTTTTGGTCTTCATGGTATAGTGGTATCTTCCAATAACCGGCTGTCAGATGAGAAAATTGATTTCTGCTTAAATTTAATTAGGAGCTCATATACAGGTGGAGGAATATCACATTCAGGAACAGTTATTTGGTTCAGCATATGAGCATCAAAACATACCATCACTGTACCATCTTTCTTTCTTATAATTACCAAAGAGTTGACATAAGCAGAGGAACACTGCCGAATAATCTCCCATGCCAACATTTGGTCTATCTGTTTTTGTACCTCGGCCTGATACTGCTAAGGCACTGGATATATTTTCTGTTGAAAAGGTTCATTATCTTTCAACTTAATTCGATGAGTATATCCTCTGATTATACCTGGAACAGTAAAAAACAGGCTATTATAATTGTACATTAGTTGGTATAAATTTTCTCTTATAGGCAAATTGGCAAGGAAAACATGATTAATTTTAGTTCTATTACCAACATCCACTAGTATGCTTCAAATCCATAACAATTGACCAGGGAGTTTAGGTAATTCCCATTCAAAAGGCAACTGTCCCTGTTGACATAAAAATAGTATATTTTCATAATCTAATTTACACTTATTTCTGATCATGAAGTCTGAACCTATAATGACATCATGAACTAATTCGGGTATAATCAAGAAAACATGACCAAACTCAGACTGGTTAAGCCTAAAATTAATCCAAACCTGCTTGTTGGCCAGCTTGGTTCTCTTTCCATTGACTAGAGTCACTTGTATCTGTTTAATGGGCAAGGAGGGTATACAACTATTTACATGAAGCATCTTTTGATATGCTTTTTCTGTGATAATGGAGGCTTGAGTACCAGATTCAATTAAGGCATTTATACTGATCCCCTCCATCAATAATTTAAGAACAGGACAGTTATATTGGATAGGTGGTTCACCCAGTTCAAATGGCTCAAGGTAATCCACATCCAGATCAAGGGTATTTAATAACCACATCTCATTGTCCCTCTTATTGTTAGCATATGGCCCCAGCACTGAGGAACTATTATACCAGGACCACTGTAGTTTAGTGATGGAGTCTTACTTTGAGCTTTTTCCTTGGCCTTTTTAGCACTGTGGTTATTCCACTGGTAGAGTGTTTCTTATCTCTGGGAATTACTTTCTTCCTGACATTATCCCCAAAATTTCCCCAGAATTGATTAGGAGGTCTAGCCTTATAATTATCCCTATACCCATAACTACCAAAATTCTGATCATTTGTCTGATCACCTAAATTCAGATTAGAGACATTATAATTATACCTGTCCTTGGTGCCCTTGAGCCTAGTCTCTGAATCCAGTTTGGACATCTCTAGTGCATCCAGGATTTCTGATGCTGCCTCTATACTGTGGCAATCAGCAGCAATAAGCATTTGTTCAACACTTTGGGGAAGATTATGTCAGAGTATTCTCAGGATCTGGTGCTCTGAGATAGGAAATACAGTCAGGCTTTTCAGTTTTACTGCCTGCTCTCAGAAAAATTGTGTATAGGTTCTCTTGGTATCACCATACTTTTCCTGAGTAATCTGATAGTGCACCTGGTCCTGCCTATATTCGCTCCAGAAGCATGATAGGATAACACAGTGAAAATCCCCAAAGGTAGTGGGCTTATCAAACAGGGACCACCTCCACTCCTTAGCATAGGCATAGAAATGGTGGCAGGCAATGGCCAACTTTTCCTGTTCATTCAACCTACACACAGAAAAGAGTTCTTCCAAGGTATACACATACTCTAAAAGGTTCTCCATGATCTCCCCACTAAAGGCTTTAATTTTAATTAAATTTGAGGTCATTGACCCTCCTACTCTATTTTCCTTTCTACTGGTATGGTCAGCCCTATCTACTGATTTTTCAATTTGCAGATTTTTTAACTAAAGTAGGCATCCTTTTCTCTGACTAGTTGACTATGTTCTGATCTATCCCTACAGTCATCTGGACTGATGCTAACATCATTTTGTCCTGAATTTAGGTTTGACTGATCCTGTAGCCCCACATTAACATGATTTCTTAATTCCCCTATTTTGTGGTAGAGATCATCCATCTTGGGGGTCATGTATTTCACAACATACACCTTCTGGTTCTCCTCAACTTTCTCCAACATAATGCCCAATTCATATTGATCCCTTGTGGATCCCTCTTCTACAAAACTTGATTTGTCCCTTTTCACTATCTCCTCCCTAAGGCTATTCATTTGTTTTCCCAATTCTTGTCTAAGATTTTGATTAACTTGTTTGCATTCATTGGCCATGCCTCCCTGAACTTCTTGAATCTCTTTTTCAAAGCTACTAAATTTGTTTTTAATAGTGAGGGTTTGATCCACACAGCTCAAAGTAGCTTCCTTATATGAGTCCACTTTGGCTACCACATCCTCAAATCTGATATTAATTCCTGCAGAGGTTATTGCAGCATTCCTATCAATGCCTTCTGTTATGGATTCCTAACTGACTCAATTTCTTTCTTATTTTCTTCGATAGACTGTTCCACTTGAGCCTTTAATGACTGCAATCCCTGACACCCCTCCTGTTTGGCCACTTTCATAGATCTACCCACTCCTTCTATTCTATCCTCTAATAATGCAAACCTATTCTTACTCTCTATATTGTATTTTTCTATCCTTGTTTCCAAGGCTATGATCATTCGGCTCTTATTTTCAATAGAGATCTATATTTACCCTTAAACTTTCTATACTTTTCTCCACAGATTGACCTATCTTTTGTTCTAGACTTTCTATACTTTTCTCTACAGATTGACATATCTTTTGTTCTATACTTTCTATCTTTTGTTCTAAACCTATAAACATCTGCATTATCATTCCCATCTCTGATGGTGCTTTCTTTACTATCTGAGTCTGGCCAATCTCTGGCTTCTCATCTACTTCCACACTTGAGGCCTTATTATTGCTACTAACTTTAGAGTCACTTTCCTTGACTTCCTCTCTTTCCTTGTGTTTTTTTAAGAAAATCTCCCCATCATCTTCTTCAGTATAAAAACTATCACTGTTCCCTGGGATTGGGACACCCTCCTTTTCCATAACATCCTCAGTAGTATTATTTAGTTCACTCATTTTTTAAAAATTATATACATCCCATCTGTGTTTCCCTGACCCCCAAGAACCCACACATCCTTTCCTTGTCAGATACCTATCTGTGACTGACTGACTGATTGGCTTTTCACCCTGCTCTATTATGCATTACAAATACCAAAAAAACCATTTAATTATCCCTCATTCAATGAATCACACAACAATAATTTATATAGTGCATGTCTGTCTGTAATAGCCCAAATTATATATTCATCTATTCCCCCAGAGATCCAACAGATACTGACAGTCACCAGAATGATTAACAGTTCATAATCATGAGACAAATAAAAGAATTCAGTCACAGCACTATAATCACAGAAATGCATCACATGCACTCAGAGAATCATCCCAATTTGATCACCTTAAGCTACCACAACCTTTGATGAAATGATGCAAACCCTGTTGCAATAAAATAAGTCTTTTAAGTCTTAGGGGCTAAAATAGATAAACTATGCCTTACTCTCTCTCTAGTAGTCTTATGTGGCAAGTATCAAAGAATGCCCTGCTTACTATAGACTACAGAAAACTAGGCCTTGCTTTTTCTCTTGGAGACTTATAGGCTGATATCATGGTAGGACTGCTATTAACTGCTTCATCATAAAATAAGGATAACTTATAAACTGAGTTGTAAAACTATGCCATTCTCTCTCTCTCTTGGAGACTTATAGGCTGCTATCATGGCAGGGTTGCTGTTAATTGCTTCATGATACAATAAGGATAACTTATAAATTGGGTTGGAGCAGTGAATGGGTTTAATCATTCATGGGTTACATGAATATATAGCATCATCAAGGCAATGACAAAACTCTCCACTCACCATTAAAATTACAATCTAACCAACCAAACTCCAACGATCAAATATCCAATCCAAAATCATAGACTTTTTTACAAAATGAACTCCCCAAACACCCATGAGACTACTATCCCATAATTCATCACTATTAGTATGCCTGTCCTCTCTGGAAATAAATCATTCTAATGTTTCAAAAAAAAAATTATTTCACCACTGTCTTAAGTTGTGATATACATCTATTTTCAAAATTGAGAAAAACAAAACTAAGCTGTTTTATGACTGTACCCATTTTATCATCATCAGTGGAAAATTAAATCATATTAAACATCATCATATACAAATCTAAAATAAGACTATATGGCCAAGACAATTTTGTGAAACAAAAAAAATTTTACTAAAAAAAATTTCTCTTTTTTTTTTAACCACACATCTCCCATCATTCTATAGACTACTTTTCTCAGGTATATGGTAATATATCATGTCCCAGTTGGGCATCCATTGTAACTTAAATTAAATAGATCAAAAGATATTACTATTATAAATACATTGTAAGTATAATCATTAATGAGGGAATGGCATTGTAGCCAAAAATATAAGATCAAAATGCTTATCTCAAACATATTAAGGAGACAAATAAGTCGTAACTATAATAGTCATTGAAACTTATCAATGATCAACATATTGATTATCAATCAAAATATTGCTGGCTTAATTTATCAAACCCTACTTAAGATTTTTAAAGATATCATAATATCAATAATTAGAAACAGTAATGCTTGGAGACTAGTCATTTCAGTTATCTGGTATCTGGCCTATTTCAAACCCTAGTTAGGCAGCCATTGTATCATCAATAAACAAGTAGAAACTATAAACAAATTATTAAGGACAAACTATTATAACTCAGGAAATAACATCAAGTGGGTGAGTACACTGGTAACTCAATAAAATATCTTCTCAATAAATCCAACAGTAGATTTTACCCACTTTCATCTCTTGGTTTGATGTCAAGTGCATATTTAAGTGAATAACAAATGAATATGGTCTAGCAGGGTGCCACTAGATTATCTGAACCTAGACACAGTTATATTTTATAACCTTTTCACATGTACTGGGTTTGAATCCCTTTTTGGTACATTATTTCTAACAAAAATAGAGGATTTTGCTTTTAGACCCATATCACTGTATGCACTAACATTTAGGTAAACATAAAACATACTTAAACTAAAGTGGAGTATATAAAATTCATCAGACAGAAATCATCTCCTAGATCTTAACATAATAAATGCGTTTCAATATCTTTATAAGTTTTACTAGCTCATATTATACTATTAATTTAGGATGGCAATTCACTCATCCTTGCATGATGTAGATGATGGAATGGTGGTTATTATAATTATTCATGAATGTCAACTAAATACCATGAAATCACTTATTTATCTATGGCCTTTAAACATTTATCTAGCTCATTAATTCAAATGTGATGATGATGATGATGATAATGATAATGGTTTCAACCACAGCTTCAGAACCAAGTCTAACATAAAATTTAGTTCCAAAGAAATTCATAACTACTGGTTAATCTTAGTATATTTAATTAGAACTTAAACAATTAATGTTCACCATTGATGATGAATGATCACAACTAATAAAGAATACCTTAATGAAAACATATGCCTCATTTAATAAAACAAATTAACATTTATTAGTGCATTACTAACATATACAAACAATTTAAAGATAAAACTAAGAATTTATATGACTAATAATAATAATAATAATTGATTATTATGGCAATCATAAGATTAATTTTAAGTTCTTCCCCCTTTCCCATCAAAGATATAATGTATATAAAATTGGACACCAAATTTGCTAAAGTTTTTTCTCCACAAAAAAAATATTTCATAAAAAAAAATAAACACTCTTTTGCACACATACTTTTATAATCTAACATGTAAAGTAGAATGATTAAGGGAAAAAAATGTTAATAGAATTAAAAGTGCAAGATTTCCAGAAACAAGTTTTTAAATTATTTCTCCCCTTCCCTTCTAAGCTTTGAGATCGCTATTCTTAAAATCAAAACAAAAATAATCTAATATTTTTAAATGCTATCTATTTTCTCACATCCATACAACATCATATACATGTGGCAAGTATGGTTATATTACCGTGTATGTGTGTGTTTATTCCCATAATAACCAAAATATTATTTAAAAACAAAATAATAGTACAAAAATATTTTACATATTAATAACATTTTATAACTTTAGATTCATATACAATAATACCCTTTAGAAAATAAACTTCATTAATAAGTGGGGTATAATAGTTTTAGCATACATAAAATTATTACTCAAGGTTATAGCTATTATTATTGAAGAAATTTTTGGTTTCAATCGATTATGGTTGTTTTAAAGTTCTAAGAAAAAATATATAAAACTTCATCTCTAAAATGTTACGAATAGTCTTTGATATCATAAAAAGAAAATAGATAATGAAAATTCATATTACCAGTCCCAAGAGTTTAAACTTAGCTTGTTCAATGTCTATACTTTTGCAGCAAACAATTTCTGCAGTTCATTGGAACAGTTTCTTTTCCTGAGGCTTGTAATTATTTAATGGTGATGATGATAGAGATATTATTTGCTTCAGTGGGAACTATTTGGCACTGGAACTTTTTCTTCCCTTCCTTTTTAGGCATAATTCTTCTAATAAATGGTGTATATCAGTTGTTCTACCATTTATAATTTTCTTGGGTTTAAATTCAGTCACTGGAATAATTGGACTAGTTAATTTAATACTTATCATTAGATTAATTTCTTTTCCTTCAGCCCTCAAATGCAAGTGAATGTTTTCTTTTACTGAAAATATCATATTTCTTTCAATCAGTCATCAGATGTAAATTATTTTTAATTTCAGACAAGACATTTTTTCTTTTTTTTTAATATGATGTGCTGGTTGATGGTCTGGTAAACAGATGAGACTATATAGGTTTTTAGCCTGCCATTCTTATATTTTCAATCTTCAAAAAAACTTTATATTAAAAAAAAGATTTTAAATGGATTTCTAGCAGAATTAAAATGCTTGTCTTTTTTTATTTTCAATATTTTTAAAAAATCTCTTTAACTGATTTTTCTGACTGGTTTTATACTTCTTTTTTTTTCTATTTTCAGCAAACTCATTTTTAGATTCACGGTGTGACTTTTTCCAGAAACATATGAAAAATCACACTATCCTGATTATTCAGATTAATCCTTCTTTTGAAGTAAAAATTGTCTTAATTCTTTTTTTCACATATCGGTCACAAAATGTCACACCTGAAAATTTGAGCTTCTTTCCTTGATCAAGCTGATGGGAAAATTTTAATGCTATACTTCTCACATTGTCTAAGCTTTAACAGAAAAACAACCAATCTTTATAACACAAAATTGTTGAGTAAAATAAAAATATATAATTTAACAGATTTTCTTCTTTTTCTTTTCAATATGCAATAAAATGTAGATTTATCTATGCAATGTACACACACTCTCATTCAAATCATTTATAAAACTGGCCCATTAAAATAATCTGTATGCTTTTCAGAAATTATAATTCTAATATCCAAAATTAAATCCTTAACTTTCAAACCCCAAATTATAACCATAAAAAAACAAAAACAGACACATCGAATAAAATATTAGGATCTAGTAAATGTAGGTTAGTTTTGAAAAAAGTTAATGTCTGGAATACAAAAATGACAAACTAACTAGCTGGCCACACACACACTGCTTATATATGTGTTATAACCACATTAAAAAAAATTATTAACTATGGAATAATTAAATGTGTGTACCACTCTTTTTGAGTTTTTATCAACACACAAACAACTAAAGAACATAACTGTTGCCCCCACTCTCTTTCTGTCTTAGGTTTTTTGGAACTTGACCTTGTAGGGTTTAAACTTGGGTGCCCTACAGCTTCCTTTACTATATAAAAATGTGATGATGATTTTTGTTCCACATTTTCTTTCATGCACATTACTACAAATTTAGCTACTGACTAAATTGTAATGGCACAATATATATATATATATATATATATTCTAACCTATTTTAAATTTGAGACGTTATCTATCAAAATTAAGAACGCACGTACGGGCTATTCCCATAACCTAGTAACATCAGTGAGCGGCTTCTATTAAAGCGAATTCGGACGCCTCCTTCTGATGCTGCGGGTTGCAAACCCTCTATATGCCTCCTAAGATAATATAATATCATATTTTATTAATATGATATTTTATAGCTCTTCGTTAGGTTAGTTATATAATTCAGCTACAGAGATATGCAGTTCAGACAGAGATAGAATAAAAAAAAATAATTATCATTAATAAAATAGATTTAATAAAACAATTTAGAATAAACTAACATTCTCTCTCTATCTAAAACACATTCTCTGAGCTATAAGTACTTGCACTATTCGACAATGATGATGATGATTTTATTTCATTGTTAATATTACTGACTAAATTAAAACATTCAGCAATTTGCCAATATGATCTCAATATTTTATTATTATACAATTAGAAGTTTCCATCTCTTTAGCCATGCCACACTTGTAATATTGATCATACTGAATCAATTCTTTATTTGAGAGCACTTATAATACTGACACTAATCTCAGGGTTCTCTGTTATCTTTATAAAAATGCTCGGCAGTATTGTGTTGTCCAATAGAACTGACATTCTGGTTGGCTATAGAAAACATTTAACTTATTTAAATTCCAGGTGTCTTCATCCACATATCAACTATTATAATATTTAACGAGATGATGACCCTATTCAATAACAACGCATAATTTTGAATAATACTGCCAATTTATAATCCAGAATCTCAGTCGGAATGATGAAGAGACAAGGGTGCTTTTGTGTCCTTCCATCACCCATGACAACACAATAATTTAACTAAGATTTAATACTTAGACACTTCACTTACATGTGTATGGAACAATGTGCAATCAAAACCTACTAGTTTGGGAATAAAGTGATTTTACACATCCATAAAATAAAATGTTTTGGTCTGAAGTTTCAATTCCACAAATAATTCTTATTAAATTAAAAATATAATGAAATATTCTGATCTGCAATAAAATTGTCTATCTGGTGTATTGAATTTGAGATTTCATAAATAATTTTGGACTCAAGAAAGTATTGCAAGTATTATGCAGATACACTTTTATTTAGCACACAAGAAAAATGACTCAAAACAGCTTTTAATAAGACTATATTTATTATTAAATTTCAACAATATTCTAATTTATTCTTACAATTTAACAAAAACAATCCCTTAGGATTAACATAATAAACAAAAATATACACTTTAGTTGATCCCATATGGATAAAACAAAATAATAATTAATAGTAATTTGTCTATGCTTTTAGACTTAGATTCGAACTACTTCTTCATCTTCGTTATACATTGACTCAGATTAAATATAACAAAATAAATATTATTGTCGATACATTAACTTATCAGTTTAGTGTATCTTATATGAACGGTTGCTTAACTTTATTAACTGACTATTTGTTTTAAAATAAAAATAATTGGATTCTAGGCAATGCGTACAAATGATTATTATAATTATATCTTTAATTAAATGATAGTTTTTTATTTAGATAACTTATTATAATTTATGGGTTATTTATCAGAAGTTACACTTATTATTTTTAATGTTTACCTGAATAACAACTGAAGTTGTTATACACACTGTTCTTCTCCGTATAAGTTATATCGTGAGTGCTACTTAATAATTAACCTGAATTAAACTTAGTATTTGAACCCTCCTTTGGCAAATAAAAATTTATAAATCACGCAATTTTAAACTTATTCTCTCCATTGACTTATGTGTGGATTACCCGCACTATTCCGTCGCACAGTCCAGACATTGATCATATATACTAGCACTCTATTTTTACTAAATGGATCGTAAGGAATTTACCTCCAGTATACCCGTTATCTTGCCATAACTTTTTAAATAAAACACAATATTCTACACCTTCCATGGTGGAATTATCTCTATTTTCTCATGAGGAAAAGGGAATAATACCGTAGATATGTAGAGTTAACTACTATATTAAAATAGTTTGGTGGGTCCTTGCCTCTTACCTGGGCATAATAGGAACACACACCAATATAATCCTCTCATGGGATTTTAACGAACGAAATAAACTAAATACGGTATAAATGGCTGATCGTCCTGGCTCTGGGAAGCGATCGCTTGGGTTATCATACCCGAATTCTAGATTTATTTATTCCCCTCATGGAAAATAAAGCTTTTGGGGAGATTATTTTCCATCCCTCAAAATAGATACATACAATTGTTACTAATGTGAATATTAATCATATACTGATGCTATTCGGGGCAAGACAAGCAAATACACTAATTACACAAAATTTATATTCCGGGGTATACTTAAATCAACGTCCGAAATCAATGGATAACACAAAAATAAACATAATAATTTTCACCTTTGCCAAAGAAACATTCAACAAGTAATTGGTAATATAGTATTTTGAACTAAATTAAGTGAATGCGTTAATAAAAAAAATAATTGGGAATAAATTCCGCAATTAACATAGTATAAATTTGTTTCAAACTTTAAATAAATAAGATTCTGTATAGCACTTCTCTTTAATTACTTCTGATAATTTTAACTAGATATTTTATCTATTAAGTATCTGAACTTTTCTACTTTTACGCATTTAACATATAAATTTATACCCATAATTGCCTATCATAAGTAAACACATTTTATAAAATATTTTCCATGTCAAATATAAATTTAACCTAGAATAATTAAAGGAAAACATACCTTTATGATTACAAGGTCATTTAAATACTACTTGAATATACATCTTTTAACCTGTTGATAAAAAAAAATATACATAATTTTTCAAATAAAAAAAAAATTACTTAACAAGTGTTTATTATTTTACTAGAAACATGTTTTTCCGTTGGGCAACTTATTTAGATGAAGAACTTGATCCTTTCGTAGTTCACGAAGCAAAAATTTAAAACAAGAAACACATTTTATTATATCATTTCTATAAAAGTTGCATCCATTCTGGTGCATTTAATAATTCAAGCAAAGAAATCATATCAGCGTTGGGTATTAATTCTTCTTTGAATTAACTTATATAATTTTTGGGATCCAAGAAAGACAATACATAACTTAACATGACGAATATTTTGACGCTTGACGATCACACATATACAATTCTTTTCCTTTTTAATATTGGCGATACGTACCATTTTTATTTAGCTAGCTGGCTTAAGAATAAAACTAATGCGCGATTTTTACGAACTATTATTATTATAAGGACTGCAGCTGACTTACGTATAGATAAAAAGTTTTAATGATTCCAGTTGAGGTATAATATAACATATTATTTTAGGGTTATAATTAAGTCACTTATGTTGGTAGTTTTTATTCCTACTCTAGGAATTATAAGTCTTCTTTAATAATGAATTTTCCGTAATATGCACGCATATAAATTTTTCAATATTTGCCTTGAGAAAATTTATATTTTCTTTTTAAAAAATATATAGGTGCATAAGTAAATATCCTTTATCATTCATATTATTTCTAGATAATTTTCATTGAATAAAATATATTTTAATGTGGGGAGCTTACATTATTTTTAAATGCAGACAATGTCTGTTAGAAAGAGCGCGAAATTTTATAGTTAACTTTCCTTGGCTTTTATAATATGTCTTTTAAATTATAAATTTTCTTTTATACCATGAAAAGATAATTAAATAAGGTAAAGTTAACAAATAATTATTTATTTCCTGGAAATTATTTATATTCCTAATTTTCAACATAATGATATTTTCCGTGATTGCTGTAGTCAATACGGTCATTTTGAACTTTAACATACGATAGTATAATTTTTGAGTATAAAAGCTTTATAATAGGTAGATGGTCATAGAAAAACAGAATATCCTATCAATTAAGATTAGCCAAACATGATATTATCAAACATTTATTGGACTGATATTTATTTCTGCAATAAAAAATATAAAAAATTTGTTACCGAATTTCAGTACTGACTCCTTCTTGAAAAACTAATAGCAGACTAAACTTTTCTCCAGTTTTTGGCGGTCTTGTTTTATTTAGCGACCTCTTACAGAGAAAAAATCATTTAATTATACATAAACAAAAGAAAGGGAAAAAAAAAACTTATTACAGTTATATTTTGTTCTGTATGGTTTAAATGGATTAAGGTAATTTGACAAATAATGAAAAATAATAAATACACTTAATTAACAATATTTATTTGTGGTGTATATTTCTGTATACATTATTGTCTAAATAATTTAAAAATAAAATTACCAGAAGCTATGTTGTTATGATAAGATACTCATCTATCCCCCCTCTGTCCATCTAAAATCAATTACTGTTTATAATATGCTTTTATACTATATTAAATTGCTCTTATGGTTAATATTTTTAATTAAATTATTTATGCTCTTTTTCAAAATGACATTAAATTACTAAATTTATTAGTTATTTGCTTAAAATATGTTAAAGTGAGTAACTAGAATACTTTATTAATCACTTAATATTATTACTATTTTATTTCTTTATTTTCTAGAAAAAGATAGCATTGTTTTCCTGTGGAAACGATGCTAAATAGACCAAGTGTCAATAACACTAGGTTACAATATATATATATATATATATATATATATATATATATATATATATATATATATATATATATATATATATATATATATATATATATATATATATATATATGTTAAGCAGGCAAATCTGTTACACATATTTGCTTCACTGTCTGGTGATATTAAGAACCTTCAACCAGAGGTTCAAACTTGGGTTTGTACTTGTAAATCACTAAGGAGTGCAGGTACACATATACACATGATTATTTTTCTCCTCTTTTGTTAGTTAGGCATTATTTTGATTAAATAATACTAGTTTAAATCTGAGATATTTAAATTTCCACTACTGTAAATAGTCATGCATGTGTGTGTATGTGTCCCAGATAATGGTAAATGTTATAAATTATATTTTATTAAATATATTTTAGTTTTTTTTGTTCATGTATTATTTTATTTAAGCTGACATAATACCAAAGAAAGTTCTAGAGAGTAATTAAAATATAACTGAAAGTTGCAAACAAAGGAATGTGCCTTGTTTAAATTTAAAATGTCTTTAGTAAAGTAGATTTATTTTAAAGACCATATGTTAATGGAAAGAATTATGTCTTGAATCTATTTCCAACTCGAAATGGATTGAAACAATACTCTCTGGAGCTTATCTCATCATCATCTTTAAAATATAACAGTAACAAAGGATAAGTGCATTCTAGTCAGTTAATGAACATCTGGGTCTTGCCAGCAGCAGAGAAAATAGAAAGTTCTAGAAGGTTTCAGTGGCATATAAATACAGCCCAAATTTTTATGTTAAACACTCTGTGCTTTATTTTCAGAAAGTGTTGCAGGACAAACCTACATCACTCGAAATTTTAAAATATGACTCTCGAGTAGTAGAAGAAATTTGCTTTCCTCATCTTTCCAAGATTAGCTCCATACCACTATGCTTCTATGCCATCGCCACTTAAAGACAGTCTAAATGAACTTTTAAGCTAACTCTGAAAGGATGCCAGCCATTATTTTCTCACATCTGCATTGCTGACTATTTTTTCAAATTATTTTTCTATACGTGTATTAACCCATACAGCCATCAAGTCTTCAAATAACAGAAGGTAATCCTGTCTCTACTGCCAATATGAACTTTAAAACCTCCATCTATGTGCTTTTAATTTATTTAAAATGTAACTTTAAAAACCTCCATCTATGTGATTTTAAGGTATTTAAAATTCAACTTTAAAACCTCCATCTATGTGCTTTCAATTTATTTAAAATGTAACTTTAAAACCTCCAACTGTGTGCTTTTAATTTATTTAAAATGTAACTGTCTATTTCATAATCGGTAATGTAGTGCCGATTATTATTAATTTCCTAAAATAATGACTTTCTCTAATGCATGAATCTATAATTTTATTTTCTAAACATACTTGCTGGGTTTCACTCTTGCTATCTTATTATTTTAAATGCGGCAAACTTTTAACTTTATTTTATGTTTGATTATATATTATTGAATATGCTAATAATTCAATCTAGTGAACCAATCTTGTCTTAGTTTTCTATTCTGCCATTATGGAATCTTAAATAATTAAATGTATGCTTTCTTACCAAGCCCCAAAGTTCACTCGATTGAATAATGTTACTGAATTGTTCTATGTGTTTCATGGCATACTATCCATTGCCATATTTAAAGATATCAATTTACTATTATCTTAACGCTATTGATTTAGTGAATTTTAATATTGAGTAAATTAAAGCTTTGTGACCTTACCTTTGCTAGTAATCTATCATTTGCTTATCATGCCATCTAACATGATGATTTTAATTAAATTTTCTACTTACTATTATCTTAACGCTATTGATTTAGTGAATTTTAATATTGAGTAAATTAAAGCTTTGTGACCTTACCTTTGCTAGTAATCTATCATTTTCTTATCATGCCATCTAACATGATGATTTTAATTAAATTTTCTACTTGTCAAGCATATTGATATTTGTTTAATGGTGGGAACTACATATTCTCCTTTTTTATGTTTGAATTTCTAACCAATATTTCAGGTCAATTACATACCATTAAGGATGGTTTAAACTGTATCATGTCATTATTAAAGATTTTATTATTTACAAGGGCCTTAATACATCAGTGTCATTACAGACCTGAAACCTATTAGCATTGCTTACCCTTGATAACATTATAAATTCATATCTTGCTTTGTCAAACTAATACCTGGAGATCCTGGATTATTTTGTAAGGCACATTTCTTGAAGGAGTTTGGAAGCACTGACTCCATGGGTTGTGTCAAGTTGTAGCTAGGCTCAGCATGGGGTAACATCGGAAAAACTCTGAAACCATGAAATTCCTACCAACCTTTTCTTTAGATGCCATCTGTCATAAGTGCAGGTGAGCTTCACGTTCATTTAAGTTGATGAAGCCTCTCATCCTTTCTGGCATTATTATATCAATCAGCATGCAGTTATTAATATTATACATTCCCCATTATTGATCTATAAGTTGTAATGCTATGATTTTATAAACCATCCCAATCTTTCATTTATTTATATTGTATAAGTTAGAAATATCATGTTTTAAAGCTTATTTAAGCTATCCACTCTCTCATTAAACGATCTTAAGATGTGCTGAGAAATAACTTTCAGTAAACCCTACCAAAATCTAATAATGTAACAAAATGCACAAATAAATGTTTTCTTCTTAAATCATTAATGAAAATTCGTTAAGGATGGTATAAATTTTGTAATTTATAATACATTTTAATTTGCTATGATGATAAACTGTAATAAAACCAAATTACATTTATTTGAAATTCATCAGGTCATTTATGTTTTATTGAATACATCACGGTGTTCAGAATAAGCCTTGTAAATTTGATATCTTTCATTAGCGTATTAAGCCACATCGTTTTGATTATTTATTGATTTTATTCATATATGTGCCTGGCATTTGCATATTTGTTAATCATTAATCTATGTTCCAATATGTCATTTATGAAATGCGCAAATCACTACCAATAATTATGTGAAACCCAGATAGTATTAACTATGTGTAAATAAATTCATAGTGTATTTATTTATTGTATATTATTTATATTTGTTTACTCAAATTCTAACCAGTTATTATTATTATAAATAAATTAACAGTTTAATAAGTTATTCTTTGGTTATTTTTTTTGTTCCTTCCATGCGTGCACATTGTTAACTAGATTGCATTATATATGATGAGTCCATTAATTTTAAGCTAGTCTCTGACATTTGTTAATGATTTGTAGCAAATAGTAAGATAGTATAAGGTAGCTCATCTTATTGGGGAGGGTTTACAGGTCAGGTTAACCAATTTTTCTATAGATCTTTTGTTTCTCTGCTGTCACTCTGGGACAGGAATTGATGGAATTTCATTTGTTATCATCAGAAATGTTGTTTGTAATGTTATAGATTTGGAAAAAAGGCAATAGGGCAGAGTTCATGATTATTGCTGACTTATGTATTGGACTCTAGGTTCTTTTGTTTATATGCTAACTCTTGTTAGACAAATATACAATTTTGATCAGTATAATATATATATATATATATATATTGAGACACATGTTCTTATGGCATACAATAACATTGTAGTATGTGTGTTTTTCATATATATAAAGTTGAAAAGAAAAGTAGAGCGGAATAACAGTTAAGGATTAAATAATTTTGAATATACTTTTTTTATTATAAATTAAACATTAAATATTTTATTAATTCTGATTTTGAAATTAAAACAAGTATTTTTTTTGTTACAATAGATATAGTGATAATTATAAAATTCCACTATTTATTTTGATTAGCAAATTTTTTGTAATTAATACTTGTGTAACATATTTTGATAAAGTTCTACAAAATTGTTTTTCAGAAGATTAAGTTAAATTGAAAAGAGTTATTAACTTTTTTCTATCAAGATATGAAAAACTTATTTTTAATTACTGTATCCCCCCATTGATTATAAAAGATTGGGAAAAAAGATTAGAGAGGAGTTTTTTACAGTTTTACAGATTATAGCAGCATGATGACCATAAAGTGATAAATGAAGGCAAGAAGAAGTGCAAGTTCAGCTATTGTTACTAATTACTTCACTATGATAGAGTTTGAATTCACATAGAAATAAAGAGGCTGCTTTCTGTGTTCTTTATAGCTTATATTCTCTAACCATATGGTATGCCTGAAATCTATCAAATTGTAGACTAAATGGATCTGATTGAATGTCAACAGTTAGTGAATTATACCTTTTCCAAAAAAAGATAATAAGCCATTATACTATTAGAAAGGACCATCTTACACAGAGAGTCCATCAGCTTGCTGAAGAATTAGTTTATATGTATGCTGTTTTATCTACAGATAAAGTTAATGGAACATATATATAAAGTACAGGTAGTGAGTAGTGTTATATATATTAAAAACATGTTAATTTTTAAATTATTACATAGCACATCTAGAGCAAATATATATATATATATGTATGTGTGTGTGCATTTTGTTTTTTAACATTGACTTAATTGTGTATTCAGAAAATATAATTATTAGATTTATTTTTTATAAACACTGGTGTGTGCATACATTTCCATGTGCACACACATATATGTTAATCCAGTCATTATTTACATATCATTTAAGTGTTATAGTCTACTTTTTATTATTATATGACAATTCCCATATGTTACAGAATGTCTGTGTGCTTATGTAGATAAGTGTTTATATATATATATATGTCAAATCAGTCATTATAATTATAAAAAATGAATTTCATTTATAGGTTTATGACACTCAAATATGTTCATAAATTTTTATACCACACATATGTATGCTGATATATGTGTGTTTTATGTAAACCTATTGGACATATTTTTAAATCACAATGTGACAGCTAATTGCATATTAATTAAAATCAGAATCCTGAATTTATATTTATGGCATATTCAGAAGACCTTCATTTCATTTTTATTGTTATTAATAAATTGATATTTCATTGTTAATGTTATTCCAGTGAATTTACTCAATCCAAAATAGTTTTATATTAGAATTATATACCATGTTTCACAGTCACGGTTATAGAGTTTTTGTTCCTGATCTAGATTCATGTATAACAGTCTGTTATATAGAAGAAGTTATGAACATTGAGTTGATAATGATCATGGATTGACACAAAGGGGATATCCTTTAAAGTTCATGCATTAGATTTTATTTACTTTAGTATTTATTATAAATTAAATTTATAGTTGGCTAGTGTATCAATGGTACTAAATAACAAAGAGAATTAATGATGGTCAGGATGTTTTTAAAACCTCAGCATGATTTGACTTATTGTTGTAGTTTGATGGAGTAGCATCTAAGTATGTACATCCAGATAATTATTGTTTGTATTCCTGCCCTAAATTTGGCAGTAGTTAAATAATTAGCCTGGTCTATAATGGACCACTTTCAAATCCAGTCACAAAATTGACTGTGGATTTATTTTTTTATTGTTGATTATTCATGATAATCAATGATTTAACACAGGCAAAACTCTTCATACACTAGTGCCACTCAGTGCCAGCCAGAGTAATCAATGGATGCCAGAAGGCCTGTGCATAAATCCCCATCAAGTGCCTACTCATCCAATATCCCCAGATTATTTTTTGGCTCGTGGCCTTCATCAGTGAGGGGCCTTTGCGGTGAGAGCACTACGTGTAGCTCTTCCGATCTCTAATGCAGCCATCCAGCAGCCACCTTTTATCTCTACTTAACTACAAAACTATGAGAATAAAATTGAAAACACAATAATATTTTCAATGTAAGCTCAATAGCTTATATAGTCATATGGGTCTGAACATAGTTCAGTACCCATACATTTTGGTGTTTTTGGCTCTTTAACAACCACAGCCACCAATACTCAATTAGGTGGGATTGGTGTTAAACCACTAAACATTACATGATCACCGTTTCTTATGCTTGCACATAACTGTTATTAACATAGGCAAAACTCTCCATACAGTAGTGCCACTCAGTGCCTTCTGGCATCCATTGATTACTATGGCTGACACTGAGTGGCACTACTGTATTTTGCCTGTATTAATAGTGGCTATGGTTGTTAGAGAGCTAAAGACACCAAAATGTATGGATACTGAATTGAGTTCAGACCCATATGACTTTATAAGTTATTGAGCTTAGATTGAAAATATTATTGTGCTTTCAATTTTATTCTCATAAGATGGCTGTTGGAGGGTTGTATTAGATCCTAAGATTTAGGTACTGTGCTCTCAGATCCAAGGTTCTTCACTGATGAAGAACATAAGCCAGAAACTAGTCTGAGGATATTAGATGAGTAGACTCTGGATGGGGATTTTATGCACAAAGCTTCTGGCATCAATTGATTACTCTGGCTGGCACTGAGTGGCACTACTGTATAAAGAGTTTTGCCTGTGTTAATAACAGTTATGTGCAAGCATAAGAAATGGTGATCATGTGATGTTTAATGATCAATGATTATTGCTTTTGAGTAATGCTGGTAAACTTATAGTTAGTGCTGTGCTGATTTCTCATGCTCATTCCTCATAATCATTTATTTTTATATTTAATTTTAAAGTTTGTAATAATTAGGGATGATAATGATGATATTCCATCACCCCATGAATCCATACCATTACAATATATATAGTAAATATTATGTCAAAATATAAGTTTGGACTCTGAAGTGTATCTGCTAGATTTGGGAGTTAATTTCGAAAAATATTCTTAATTCAAAATAGGAAAACAATTTTTTTTTAATTTTTGTGGTTTAGATTTTTTTTTTTTTAAATTAAAGCATATTTTTTCATATCACGATATAGATAAATAAATAAATATATACAGCTATATAGATAAATAGATAGATAGATAAGCAGATAGATAGAGAAATAGATAGATAGTTAGTTAGATAGATAAAGATAGATAGATAAATAGATGGATGGATAGATAGATAAATAGATAGATAAATAGATAGATAGATACATAGATAGATAATAAGTATTATAGATAGATAGATAAATATAAGAGAGAAAGAGATGGATGACTGGATGAATAGCTGAAATCTGATCAGCTAGATAAATAATTCATATCTGTATGTTTTATGATTCAATACATTTCAAAAAGTATAGATGCAAAATTATCAAAAGTATTTTAAATATTAAATTATTATTTTTAATATTGTAAACTAACTTAAATCTCGTGAATAATTTAAAATTAATTACAAATTTAACATTTATTTTTAATAGACATAATTTGTTCTTAAATAAATTAACATCATCAAAATATATTTTAGTAGAACAAAATGTGCTTGTGTGTGTATATATAATTATAATTTTAGTTATTTTAATAAATAAATCGCGTACAAGTTTTAAAAAGGTTTTAAATTAATCATGTAAGTTTTGTATAATTTATAAATTTACTAACAATTCTTCATTTAAAGTAACACACTGCTTTAAACTCATATATTCTAAGCATTTTCAAGAGCACATTTTAAAATGCACTTAGAAAAATAATTTCTCTTTTTCATTTAAAGTTTAAAGAAAGAATAGTCTTTAAAACATATTAATCAATGTATTGAAAATATATGTTTAATGAAGTTTAAAAATTTTAAAAGACTATAGATTAAAAAATAAAAAAGTTAAATAGCACATAAAATAAAATTTTTAAAACGTGCATTTTATTTTTTTAAAAAAAAAGGTATTTCTGTCAAATGTATTCATTACTATTGATCATGATTCTAGCTTACTACGTTTTTTTCTTACTTTTATGGCTTATATTTAATTATTTAGAATTATATTTAAAAACATTAAGAATTGTAGAACAAAACAACAGTCAAAAACAAACTAAGAAAAGAAAAAAAACAAAAGATATTTTAAACTGAAATGATTAAGAGATGGTGACATTCTTATTATATAGAAATAAATTTTAAAATTATTTAAATAATTAATAAATTTTAATAAATATTGATTAAAACTGCAAAAATCTGTTAATTAAAATACTAAAAAAACATGGATATTGAACTCTTCATTTTTAGAGTATATTTTAATATAATAAATGTTAATAAGCATTTATTTTTATATAGCGCTATGTTTACAATTGTATTACATTCAAATATCAGCCTTTCAAGCTAATTGTTCATGCGCTTTGCGAGTGTTAATAATAAATGAATACTTTCCTTTCCAATACAAGATATAGTATTTATGCAGGAATAAAATGAATCCACTTATTCCTACGACTCAAATGCTTATATATGAGCAAATCTGAAGTACTAGACAATTTCACCGACGTCATTCATTCAGACATCGTAAATAGTAATTTAAAGTGAGTGGTCTATCCTCACACTTTCCTTGCCAGTACTTCAGATTTGCTCATATATAAGCATTTGAGTCATAGGAATAAGTGGATTCATTTTATTCCTGCATAAATACTATATCTTGTATTTGAAAGGAAAGTATTCATTTATTATTAACACTCGCAAAGCGCATGAACAATTAGCTTGAAAGGCTGATATTTGAATGTAATATAATAAATGTTATAAAATTATAAAGTTAAAATTAAACTTTTATACATTCAGTGATTGGTAAATGATAAAATAAAAAGTAACAAAAATTTTAAATTGTGAAGGTAACAAACTGCTTATACAACAATATCTAAGAACAACTGATTTAGAATTTTATATTATATTTTAGAATTTAAATGTATATATGTTAAGTGTAAACATTAAATGCAAATATGTTATTTTATAGTTCTTTACACTTGAGAAGTCTGCTTGTAGCAGTGAAAGCATTGGTTCTATTTTAGGGTTTACTTTTTGGGCTAGTCTGGTTAAGTTGTGACTTTAGGTTAATTTTGATATGTTAAGTGATATAGTGATAGAATATCTGGCTAAAATGTTAATAATCTGGAATGAAATCTAAGCAAAGTAAAATTTGAAAATATTTTGAGATTCCATGCGGACTTAGATATTTGTTTTTTCAAATAAACTATTCACAGATAACTTAACTGATTATCCAAGATTCTTTAATGAATATCTAAATATCTAGTTATTATTATTTAAATGATAAAGCAAAATAGAAAAGCATGAAAATCTTTTCCACATAGAAGCACACTTAGAAGTAATAACCTCATACATAATTCATCTATAAGGGAGCATAGAAAAATCTTTGACATACACTAAGCTATTTAAAGATTGTTTTATTTTGTATTCATGTTAAAAGATATACTAATAAATAGGGTTGTTGACTCTAAAGAGTTTTTTTTATACAAATATAAAGATTAGACTATAAAAAAGCTTGGCTATTCAATAATAGTTTATCATTTTCTTCTGCTCTTTCTAATTTAAAAAAAAATAATTATAACATCTAAAGTTCAAGATATAATTTAACTTTCTATAACAAAATGAAGTTATTAATTGTATCAGACAAGTTTTATTTTTATACACTTGGTCTTGATAAATTATTAAATCAGTAACAAAAACACCAACATAAATAAAGTGTGAATAGTGTAGTTGTTTTCCATTTTTCTATTAATAAGTTACCCCCCCCCCCCCAAATCGAAAATAAACTGTAAATATTGTAATTAGTTTTTCCACAAAATAAAATGTAAATATTAAATACGATGTTTCCTAGCAGGCATTTTTTTATAAACATCTTTTGGGAGCCCTCATCCTCCCCCCCCCCACACTGTACTTTTATCAAAATGTGGGATGATATCTTGGTTTATTTGAAAACTCGCAAGTATCCAGATGCTGCTGCTATCTAATAAAAGAATAAATGCAAACAATTAAAATTATTGAATACTATTTATATTAATTTGAAATACTTGTTTAAAATAAATGTGTATTCATTAACAATTTTAAAAATAGAGTGTTTTTTAATTTCAGGCTATAATATATAAAAGTGTTAAAGATGGTAGTTAGATACTAAAGTCTATAAGTCCAAACACATCAGTGATAAAGATTATGAATCAAAAATTATTCCATAAAACTGTAATAAGCAATAGCATTAATATGTATTGCTCTTTGATTATTCAAGCTTATATTAGGTGGCTCTGTAATAGAATGAAGACAATTGTTATTGAAATTATATAATATATTATTACTTTTCAAATTTCCATTACAATTGATGCCATCTAGTGAACAATAATTTGCTTTAGAAATAGCAGATAAGTCTAATAATTAACACTAATTAATACAAACTTTATTCCCAATGACATTTAATGACTGGAAGTTTTGTTTTCTTTGATGCATTATTTTTAAGGTGAATCTCAGCAGAATTCTGATTCAAAGTGAATTGTGAACTTCTGAAATTAACAGTGATGAGTTTCTTTTCAACATTACAGCAATGGTTTATAACCTATTTTGGCCATGAATATGAGGGAAAACCTTGAAAGTACTGGGCCTAGATTAATTTGATTTAATTGTTTTTGGTTACTACTATCAGCTTCTTCTTCAGCGAGTTAAATCGCTTATTTATGCTAATACAAAAAAAAAACTACATGGAGTTATAAATGTCATCGCATACATGATGACTTTTTATAATTTCCTGTGTTCTATATGTAAAACTCATTACTTGGGATATTATCAATGGTACTGATCAAATCTGTCTAATTTAATAATATAGCTATTCAGTCTAAGAAGGTATTATTATTCAAGTAATAATCCATATTTTGCACCAACACAAACAAATCAGTAATATAATCATAAAAGTAAATTATATGAATAAATTTATTACTGATGAAAATAAGTATATCTGTGTAATATTTTACAAAATGATCATCTCATAAAATTCTTATAAAAGATTTCACTCGTAAAAAGTGCATGCACAATAGCTTGAAAAGGCTGATCTTTAATGTATTATAAAAGATTTGTAAAATGTAAAGTATGAAGATTTCTTATTATATGGTATTAAACAGGTCTCAATAACTGAGCATTGTTGTCAATGCCAATTCATGGTATCACTTGTTTAAAAATATACTGATAGACTAATATGTGTCAGGAGATGATCTCATCAAAAAAGAGTCAAACACAAATTTTCATTATTGACAATAGTCTACTGTTCTGCAGAGAATGTAAATAAAACATACTGAATGAAAACCATAACCAACTCACAAGAATGAGACATTTTAAAAACAGTAAAATTAAATATTAAAAGATGGTTAAACAATCATGAGCTCATTAAATATTACCATAAATAATATTTAAATAACAGTTAAAATAACATTTAAACTTTTGTTTAATTATAAATAACTAGTTTTGATTATTAAAATGATAAAGCACTTAATCATATAACAAACTATTATAACACTAAAATTTATATTATCTAAAGCATTAAAGTAATAAAATAAAAATTCTATTATCTATTACATGGATTAGACTTGCAATATTCTTTAAAAGTAGAAATATATTAGTTTAAAATAAATAAATTAACAATTATTATACAAAAATGTGCCAAGACATAAAATAAATAATTATAAAAAATAACTATTATATTTTTCACAGCATTTCTAATTTTCAGTAAATAGAGTTCTAACGCCAGCCAAAATTATATTTGGTGATACACATAATAAGATTAAGATTTATTTCTTATTGAAATATGAAAGATGAAAATCCTTTATGAAATAATACTAACATGATTCTATTTTATAAAAAGAATTTTTTTAACAAATAAATCAGTTTCTCAATCAAAGAAGTAATTAATATAAACAGAAAATTGACCAAATCATAAATACAAATAACAGATCTTTATTGAAAAGACTTATTAATAAGGTTGCTCACATATGTGTGATATGATTAGCTTGAAAAGTTTCTTAAGACTTTTGTGTACTGAGACAATATGCTAAATAATCACAGATAATCAATGTGAGTTTCTTTTAAAAATTTAACAATTATTATAAGTATTTTAAACATTGGAATATATTTTATCAATTTATATAGGCATTTAGTGCTTTTTATTTTTTGCAATTATGGTTTTTGCTTAGATAAGAATCTAGCATTCACATCTCAAAATTTGCTGTTTTAATAATTTTTAATTTAGAAAAAAAAAAAACATTAAATAAAAAATAAATAAAATAAATTAAAATTTGTACCTGTATTTTCTTACATAGTATAACAACAGTGGTTTTGCAATAACAATCTTTTGAAATCATGAAATTGTTATTATAAAAAAAATTGTATTGTGATTACAACAGTGTTACAAGAAAATGTCTACTATTGTAGGCATGCCTGAAATTTATGAATTTAGCATTACTTACATAGTGTATTTTTTGCATTTCATTATTATCATTAATTTTGTTTACAAAAATAATGAAAAAGATTTATTTTTTATATGCGATGTTTTTTATAATCTATAATATTAATAAGCCAATAAGCTAATACACATGTGCTTTGCAGATGTCACCATATAAATGAATACTCCCACTTTTTCAAACACAAGATAAAGTCTTTAAGAAAATATAGAATGAATCCACCTATATTTTCAACCCAACCATATATGTATGGGCAAATCTGAAGTGTTTGAAATGAAGAGCATGGAGTTATTAATTGATCACTTTAAATTACTTTTTTACTATGTAAATGAATGATGCCAATGAAATTTCTAGAATTTACGATACACCATTCTTATAATTAAACACATGTAAACAAGACATTTATTTTTTATTATATAGTGCGATGTTTTTTATTACATCTGCAAAGCACATGTGTATTAGCTTATTGGCTTATTAATATTATAGATTATAAAAAACATTGCACTATATAAAAAATAAATGTCTTGTTTACATATGTTTAATTATAAGAATAACGTATCGTAAATTCTAGAAATTCCATTGGCATCATTCATTTACGTAGTAAAAAAGTAATTTAAAGTGATCAATTAATAACTTCATGCTCTTCATTTCAAACACTTCAGATTTGCCCATACATATACGGTTGGGTCGAAAATATAGGTGGATTCATTCTATATTTTCTTAAAGACTTTATCTTGTGTTTGAAAAAGTGGGAGTATTCATTTATATGGTCACATCTGCAAAGCGCATGTGCATTAGCTTATTGGCTTATTAATATTATAAATGAAAAAGATTGTAAGTTTATGAGTTTTTAATAGAAAGAGAGAATAATTGAGTAAAGAGATTTAAATAGAATCCAGTATTTATGCATATAAATGTATTTTTTCCTTTTTAAAAATTCATCACAATTCTACTTTTTATATTATTATTTTATTGATATTTTCATATGTAATATTATAAAACTAAATTATATCATAGATGTAGTTAAAACATGTTAAAAGGGTCTATAGTGAATACCGTAAGAGTAAGTCTTGTTAAATAAAAAAAGTTTAAATAAAATTTAGAAGTATTATATACATAAACTCTCACCTTAAATAATCTAATTTAAACATCTTGTGAATTATAGTTGAAACTTAATAGAGAGACTGATTTGTCTCATTGCTAATTTTCATTTGTTATAATGAGGTATCAATATTTTTTTCATGCTAAAAAGAAGTCTAAGAATGCTAAAATTATCTAATTTTTTTTTTGCCTATTTTAAAATACATATTTTTATTTATCTACACATGTGTATGAAAGTACTTCTATGCAAACATTTAATTACATAAACAAATAGATACGCTTTAATCATGCTTACATGAAAGCCAATCAGATGGAATAATTCAATCATGTGGGACTCTCAATTCTAAAACACAAGCCAGAACTATTAGAAAAAGATGGGAACCCATCTCAATCTATGCCTCAATTTTATTTAAATAAGCCAGACTCAAGCATTTTGAACTAAGAGTGTGAAGCTAAATACCTTCACATTTAATCCACTAAATATTATATATATAAATTAACAACGCGAAATCGTCTGATTTACAACGAAGCAATATTTTTAAATCTAATGAAATGATATTAATAAATGTAAATAAATCAAATTTTAAGCGTAAACAGATAATATTGTAATAACGTGAAAGCTAAACACTTTCAAACAGATACGCTTTAAACATGCTTACATGAAAGCCAATCAGATGGAATAATTCAATCATGTGGGACTCTCAATTCTAAAACACAAGCCAGAACTATTAGAAAAAGATGGGAACCCATCTCAATCTATGCC